>VZSF01009338.1:30261-204329 GCA_013398295.1 Chionis minor
AAAAAAAAAAAAAAAAAAAGAGGATGTGCTCAAACCTTTAGAAACTGCGGCAAAGGGGGCAGGGGCGCAGCTGAAGACGGCCCAGGCAGCTGAAGTCTGGTATTTCCTCGTTTGTGAACACTTGACTTGGCAACCTCAGCATTATCCTGGCCCTTTTGGAGGTGCCGTTTCCTATGTTTGAACAAAAATTCTGGAAATTAGGGGTTTGTCTTTTTTTTTTTTTTTTTAAAACCACGACAGACATTTACTGCAACGTGAGAGCTGGGACACGAGGCTCTAATGCCCGAGCTACGGCCGCCGCTGCTGGGGAAGAGCAGACCGTCAAGGGGCTGAAGGCAGAGGGACCTGCAGAGAGGGAGAAGACATTGGAGGATGTTGGAGATGGAGGAAAGCTGGGCTTCAGTGCCCAAGGCCAGAGGGAAGCACGCGCTGATGCTTCCAGAGGCGTCTGCTCACTTCCCCTGCTCCCGTCCACCAGCAGCACCCCAGCCTTCCACAGCTCTGCTCCCTTGGTGGCCAGGTAAGCAATGCTGCCAGGTGCTGGAGTTAAAAACAGGCAGTTTAGGCTACGCAAGAAATGTATCACTAAAAAAAAAAAAAAAANTTTCATGCTGGTTCCACAACAGGAGCTCTGGAGCCAACCAGAAAAAGCTTGGGAGCAGCCAGCTTCCACCACAATCTTTGATGTCTTCAGTGTCTGATGTCCTCCTTTCTCCACCCGAGATGGAGGGTGCTTATGTTGCCTCCTGTCAAGTGTCTCTGGTCTCACCTACAGACGCCCTGACAGCCCCAGGGCTGCCTGACACCTTCTCCCTCCTCTTCGTCCCAGCAGCCTGGAGGAGCACGGACAAGGACCCGCTCCGCTCAGTCCCTCCAGCTGCAAGGAGGAGCCCCGTTACCCACCACGGGTGCTGCCAGAAGAGACCAAGACACTCATTTTGCACCTTTCCTTGAAAAGCATCCCCCCCAGCCCCTAACAGATCTCCAAGCAAGAGCTTGGAGCATGAATTTTCCCAGAGATTTGTAACTGGGCTGCATTTCAGGAGGCGCTCGCAGGGCTGATAAAAGGCACTTTTCTAACATCAAGACAATTCCACCACCAAACTCCAAGGCACCAGAGCAGAGAGGAATTTTACATTGTTTGTGATTGATTGATTGTTTACATCAGTAAACAATCATAAGAATTTAACAGGTTTTCACTTCATCTTGCCTTTAAAAAAAAATGTTGTTGTTTTACAGGCTGCTCTTCAGGCAACTTCTCTAAGGTTTTCCCCCAGAGAAGATGAATACGTGGCGAGTTCAAGTTTTCGCTGTTGTTCAACACCTCCCTCTCTGCCTGCTGGGTCAGGCTTTTGCCACACAAATCTGCTGTTTTAAACAGGGAACAGGGACTCGGGAGAGAAAGGCTCAGCAGATTTCACTGCGGATGGCTCCAAAGCTCACAACCGCATTCATGGCGGACGTCACATTTATAAATCGGTGATTTTCTGCTGTGGCAACATGGCTGAAAAAATTTTTGCCCTAGGAGTGAAAACAAGCCATTTTTACAGCTCACACTAAATTATTGTGCTTTCTGCTGAGACTACCAGCCCAAGTGCCAATTACTGATAATTACAAGTGGTTTTAGGGTTTATTCTTTTCTTCTTTTTTAATGCCAGATTATACAGAACCTTTCTTCTTTCTGTCCTGTCATCGCAGTGTGCCCAAAGACAGCTCTGGGGCTTTTCCTAGGTCTCCGTCGAGCAGTTACAGCCAAGCTCCTGTTGCTGGAGCACATTCAGCCCCTTTTTGAGTTCTGTAACAACACACGCTGCTAAAGGAAAAATAAATACCCGATCCCATAGTTGCACTGTACAGTGTATAGCAATATCCTGCTATCTGGTGTAAATTTAAGGAATGCTTAATGATGTGTTATTAATGTGTACATAATTTATCACACCAAATTATGCTTAATATAATTACCCAGGTAATTAAAAGTGCAGGGTGAAATCCTCCCATGTTCCCTTCCTCAGCCTTTCCCCCAAGATAGCGTTAACTATGCACATCCGTTGTTTTGCAATGGATGCTCCGGGTCATAAACACGTACTGAAAAGAAAATCTCTTTGCTGAACGTCACTGGCAGCCATTTGCCCCCGGGATGGACCAGCAGCAAGAGGTCAGCGGGCCACCAAAACAACGCAGGAGGAAAATGCTAGTAAAGGATCCGGGATAAAACTTCAGCCTGTGACAATCCTAACATCCGCCCAGGGAAAACAGGACCCACCAGGGTTACGTTAGCATCTTATCCAGCTGCCAAAGGGCTGAAAACACACTGATGTTATGCTTGAAAGATTTAGAAAGACAGCCCACCTTTCCTCCCAGTTTGTGTTGGCTGGGCCCACAGAAGACATTCAGCAGCGTGGGCGAGAGCCCGTGAGGAGCCAGCCAAGACAAAGCGGGAGAGAAGGTGGACGGTCACCTTGTGTCGTGGTCTCCAGGCACCACGAGAGGCTACGCGAAGAGGAGAGGGGTTAAAAAGTACCTGCAACTTCACCTTTTATCGCCCCACCAAGCTTGTTTTCTTCCTAATGCTGGATCATGCAAACATGGTAGAGGACAGACAGACAGACGCCATCTACGTGAAAAGGCAAAACCTTTTCTTGTGAAATCCTGGTGCTTTGCTGTTTATTGGCAACCGAAAGCACCAGCACCAGCCCCAGCCAAAAACAAGTTTCAAATAAACAAAGACTAAATATTGGAAGTCATCAGTGTCCATGGTTCTCGCTTCGAACAAAAGGAAGGAAGTTGAATATAAACAGTCAGAGGAACAGCAGCGCATGGTGAGGCTCGGAGGTGGAAAACTGCTCCCTAAGAGCAAGGCATGGATATGCTGGTGTGAACGCTTACCAAAAGGAAGAGGAGACATTGGTGGAACCTCACAGCCCCTCTGGGGGTCTTGCACCTCAAGAACCATTTATTTATTTTAACCTTAGAGAGCCCTGCTGAAAAGCAGCTCTCTTTCTCCGGAGTTAACAACCCCGGGCTTTCCTGGGTTCACACACTTAACAGGAGCGAGCAGAGCAGCCCGTGCTCCTTGATGACTTTCTGGGCACGTTGCAAAGAGCATCTGTCCAAGGGGCTTCATGGAAAGCTACAGCTTCTTCTCCCCTGCAATGAAGAGCTGGAAAGGAGCTCATGCAGGGGAGGTTTAGATTGGATATTAGGAAAAAAATTCTTCACCAAAAGGGTTGTCAAGCATTGGGACAGGCTGCCCAGGGCAGTGATGGAGTCACCATCCCTGGGGGTGTTTAACAGCCAGGCAGCCGCAGTGCTGAGAGACGTGGGTTAGGAGTGGGTTTGGCAGTGTTCGTTTTATGGCTGGACTCTGTGACCTGAAAACTCTTCCAACTTAAGCGATTCTGTCATTCTGCAGGTGTCAGCTGGCCAGACGCCGGCTGAAGCGATCACCTCCGCGCTGCTAGAGCTGCCTGTGTCATCAGCAAAGCCTTGGCAAAGACTCCCCCCCACCTTTTTTCTTTTTTTTTTTTTTTTTAAAGTCTCAGTAAATAACTCCCATAAAACAGACAGTACAGCAGCAGGCCAACTCAAACATAGCTTCAGGTGCTCACATTTTACAGTTTGAGGTGGGGCTGGCAAGCGCTGCCCCTCCCCACCTGCTCCTTCGGTCAGGCAGCACCCAGCGAGACATGAAATAAAAGCGAATCCTGAACACACAAAATCCCTTCCCACAACAGCATCAAAGGAGGACAGATCTCTAAATCACAACAAGCAAATAGGAAAGAAAATCAACGCCTCAGGGCATGGAGGTGGGAGAAGAGACTTCAGAAGGGAGGGTGAGAGCAGAGCCAGTGCTGCCAAGGATGACTTCACTGCAGCAGCTCTCCTCCCTCCTCCGAGCAGCCACGGCAGACACGCACTTGAATGTGGCATTTCAGCTAAGACAAACCTACTCAAGCTGGGAGACACCCGTGCTTAAAAAGGTGGTAAGCAGAGAGAAGCCTGGTGGTTTTCAAGGAGCACGAGCCTGTAATTCTCAGCCTAAGGACGAAGGAAAATGGGACTGGTTTTACTCTCCTGGGTACAAGTTAGTCTCCCCTTAGGAGGAGGCCCAAGAATGAACCATCTACAGCTTTTAGACGTCAGAAGCGCAGCCTGAGCGATCACTATTGCAGCAGGAGCATAAAGAACCTTTTGGCCACATGAGCTGAGTTGGCACCACTCAGACGCAGCTCTTAGGGGCTGTGTAAAACACAGCAGGTCCCTCCCGCGCTCAGCGGGCGTCGCACAGCTCCGGTACCATCACAGCCATCCCCATTTCCAACAAGCAAACTGGTCAAACCTCCCCGTTTGAGGGCTCCAGACCATGGTTTCATGGGCCAGGAAAGGATCCTTTTCCCTCTGGACACGGCTTTTGCCTGCCGGAAGCTGCCTCCAGCTCTCCCTGGTGGGTAGACTGACCACAGCCAAGTGCAACCAACCTGTGCGGTGAAATTCTCAGTGGTAGGAAAGAGGCTTTTTCCTAAACTGTAGTTTCCAACCTGTGTATCCATCTATTACTTCCGATGGCAACACACAAGATAAACAAGAGCAGTGAGCTACTGTACTGGCTACAAGTTTGTTATACAATGGTTGGCATCTCCACTCCAGCTTTTTGGAGAGGGGCAAAAGAACCCAACCAAACAACCCAGACTAAATCACGCATGTTTCAAGTCGCTTTCTCCGCTGTGGACAGCAAACACTCGGTCATGAGAGCTCAGGAGTAGCTGCCAGGGCACAGCCCAACTCAGCCAGGTCTCTTGCAGAAGCCTGTTACTGCAGGAGTTTGGAAACTGCTGCTCCAGGTGCCTGATGGCCATCCCTGCTCAGCAGAGCCAGTTTTAGGAATTTTTCTCCTTATCCCTCTCCGCAGCGTCATCAAGCCCTGCTGAGCAGCATTTTCCTATTGCTCCAGAGCTGCCAGGCAGCATCGCTCCCTGCCCGCCGCAGCAAGGCAGGAGCTGAACAGGCAGCATTCCTTAGCTCTGGTCGTAAAGTCTGCAGAGAAATCCAGAGGTTTGGAATGACTATGGATACTACAGCGCAAGAAGGAAGAGGGGGCATGGAAGAGGAAGGGGTGGGGTGCCAGGATGTGCGATATGAATAAGATAGTTGCATTTGAACAATGTTCAGTAGCTTCTGCAGTTAAATGATTCATCCCCAAGAACTTCAGCAGTTGCCCTGTGCCAGGTGCCGAGCAGCAGGCTGGAGCCCAGCTTCATGCTCACAGCTGCGGATGGCACTTTCTTTTTTAGTCAAGTCCTTTTTCTCTTCCTGCAAACGTACTCCTCTCGTTTGTGTTCAGCTGCAACCTGGTAGCAGCTTTCCAAAAAAAAAAAAATAATATTCAGACACACTTTCTTTTGCTACTCCTCTCCCTGATACGGTAGGGCATACGTGGAAACAAGTGCTGACATGCTTAACTAGGTGTATAAATAATATTTCCTTGTAATCAAGCAAATACATCTAGCACAGCTATTCCTGGTTAGGATCCAGAATGCCTTTTACTGCGTTCTCTGTCAGATGCAGTTATTCACGTCCATGGACGTTAAGTCTTCCAAAATCACTAAAGAAAGTGAGAAACTGAGCAGAAGCAAGAGTCAGGAAGGAGTTTCACATCACAGGAGCATAATCACTCTGAAAAAGACATTTGCAAGGGTTTTTTTGTCTATCAGGAGACAGAGCGACCACTTCTGATCCAACATCACAAGGACTTGTGAGACATCAGGCAAGCGACGGTCAGTTCTCACAAAATGCACAAAAGTCTTATATTTACATTAATAGTTAGCCTTAACTAGTCAGATTGGTTAAATTAATGCAGTCTCATCAGACTCTTCCACTTTGTGCTTAGCACCAGTTACAGACAGGACAGAGGGGATGCACAGAACTGGCTGGCACCTCTGGCACCAGGCTGCGTTTCTGCGTACTGGCACCCATCTCAATGAGGTATTTAATCTCCCTCAGCTCCAGACTCGCTCATAGCACACGTATTAAGGTTACTCACTGGAGGAACGGTGTTGTAGGAGCCCAGACACACCTCCCAGCCCTATTCACAGGAGTAGACAAGTGCAGGGATCCTTCCGGTGCCCAAAGTTTGCGATCAATCTATAGTCAGAGATAAAATGCAGCAGCTGGTGCCCACTTTGCTGCAGTTTTACCATTGTACCTTTCATCCACAAGTTGTTCAGCAGGGAAATTCCCCAATTTCCCACGGTGCAGTCTCATCAGTTCCCTGGTTTCTCCCCTGTGAGCATTCCTGGATACACAGATGATTTTTTTAAAGCTAAAATGACTGCCAAGACAAAGCGCTCAACACATTTTAAAATTATTTAAAAGCAGGAAGCCAACCTCTTATTTCTTCCTTAAATCTCCATAAATGCAAAGCCTGGATCAGGAGCAACAGAAGGTACCTAGAAAAACCCTCAAAAAGCAACACTGAATTTTAAGCAACTTACACTTTTGTTGATCTAGCAACCTTCTCTCCTGTCACTGCTTATGCACTAAAAAAACCCCAGGTTCTGGGTAGAAATTTGACTTAAAAAGAATGGGAAACAGAAAAGTAACTGAATCTGAAAAATCACTATCTAAGAATTACAGACCATTTAAATGACCTGGAGCAACCACTGCACAGAAGAAAAGAGTCCAGGTAAGCGGCTGTTTCTCTACACAAATGGAATAATTTATCCCACCTACTTCAAAACAATAAACAAATCACTTCACTGCTGTTGAGCAACTTTTTAGGAGACTGGCCTCTATGGATGGAGGTTTTACCAAAGACTCAGGTTCTAGTACTAGAAAGTAACTTCTGAAGAAGTTTAAGATGCAGGAATAGGTTTGAAAAAAATAGCATTAACAGCTGGATTACCAACTATTTCACAACATCCTCTACAACAAAAGTACTTCCAATCAAAATCAGTTTAATGCTCCCCCTCTCCCCCCCACCCAATCTGAGATTTTTTCTTCAAAAAATCCATAATGTGAAAAAACCTTCACACCACCCCCACTCTCATGGAATTACTACGTACTCACCTAACGGTACCTATAAGCCGAAGCACAACAAACGGATAGGGATTCTCTCTTGCCAAGATGAGAAATGCAGACACATCAATGACACCAGGGCGCTTTTTTTTAAAGACTTTTCTGTTTTTATAATAATCTTTTGCTACACGGGTAAGAAGATTTATACAATAAAGTTTTCAACTGAAAATACTTTTTCACAACAGTGGAGCAAGCAATAACTGCCATGTGTGCGTTTCACAATACGTCACCATCTAGTACAAAGACGGCCAATGTCACAACTAAGATCAGACACTCTCCTCTGCCTGTCTGCTGTCCAACCTCATTCCACAGCAACGGAAGAGTTTTCTGCACAGGTCTTCGCAAATTTGCTCGCAAATCAAACCTCTACAGCTTATGGGTTCTGCATAGAAATCTCCATCCCTGCAAGACGGTAGCAAGACTATTTCAGCACAGTTTCCTCAATAGTTCAACTATTTAACACGTGGTCACTAAGGTCTACACAGATACGCACACAGATGTCAGTACTATAACAAAGAGTGAGTCTACATTCAGAGATGTAGATCGCTTCAAGTCGCTGCTACACATTTGAAGATAAGACACTGACCAACTGTCTCCGCTTTAATTCCCTTGGAACTAAGCTTGCATACGAGAGGGAGGTACACATCACAAGGTGCTAGCACCCTCTGAACATGACCTGGAATACAAAAGGGTAATACTGATATTCCTTCACTACTTCCCTCTTTTTTCTTTTTTTTTTTTCCCCCTAAACCAGACTTGCAAGTAGGGTAAGACCCTAATGCAGCAATTTAATAAGCTAACTTTTACAAGCTGACCCCAGATACCATCTTCCCCCAGTACAACACAGGCAGACTAGTTCTTCCCACAGCAAGAAAAGGCAGAGGCTTTTTCGGCAGAGGTCCATTCCTGTGGGCACACAGCTGGCGTGCCTGCTCCTGCCCCCGTTCTTTCAAAAGGGAACTGTGGTCTGTTTCAAAGAATCTTGTCATCTTTTACCAAAGGCGAAAGCTACCCCTCCCCTTCCGAGAACAATGGCTTCAATGACAATTAAGTCCAAAAATCCAGGCCCAGCAAGCCAGTCACTGCTTTGCCTTTTTCACAATGGTGCCAACAGCTGATATAACTGTAGTTTTGGATCCACTTGCGCTGGTTGTCACTGTGACAACACCTGGCAGCGTTGCAGTAGTGGTGAGGATGGTGGGCTGAGCTATCGTTGTTACAGGGATGGCCGAGTCCCACTTGCTCTTCCTCTTCTGGGCATCTGTGAATTTGATTAGATAAGCAAACAGGGATTAGCAGTGTATTAAAGGTCACCAGTCTCTTTGTACAACTCTTAATGTATCACTGCTTCACTAGGCAACTTTCCCTCACATTAATTTCAGCATAAACTGGCAGTAAATGTTGAGGAGGAAAGACAACTGTATACCTCAAGAGTCAAAAGAAAACTCTACACCTGAACTCTAGCCAAGCGGGAGACAGGTTCACTCCCTGCCCCAAAGCACATTTAATTTTAACAGAGCACAGGCATCTCATTTGCTCAGGTACAGGCACAGGACGCACTCAGCAGTCTCCAGTGTTTTTTCTCTCTCCCTCCCAGTTTAAAAGGCAGGCTGCAGGCAGGAGAGCGCTTTTTAGTCTTTACAAACCCTTGAGATGTATCAATCCCAAGAACACTCTGCAACCATAAGCATCAGCAGGTTTCTTCACCTGCTAATAAACCTCTTCACTATGCAACCTGTCTCCTAAGCTTTCATTGCAGAAGGACAACCATAGGATAGAGGGACCAGAGAAAAGCTGGTCAGTCAGCTCCTGGAAGGAACATTATATGCACATTATATGCATAATCAATAAGGAGCCTTTAGGGTTTCCAGGCAGCACTAATCCCAGCATTACTGCAGCTTCATAGGTACAGTCACAACTGTTCTTTACCTCCCACAGTGGTACTGGCTGTTGTGGTTGTTGTAGAAGCGGCACTCGTCGTTGTACCCTTTTTAGTGCCAGTCACAAATTCAATCTGGAAAGGGAGAGACACACAGGAGAAAGGGGAGAACATAAAAATGAAAAGTTAATACATGTAGTCTTTTTCTAACTCACATTGTTTCTCTACGTTTTTAAGAACAGCTTTAATGTCATGTAAGACATCAGCCTCCAAGCTGACTGTGATGCGGCAAGAAAGATGTAGACCTCAGGCCAAAGCATACAGAAGTCACGATAATTAAGGATTCCTGCAACCCAGCTCCTAAGTCAGATACAATAAAAATGGGTTTGTTAACTGGTATAACAGGAATTTGATAGAGCTCAGAAAGGACAGATCCAAGTCATTAAAGAATGCATTTTTACAGTGAGAAGTTCCTGTTCTTTTTCCTTTAAGAAACACACGAGACAAGTCTCTACCTGCACGATTTGCTGCGACTGCATCATATCAGGAAACCTAGCAACGAGAGCTACAACAGCATGCAGTCTCATATTTTCAAAACTGCAGATATGGGCAAGGACGTAATCAGATACCTGGGTTACTGTGCTAAACCCAAAACAAGTAGCAAGACACAACACGCAGTGCAAGAAAAAATATACCTCCACATACTGAATATGGAAGGAGCCTTCTGCAAGGTTACAAGGCAATCTCAAACGTTAGACTGTTCTCTAATGCCAGATACTCTCTTAAAGGCAACACCACTGAAGGACAGGATTAAAAGCCTCCAAAGCCTGCCTGTGTTCTTTTTCAGGGGGACATAAAAATGTATGCTTTGCAACAAGCCCAGTTTAAGTTAAAACACGCCCAACGTTTCTGGAAATTAGATGCAAGAAGGCAATATCAAAGAGAACAGAAAGCAGATACTGTCTCACAGTGAGATATGGTGAGGAAATTAAGCTCTAACTAGGCTATGCCACCAGGCAAAATGTCAGATTAAGAAAAAAAAGCTGTTCTTTATGCATTATCTTGCCTGTATCTGGCTTACTGAGTACTATTTTAAGCGCTCTGGTTTAAAAATACTGACAAAACAGAAGGAAATCCAGTGGAATAAACAACCTAGAGAAACGGATCTGTAAGGAAGGACAAACATCTTGATCTGTGCAGCTTGTACAAAGACATGCAAGAAGCAGAGATAGAACCAGAGAAAAAACAAACAGTATTAGCACAGAGCACAGTTCATAAGAAACAGCAAAGCAACAAAATGAAATTCATCAGGGAAACAAACAAAACCCCTGCATCTCTGTCTCTTTTGGCTTTGAATAACTACCTTCGTGCGTTCCTTCTTGGCCTTCTCCAATTTGTCCATTTCAATCTTCTGGGCTTTAGCTGAGAAAGATCAGAAGTTACAAGAAGCACGAGGAACAGTAAAAAGCCACAGTTCTCTCTCACTCACACACTGCCCATCATCAACAATCAAAAACTTCGAATCATACACAGAAAATTAAACTGCCATGAAACTAACTACTGCTTTTTAATCAAAGCATTACTTCACTAAATTAATGACTGAAGAGATGAAAACATTGAAGAACCAATTTAAATGAAAAGGCTTTCCAGACTGATGAAGCATCAATAACATTCAGGCACATCCAACCAGAATGAAGTCATTAAAGAGCAGCATGTGATGACTTCTCATTTATAAAGGAAGTAAAGACTCTAGTGCAGTTAATTAACTACAAAACACAAAGAGCTAAGTTAGGACAAAAGAAGACTTCCTGGAATTACCTAGTGCCTCATAATATGAATCCTCTGACCAGCCATGAGGATCAAACATGTCCTGAAGAAAAAAAACCAACAGTCAGATTAGGGTTATTTCCACATATACATAAAATCCAGTTCAAAATCCTGCATGTATTTCTGTTCACTGCCGATACTCATGACTGATTTCTTCTTATATCCCAGCAACACGAAGATCACATCACACCTCTTTTATACGATCACGTTCTGTTGTGAACGAAGAAACAGCTTTGATGCCAAAAGGATGCTGGAATAAGACAGGCATTTTTCCGCTGCTCAGCTTCTATCCTCCCCAAAGAGTTTCAAGTTTACCTACACACCTCAGCACTCTTCGTTCAGAATCATTCTAGCAAAGTTGGAGGCACTGAGGCTATGCCATGTAAAAAATGTTCAGTGCAATGCAGAGGATCAGACTAAAGTTCCCTTAAAGGACCCCTAAACAAGCAGGCTCAAGAAAGCCTGAGGTAAGACCTCACACTCCTATATTGTTTTTTACCCACCCTCTTGCCAGTAGAAAGTATTGCACCTCACCTTTGGATAATTTGTACCGAGTTCATCAATTGAACAAAACTGGATCAGCTTTTCATAGATGCTGCAAAGGAAAGACAAGAGTTCAGAACAGAGAGTGAGCTAGAAGTAAACGGAAGCTTTTCAGATTTGTTAGTAGAAAGAGATTGTCACCTCTTCATGCTGCAAGAGTAAAATCAGATCCTAGGAAGCTTCACTTGCTATGAGGGATGTGGCATGCCGTTAAACACACTTACCACTTCCCCTAAATTAATCTCTCAGCTCCCAGAACAGATACATCTTCTCAAATAATTCATCCACAGCCTGTACATTTAAAATCTAACCGACACACCAACTCTAGCTGTGGCCTCACAGAACACTAAGAAGAGTTTTACTGTTTCAGCTACAATCAAATTATGTCCTTCTCATTTTTGTAAGCAGTAGTACTCCTTGCTCAAGATCCTGATTCTGCTACAACTCCAACAAAGAGGAAAATCCTTGGAATTTGTTCCGTGGTGCTTTGGTTACAAACAAAAAGATCGTGGCTCACCTGGGGTTGCGGAACTCCTTTTTCCTCTGAATGATGTAGTTCATATCCATGCCCTCTTTGATTTTCCTTTCATACAGCTTTTGAATTTTATCCTAAGGAGGAAAGAGTAAAGGATGAGCCAGTATGAAAAGGAGGAGCACATCAGCTGACTACCAAGACTGTACATGTGGAAACAAGCCAACTGAACCAGCGACCTCCCTTGCATGGAGCAAGGATTCCACCTCTCCCCCAAGGTCAGGCAGGTTGATTAGTACAGACACTCCCACCTTTAAGGTCTGAAAGTATCTTCATGAACTGTCTGGATGGGTACGGGAATTGATATTTGAACTTTCTGAAGGCTTCAGTGATTAAAGATTTGCATTTGAGGCAGTGGCGCACACTCCTTCCCAGTGACCAGTTAGATGGAATGAGCTTCTCTTTGCAGATCACTCCCATACTTGCAAAGTCTAGGGGGTATCTTACTGAAGCCACAAGCCCCTGCAAAAGGCAACTTAACTGACCCAGGCTGGAAATGTCAAGCAGTCTACTCTCCAAAAAGACTGAAAGATTTAAAAATAAACACTTTTTTTTTCTTCAGCAAGTTAGTGAAACACTTTGAAAGTATTTTTACTCCAGTGATACTGAAGGGATAGCAAAAGCAGAAACTTTCAGATGGAACATATACTTAAGTGGTACTACTAGAAGAATATTCTGACTAATTTCCTTCATCTTTTCCTTTTGACACAAATTTCCCAGGTACAAGGGGCATATAAAATAAGACCAGAGTCTAGACCAGTCTTTCAGGATGGGAGAGCTGAGTCAATTTTCCTTTGTTACTTCTAGGTAAGTCACTTCATGCGTCCCCTCCATATGGACAGTCAACTCGAATACAGAAATGACTATTTTCTAAGGGTTTGCTGATGCCTGAATAAGAGAGCGTTCTTAACAGTTGGTATGAAACTGCTATTTCATCAACTTTTGAAAAAAAGCTTTTAAGGAATTTTCATCAGGTCCTCACAAAATTAGCAAGAATTACACGATCTTCACATGAAGCACACACATTGTGAGGTTTGAAAGAATAATTGCAAAAAGGTGAATTTGGGGAGTACAAATGATTGAATGGGTGTTCCCTTTTGTCCCCTCCCTGTGGAAGTAGCACTATGGTTCACGAAGTCCACAGATAGGGAACTACACAGTCAACTTAATAAGAAATACTCCCTTTGGCACAGTTCAAGATACAGTTTATTAGAGGAAGAATCTGACAAAAGGCAAGAGCAAATCAACAGTAAAAAGCCTAGAACATTTTACATCTCTAAAGAACAATCCTATCTCCTCACTCAAAGTGTTCCAAGATGTGGTTTGACCTGCTAACAGAGGATAAGTTCTCCTTTGATTTAATGTAGTAAACTGTTGTCAAAGGGGAAGAAAATCTGCTTTATTCTGTCTACTCTCTCAAGCTCTGTGCATTCCTCAGATCTAACGTGCTCTAATTCATTGATGTCAGAACAGTAAAATCTTCCCGCAGCACAAGAGAAGGAACGGGTGTGCCCAGGTACACGCTTTCTTCTTCTCCGCACAGTGATCTAGAGAGCGAGTCATTCTGAATCACCATTGCACTTTAGTAGCTTACTTTACAGAGGCATTCCAGGAGTGACTCTTTACTTATCCTGGGCAGATAACTCCAGTTAAAACTCAAAACGGGTGGTAGAAAACAGCGGTCCCTGCTCTTTCATTTGCCCCGCATCAGGGGGAGGAGAACAGAGCAGAAGGTTATTGCAAAGTTGGTTACTGCAATTATTTGGGTGTGCACCAGAGAAAACATGCGTTTGTTTTCTTTTGCTGTCTTTAAGTTACTAGCCTTCCCTCTAAATGTTTATCATCTAGAGACATGTAGGTGGAAAAGGAATCCAGTCAATGCTGCCTCAACTATTCCAGTTAGAGGATTCTTGGGCCCGTATAGAAAAACAATGATTTGTTCTTTCCTACGGAACTGAATTTGCTGAGGTAAAAGGATAGCAGCCTTCACAGTAAACATCGCTTCTGTGTCACTGGTGGGATCAAGCACCCTTTTAAAGCATAAGTGACCCACAAAGATGGGAAAACAGCTTTAAGCTATTTTGAGATCCCTAAACTACAATTGCTGTAAAATCTAAAGCATTAATACAAATTCAGCGTGGTAAAAACCCAGCTTTAATGCTGGACTTTTTACTTGTGCAAAAATACTGAGCAGAGTTCCCAAATATCTCCCCTCCTTACTGTGTTCCAAGCCTTTGAAAAAAAATGAAGTGAACTTATACCAACCTGCAAGTGGTTAGAACATCTGCCAGGAGGCTCAGGAGGGATTTTGATCTCATCTGGAGACATGTTCCGCACTCTCTCTGAAAAAGAAGCTGCAGACAGCAAACTGGGAATGAGTTCTGGCAATACCAAAGGGAATTTAAGCCATGCAAGTCATTAATTTTTTTTTATGTCCTTGCTAGTGCTACTCTGTCTTTGAGAATCACTGGGTTGAACACTGTCAGCTGGTGCTTGTGGTGTTTTCAAAGTGCTGAGCAAGAAGCAACTAACCTAAAGGTTAGATCGCTAGAAGAGGGATGCAACGCTTGCTTTATTAATATCTACCTTACACAGTGGCTCTGTGAACATCGATGCTTAAAGCTTTATCTTCAGGCGTCTCTCTACCCCAGAATGGAAATATGAAAAGCTAAGCTACCACCCACTCCAGCTGCAATTGTTCAGACCCTCAAAGGCAAAGGACCTGCAGAGGAGCAAAGGTTGGTTTGCGGAATGTATCTCTAAACCCCTGGACTGTGCACCACATACCGAGCCCTCCAAGTCTTCAATACGCACTTTAAAGTCCTGGTCTGAACAGCTCAGAAACCCTGGAATCTCTGACAAAACTTGTGCCAGGATACTCTGAGACAGAATCAGACTGCGTACGTGGAGGATCACAGGGTCGATCTAAAACAGCCTGGCTCATTGCCATTTTGGGAGAGGTAATCACTTAGGGTCCTATTTATTTCTAGACCTACCTACATGAACCAAAATGGTTCAAGAAGGGAACAACCCTCCCCAAGGCTGTCAGGAGTTAACCACAAGAAATTTACATTTCATCCTTAAGTTAATGTCTCCTTAAAAGGCACCTTTATCTTCACTTACAGTGTCAGACTATTGCTAGAAAGAACAACTCGTTCTGCAGGACTGAGAACAAACCAGTACAGACTGCCAGGCTTCTATAGCTGTTTGTGTTGGAATATACTATTAGAGTACCTGATTGCCTTGTAAAGATTAGTTTGTAGAGTTATCAGCAAAAGAAACTGAGATATTTCCCCCTATTGCTTGCTACTTTCCCACTATTATGGGAAACCCAGGCAGTTTTCTGGCCAGGTCTTGGAGTAGAGATTTGTGTCACATTTAAGCATCTGGGATTGTTTTTAACCATAATTTGTCCCGGGAAGATATCCCAGAGTCATAGTTTGTAGTGGACAAAAGAGACATGACAGCAGCACAGAAGCTGTAGTAAGAAAGCCATTCCCATTTACAGCTCTGCAGTTACATATTCTTCAGTAAAAGCTGCCTGAACTGCAGTTCCAGCACACTCCAGTTCAGCTCCTTTGACTAAGACAGGCCCAAAGGAGAGACACCAGCATTTGAACAGAGGGTTCTCTCCTGCCTCCCAGCACAGAGCCTCAGACAGCTGAGGTTACAGCTCATCAGCACTACACGTGTTCAGTGCTACCACAGTTTCCATTTCTTTTGTAAAAATGTAAAGCACTAAGGACAACATCCTTTGGAGATACAAAGCTGGCAGGCAACCACGAAGTTGCTGAGGGTTAAATTCTTCAGCAGTTGCTAGTAATGAACAGAAATCGTCCTTTGGCATTTACTAAGAGGGTGCCTCTATGGAAGAAGGAAAACTTGCCAAAGCCCCTACAGAAAGGCAGGCAAGCCAGAGCTCCCTGACAACAAGGCAGACATTTGTTATAGGTTACAGCTGCTGGTGGGATGGGGAAGCCTCTAGTTTAATTAGAGTTTCAGGAACCCAGAGAGACAGTCACAAAGAGACAGAAGTGTTCATGGCACACTAGGCTTTCCGGAAAAGGTGAAAGCTGATTAATGGCTCAAGAGTTCCACGGCATCAGCAGAAATCCTAAAAAAGAAAAAAAGGCCACCAGATCCAGACACTATAAGGCAAAGAAAGGATCTAAAAAACCCAAAAGCAAACAAAGAAAAAAAATCAAGCCTAGTTCCAAGTTAGACATCCCATAGGCTCCTTATCTTTGCAGACGACCAGAAGAAGATAAAACAAAACATTTATGGGAAGGGGAATTGTGGGCTCATATAAACTCAGTAAATACGGGCAAGAACTCTGTCTAGCAAAGTCACAAAGTCATAAGGGTATATTCTGCAATCAATTCAAAGCTCCTTTAAAACAGAACAAACACTGGAGGACGAACAAGAGCTTCCAATGAGACAATATACTTTGACCCATGACTTTAAAGGTTTTGGTGCTCATTTGCCCTTTTGTTTGAGCCATGTGAAAACAATCATTCATCAACATTATACTGATGGGGGACAGCATCTCTTATGCCTTAGAAGGAACTGGAACCAAGACATCTTTGTCTTCTGCAATCCCACCATAGCTGTACGCAGCTGAAAACTGAGTCAGCAGCGAGGCTATGTGCAGCCTGTTCCACCTCACAAACTGAGCACAGATAAACATTCATCATTATTCAGTTATTTCATCACATCGCAGCCAGACCGAGATGCCGCATCATTAGGAAGAAAAGGATGAGTTTAACCCCTTCAGGCTTATTTTACAGAAAGGAAGTGCAAATTATCCATGCCCTCGAGCAGTCCTCAAACCTCCTCCCCAAACACAGAGCAGAATGGCCGATGCCACAGCCTCTTCCCACCAGCCCTTTCCATAGAGAAAGGGGCAGCTGGGATTATCCTTCAAGGTAGTTCTGGAATTTGCACGTATGGCCACAGGCTCCCGTATAAAAGATTCTTCTTTTTTAAAATTCCCAAGCACAGCTTTCTGCTGCCTATAGAGCAGTAAATGCAAATGGACAGCTAACAACAAGGTGTGTCCTCACAGGATACATCCAACTGCTTTGCGCATCCTGTTATTTCTGCCAACGTCAAAGTTTTACTTTTACATGAGTCACAGGTAGTGACACTGGCTACAGTCTCCAATAGGGCCTGTGATTTGCTGGTTCCCAGCCTAGAGGATCTCCATGCAGGGACCTCAGGAAGTTAGCTGTTGGCACGATTAATCACTACGGGCACACCCAGATTCTGGCTCAATGTAAGTAAATATCTTCCCCTCATCAGATTGACAGCCCAGATAAAGAACTAAAGGCATACAGCAGATCCCATGACTCAGAAGGAGGTTCAAGAAAGTAGGAGCCAACGCACTGCCAGGCCAGCAACTCAAAGCATCTTACTGCTGATGGAAACTGCTACTTGTGCTTAGTCCATGCATTCTCCTTCCACAAGCTGACTTAAAAGTTAAAAATTTCCTCAGCACATGCAATAGGCGCTTGCAGCTTTTCGTGCAGCCAGCCCACGTGTTGTGGCAAGGCAGAGATGTTCAGCTGCTCCCGGGCTCTGCATAGGAGGCAAAAGCAGAGCCAACTGTCAGGGTGCACCTAGCAAAGACAAAGCATCTCAGTAGTCAATGGAGGATATTTGATTGCCAGATCCTGGTGAGACAGATAATTAAATGGAAATGCCACATTTAATCAGCTTCAGATAGATGAGTTATTTGACCAGTATATCCAAAAGTACAAAAACATGCTGCATAGCAGGAGAGAAAGCGCCACACAGCAAACTCTGCACTCAGTTCCTTCCAGAAGGAAGCTATTCGGAGCCCAAGGGCTATCTTGGAGACAGGGACAGGAGCTTTGTTCCCTACAGGGCACACAGGAGCTTTGTTCCCTACAGACGGGCGGGCACTTCTTCCTAGTGCAGAGAAAACCAAAAGAATGGAGAACATCAGAACTGAGAGCTGGCTGTACCTGGACAGATCAGGATGCGGCTCGTCTGAGGTCTGGTAAAGCACCTTGCCTCAGCGCTCTCAGTGAATAACTCTGCTCCCCAGGTAGGATTAAGAACTCCTGTCCCTTTCAAGGTTCATGCTTGTATGCTGTGTCTTAGGCAGCCACAAGGGACTGCAGGCAGTATCAGGTGCCAGTTTGTCTACAAAGGTCACACTATGCAAAAAACCCAAGTAAAGACCTGGAAAGGGTGCTCAGAGGGGCACAGCTTTCCCCTGGAGACAAGCAAACCGGCGATGCCTGGTCTCTAAAACTGCATTCTTTGGCACTCTGATCAAGTCTGCTTGGCATAAACCAGGGTGTGTAGGTTTCTGATTTCCTGGCACCAGAACAGCCAAATCAGAGGGAAAAACTGGAGGCAACAACATGCCAGTGAGTCACCCATCCATGGAAGGACACTAGCTCCCTTTCTGCTCTGTGGGCTGAGAAACGCCGAGAGAGACCTGCAACTCAGCCATATTTTCTGCTCTTATGAACACTGACTTTGTGCTCAGATATCCTAAGGGCTAGAGAGAACATTTCTTACAGTACAAAAGGTAAACAACCACACCGCAAAGAACTTCAGGGCAAAAAAAGTGCATCCTAAAAGTATTATTTTGCAAGGCTGCAGGAAACAGCAAATGCAATGTCCACCAGCACTGTGTACTCTTCAGAGTGGTAAAAAAAAAAAACTCAGAAGGGCAACACTGCTGCAGAAATCTATCAAAATAAGTTTCACATACAATTCCTCCTCAACTACGGGACACTTACTGCTGGAAACCTCCCCTCCCATTCTTTGATTATGTGATCACTACCTCAGGACCATGCCCTTCCCAGCTGCTCATCTCTGCTGTTTTCTTTGTGTCAAGTCTAGTGCTCACCTAGCATGCACTAAGCAGATCCAGGAACGGATCCAGCTGGAAGCCTTGCAGGAGAGAAGGGGGAAAAAAGAATAAAAAAAAAAAGAAAAAAAAAACCCAACCAGTGAAGGTGGATCTCAGCTGGCTCCAACTCCCAGATCAGCTCAAGGCACACAAACATTAGCATGCATCCGGGGGAGTTAAAACAGAAACATTACTTTTAGCAGGAGCCTACATTTATGCTGTACTTAAGCAACTGCAGAAGCATGGACTTTAATAAAGGTGATGCTGCACAGCGTTAAGCTTATCTCCTGAGAAAAGCAGGCCTACAAGCTTTTAATGCAAAAAGCAATTGTGGAAATGTGTTTAAGAACGACTTTGACATACTGATATTAGACAAAACTTTAGATGTTCAGACTGGGGAAGTTACTTGCTTTGTGTCAGAAAATCCTGCACCTTTCTTCATTGAAGAATTCTAACTAATAGTCCAAGTTTCCAGGAAGGGAGTGGTTCTCCTGTTACACCAACCATAAGGCTCTTGCAACAGTTCCTTTACAACTAGATAAGATACGGTCTAATGCAAAAAAGACCTACAGAATCCAGCAGGGCGAGTATTGCCAGCCTCTAATAACCTGGTTCTGCACAAAGCTAGCCTACACGTCGCTCTGTGCATGCAACTATTGGGAAGGGATATTAAAGATATATTGCAAACCTTAATCCAAGGTCCCAGACTCGCCAACACTGCCCACTCCTGAGCCTGAGACACTGATAAGTGCACTCTGTGCAGCCTTTCAGCCTGCATGCAAGCCTGGGCTGTCACGAGACAAATCAGATTCAATCTTCACATCTCGTGTGGATGGGGCGGTCACTGGGGGAAAAGGGGACTAACAAAACTGTAATACAAGCCTTATCGGACTTGCCGCTACGTTGCTTTACAAATGTAGAGCTTCACCCACATGTAAAGTAGAGAGCAGAAGGGCTGTTAGCTTCTAGGTATTTTTACCCTAAATGCTGTTGTCTCATTTGTGTCTCTAGTGTGTATTTTGAGGCAGATCAGTAGTTTGGAGAAAGATCTCTGTTGCGTTCTACGATAAGACTGGTTAAAGCAGTTTTGCCCTCTAAAGGCTGAAAATTCAACATAACTGTTGGGTTAGCGCAAAATCTGGGCAGGCCAACTGAAAAGGACTTAAGTCCAAAACTTCAGAGTGATGGCTGTCATAGGAGTCACAGCTTAGCATCCTAGTATTTACTGTCTTATTTTACATTTATCACACTTCAGGGCTGAAATATCATGCTTGAGCCTTGACAGGTAATAAAGCAACATCTAAACCCATGATTTTTTTAATGATATTGTTACATGCTACCACGCAAGTGTACTAGTAACCTCAGGAACAAGAAGTTAGTTCAAGATAGTCAGAGCTTCAACATAAAATACACTTTCTGTACAATTCCACAGAGACCAAGCAGAGGATATTATTTCAAGGGGATGACCCTGGACTTTCCAAGCATTTTTTTTCAAATATAATAATGGTGCAATAAATAAGTGACATGTCGTAAACATCAAAAGATTCAGTAGCCATCAGAAAACATTCAGTACACTATGTCAACATAGCAGCTATAAATCACTATGTGGATCATATTCAAGTGGGGACATTTTAGGTAAGTTTTTGAAGCCACAGTATCTTGTCATCCTTCCTGGTTATACTGGCTCTCCCAGAGGTGTCCGGACAAAGCTACTGCTTTATTGTTTGTAAATTCATCTAGAAAAACGCCAACACTGCCCTGTACATATACACCTTAGACACAGAATATATGAAAACTTTTTCCTGTTTTTAGACACGGTACCTTTCTTCCAAAAGAAAATTTCACTGAAAATATTGCACTGAGATAAAACATTGGAGGCAACAATTCAAACTGCAGCATTGTCAGGACAGAGTGAAAATGCTTTTTACAAAGGGGCGCCCTAGAATGTCTAATTTGAAAAAAACATGAATAAATACTTGTGAGCAAACTTACCAACTAGCTCCTGAGGATCTCTTTTCTCCAGTTCTGAGAATTCCTGGGAAGAAGGGAGAAGAAACAGATTTTAGTCCAGGTATAGTTCCAACCTAAAAAGCTATACTGTCCGTTTGTTTATAAATTTACACATTACTTCCAAGTCAAAAGAATAAAAATAAAGAATGAAATGCAAGTTGTTAGGTAAGAGGGCAATGTTTGTACCATGGAAAGTCAAAGCCTAACAGGATGCTCTGTTTCCTTTCAAAACTAGAGCCTAAATTTAATGAAAGAATTAAGGCTTTGTTTCAGTGACTCCTGGACACTTAGCTCCTTTTGAATTCTGCAAAGACTGCTGTACTTGAAGCCTTTCCTCAAAAGGGATCAGATCACAGATTCTTCATTTTTGGTGACTGGCCCTTGGCACTGGCCAGGAGTCAATGTTTTAGAGCATAGCTAGCTAAATATGAGCTGGATCCAGCCCACAGAAAACTACTTAAACCCTGGGAATGCCTACCACAGGCCTCTGCAACTTGGAGTCCTCTAAGCAGGTCCAGCGTTCCCCAGAGTAACATGAGAACAGCTGAAATGCTCCCAGAGCCAGCGGCAGAGCACGGCAGCTTCACGGCAGCATCAATCGGCCTCTCTGCAGACGCCCAGGGCTCCCCGGGGTGCCGAGGTTTGCCAGTTGTGTGTGGTGCCAGAATTCACTTCTGTAATTGTGCCATTCAGGGCTTTGGCTGATAAACCCTCTACGAACCAAAATGCCAGGGAGTGTGGTGGTGATGCACATCCTGTATTCCTATTTTGGAAGAACAGTCCCACTGTCAATTCTCTCTTGGCTGCTACTTTCCAGGAGTGATGTAGCCGATCTGCTCTGCCAGAATCTCAAGGGCAACCTCCACCAACTTGTAATGCTCTGTTTGGAGATCTCCTCAACACAGCTAATCCCTCCTTAATTATAACATAAATTAAGGCCACTTCAGTTGCAAGAGCACAGCAGATGTTTGCACCAGAGTCTGCTGGGCAGGAGATGTAATGTAGGCTAAGACACTCTTAAATATGCTTTCACCATATTGAGACCAATGTTCAAATATTTTGGTACTTCTGAGAGAAGCCACAGGAGAGTCACAAGTGATACCAAGTTCAGCACAAATAAAGGTTCTGAAACAGTATCCCAACATTGCCCTCTCCCCCTGCCTCCCTCCCAAAGACCTTTTGTGACTCACTGGACTGTGCGTCCAAAATTCCTCACTGCCTCCAAACACTGAAGCTATTCATTCAACCTGACACAGACATAATGCTGCCTCCTCGCTGCTTAGTTACCGCTCTAAATCCCCTCCTTTACTCCATTTCCAATCAGGTGACAGACGCACAAGGTAAGGAGAAAGCAGCAAGGTCACCAAGCCAGATCTGGGAACAGGCTGTGCCAAATTCATTGTGAAAACCCACCAATTTCCAGAGAAGCCAAAGCCCTCTGGAAGAAGAAAAACAAATTCTTTGTGTGGCACTAACTGCTACAGAGCACTTTCTATAGCCATTCACACACACACAAAAAAAGAAAAAAAAGGAAAAAGCACTGTTTCTCCATAAGTACACTGGGATCACAGAAATACAAGGCTAAAGCTATTTTAGAAAAAAAATGTACACGAAGGAACACACATCTTCTCTCTGGCCAGCTGGCGAGGCCCCAGGCCCTTTGTGAGATGGACTGTAGTGTAACAGCTCCAGCCCCGCTAGGCTAATGCGCTTGGCGTGGTGCATTAACACCTCTTCTCCCGGGGCCTTCAGAAAGAACAGCACAAGCAGAAAAAAATTAACACAGAATCATCACATTTCAAGGCAGAAAACTTACGCCAAGAGAAGGAGCTCTCTTTGGCGAGAGAGCAGTGGAGAGGAATCCAGGGAATCAAGGCTGTGTTCTCCACAAACCTACGCAGCCACAGCATGAACGTGGTGAACCTCAACCACACCGATGGGGCATTAAGAGGGCGAGCATCAGTTTGCCACCAGAGAAGCGGGGGCAATTCTGTGATAACTAACAGGTTGTGAGGACAGTTTCAGATTAGCATGCAAATGTTACACGCAGGCTGGAGAAGTTCAAAGAGCTACAGATATAAGGGAAACCTATGTCCAGGCAGCGTACCGTGACTCAATTAAGCAGTAAACACACATGGTCAGAAGGCTGTTTTATTCCCTGTATGGGAAGAACTTGCTAGATATGTAATTACAAGTATTCCTTGACCTGGTTTGAGACAACAAGCAAATGTTGGTTGAAGTGAAAGTAGGGAATTGCTTTTATTCCAACCTTGACCGAATTACATCCTGCACTCTTATCTTTTTAAAGCTTTGTTTTAAGTGGACTGAGAGGGAAGAGGAAGGGACAGGCTGTGTCCCCGAGCACCTCTTGATCCTTCCTCATACTCAGCGCTGTATCTTGTTATTCCATTATCCCTCCCATCTTCTGCCCACTTGTCCTTTCACCATCCAAGAACACAAAGGCAAGAGGAAAAAAAAAAAAAATCCCCAAAATGACCAATATTGCCAAGCAGGCACTTAAGCAACCCAACTAATATTCTGAGTGATAATTTGATGCCCAAAACCTCTCCTGTTACATACCTTACATTAGGCAAATGTAACTAAAGTGTCAGATGCATTAAATAGTAGGTTTTATGAATTCCCAGAATCATCAGTAGGTTTGCCTTCACCAGAAGTAAGGTTGTTCTTTAATTTGTATCCTTTAATCCTAGAGGTACAGCACAGGTCTGCCCTGTTTCTGGCAGGCTAAATAAAGCCAGTCCTATCAGGCTGCCACCGTGCATTAACCTGGCCAGATCACCTACACCCATTTCACCACAGCCTCTCTAGCAAGTCTCATCTCCACACCCCCAGGCCATAGCCAAGACATCAGAAACCCCAGAGCTACACCAAGCAAAAGAAAACAAGTTCACTAACACATTATAGCCACACCTCGCTGCCCTGAGGATATGAATTTTGCTTACCAACGAATTACTGCGTACCTACACCCACTGCTCCACCATTAACAAGCTGAAGACATCAACACAGGTTTTCATTAAGTCAGACTACTTGCAAGCCTCTTAAATGCCTTCAGAAAACAAAGGGATGACCAACTCCTCCTACGGTGCTTGTTCACATTTGCTCAGTTCACCGTCTAGCACTATGGCAAGGCAAGTATCAACAGCTTGACCGAAGACATGCAGTTTGGCAGCTGCGAGATTTAAGAAGTCTGTTCAAGCCTCTGAGTATCTACTGAAGAACTTAAGGACAGTCTAAAAACCTTCAGTGGAGTAATCATCCAACAAGAACTGCCCTACACTCCCTTAAGACTAATCTGAGTCTGGGACACATATCGAATACCATGAAGTGATTAGAAAAGACAGCATTAAAAAAAACAACCAAAACCCACCATATTTTCCGCAGATCTAATCCAATATAAAGTTGAATGAGATAAGGAATCACTGAGTAACAAGGTACAATAAATAAATGGTGCTATCCTTTTATTGTGACATGGAACAAATATTTACACACAAACAAGAGACTTTTAAAGGAATTCAAACAAATTTAATCAATGGAAAATTTGGAAGATAACTGAATTTTAAGTAGAGAATTTACTTAAATCCATTCAGGGCAAGGTGACCTTTTTGTAATTACTACATCATCAATACCTACCACGCTATGTATCATTATCTCACCTGAAGAGCACAAAATCAAGCAGATGAGTGATTCCAAGCAGAGGGGATTTTATGTCACATCTATCAGGGTAAATATATGAAAGCTATTAGAGCTTTCAAGTATCCCAGAGCCACAGGCACCATTTCCATTTGGACCCTGATCACTGAAACAAGGTTAAGACTTCACAAACAGCACCTTCCAATACGGCATAGTTTTCAAAGCCTGAGCTCTGAAAGGCTGTAGAGAAGCATCTCTGAATTTCCTTCTGCATCCAGGCTCTCACTACTTGCACAGTCAGCCTGGACACATTAGTTACACTGAAAATTCTCTCTACCATCATGGTAATACAAAAGTCAGGGGGGAAAAAAAATAGGCATCCTGCGTTCATTCTTTTTCTTTAGTCATTTTATCCCATCTAGTATTACACAAATGAATTATTCTAAGAATGGCTAGATTGAGTTCAAAAGCAACAAACAAAAGTACTGTAATTTATTCCTCTCATGCACTCAGTAAGTTGATTTTCTGGCTGCTATCTACTCTGCAGCCCAGATCGCACAAGATAACTGTTCAGGGGCCTAAAGCCAGACAGCCTTGCTCCAACAGCCCCACCGATAGGAGTCAAGGGATGCCGTGGTGGTTCAGAGCCAAGTGGGAAGAGGACTGTTAAAGGCAACAAGACAAGCAGGAGGCAGACTCCTTTCCCCTTATCCGGAGACTAGCAAAGAGCAGCCTCTGAAGAATGCAAACTGCTATGGGCAAAGACAAAGGATTAAAAAAACAATAAGGAAAAAAGATTACATCTAACCATACCACTAACATAAGTCTCAATTTCTGTGCTTCCAGAAGTCTCAGGAGCAATTCTGCACATCAGCTCACCATTCTATTACTATTCCCTTGTGCGTTCAGGGAAAGGTTTTTCATTTTTTCTACTTTCCCAAGACAAATGTTTTCTTCAAGCCCTCGGCAAGACAACGCTGCCCGCAAGAGCCTGAGTGATATGAACCCAGGTTGATGGTTCAGTTTTCATGTACCATAATCAGCTACAGAAGAGCAGCAAGCTGGGGGGTGTCTGTGTACATGCATAAGGAACACACTGCATTTTGGCTTAATATTTCACCTTTCTGAGGTGAAAGATAGACCATATTTTCAGTGGTACAGTTTTTCCATTCAGTTACATAGAAACTAGTCTCTGCTCAGGTTTCATGGAAAATAAAAAAACAACTAAACACAATCCTTGCAGCATGGAAGAGAGATTAAAGGAAGGAAGCAAAAACAATATGAATCCGAGACTGATGGATTCAAGTTTGGAAAGGCTTGCCCAGAACAGCTTTGTTTAATGGAAAGAATGGACTGACTTACAACAATGCTTGCTAAATCCTTCCAGAAACAAGATCCATAAATCCAGTACAAAGCTCACATCGAACATAACTGTTGGCATTAACTATCACCAAAAGGTAAAAATTCAACCATCAACTTCTCATAGAAGCAGTTGTGTATGTTAGTGCAGGTGTACTTCAACTGCAAGGAGAAACAGTTGAACAGGGAGGCAGAAGAGATACAAACCCAGAAAATGATTGCTTTAAATATGATGCAAGTTGTAAGAAGTGGAGAGGTTGATGCCAGATTTGCCACTGCTCAGTTGTGTTCCCAGAACTTACAGCCAACTTAGCCCTACAGCTTCCTTTTCCCACTGACTGCCAGTTAACATTAAAAAAAAAAAGTAGCTAGGAAGCTTCTACAGTACCCTTCAACAGCATTTTTCTCTTTTCTTCCAGAGAATGGTCTTGCATTGCAGAATTTCTTCTCTCCTCCAACTATTTCACCTGATTGCTTGCACATAAAGAAATTTAACACCAATTTAAACTGACAGCTGTAAAATGTATAGACTGGTCACATTGTCATCATGCTAGTGGATTAGCTTGAAGATGCTAAAGCAGAGAGTTTTTCAGTGCAGTACTCCTAACTAGCAGCCAGTGAAGCCGCTGCTGCATGCAAAATACCATGGATTTCTCTCATCTGAGCAAGCACCAGCAACAAGTTTTTGTCATTTTTCCTCCTGTCTACAATTCACACTGTAGACTATCTCCTATAGGCCTAACATATCAACAGCCTCATTTGGCTGAGAATGATGGAAAGAAACTCTGTAACAGCATAAACTGTTAGAAGAATTATCTAAGCCAATGGTGAAGATGGCCTTGCCAGAGCAAGCAGTTAAATGTTTATATAGAGGCAGCAAAAGAAAGACCTCTCCCAACCTTGGAGAGGCTTTTTTCCCTGCCTTTCTTCCTTGTCAGGGTGGGGTTTTTTGGGCTTTTTTTTTTTTCTTGTCTTGGACACAGGAACATGCTTGCAATTGTGTTTTTACTTTTCTACAAACATCACAAGTGCTTATGGGAAGATAATACCAGAAACTTCTCATTTAATATTAAAAGTGCATGACAAGAACTATTTCATTTCTAGCTCACCAGATCTGCCTGATGTTGGTGTGCTACCAGGCTGAGGGCAGCAAGCAGAGTGCATGTCAAGTGTATTCAGAGCCTGGGGAAGAGAAAGCAAGGGAACGGGGTTTTTTATTGCTCCTCCCCGCCTTTTTTCTTGTATTGTGAGAGAGGAGAATCCCAAGAGAAAGCTTGAAACAAGCCCATTTCCTACAGCCATATCCTGTTTGCCAGCACTGATACATAGCTCCAGGCAAAGTGCCCAGTACAGGATAAGAAATTTAACTAAAGAAAAACTGTAGGGACCACAATCTAGACACTAAGAGAAGCACAGCAGCTCAGAAATAAGCCACCTATAGGAAAACAACGACACATCCAACCTTTAGTGACACGTACAGTCTGTACAAACCTACCTGTTTTGAGATACTGTTGTCACAGACAAAAAAGGAAGGAAGAACAAGTAAGGAGTCAACTCCTAAGACATTCCTCAAGCATCTTACCAAAACAAAAGAACACGTGTAGCTGACGCTGCCTTTCACTTTTTAAGCTAAATTAAGTCTAAAAATCCACCTTAATTTCTTTTCAATTTCATTAAAAAAAACACTGAAAAACCCCAACCGAGATCTGGCAAAACATTTCAGTGAGAAAATGCTTTAGAAGGGAAGCATTCATAGCATAAAAGCCTTTAAATAGCTTCTTTGAAACTTGATTCCATTCACCTGACATACGCTATCTCAATATTTGACAAAGATTATTGTTAGAAGTCATTTCCAGTAAAGGAACCGTGTGCCAGAACTCTCTCTTTCCAAGTGGAGGTACAGTTGTTAAAATCTGCCTTAGGACAGCACCCTGGTCCCAAAGCTACCTGCTTCTGTTGGCTGCCTCCTCTCTCTGCCGCTGATGCTAGGGGACCTCCAAGCTGGGCGTTTGCAGACCACCCTGCGCACGGGCTTTACGAGACCAGAGTCCAGTCTCTCCGCAGCGCAGACATCAGCCGGGGCACAGTGGTGCAAATGTGCAAACCAGGCTGCACGGACGATCGCACAGCCCGAAGGAGCACACCAGCGGTTCACAGCTGCCATGCTTTGAGTGGGGATAGTAGCACAGCCCCCAGCTGCCTCCACCTGAAGCCACCGTGGTCTGCAGAGCCCACAAAGCCTGCTTTCAAGTCACTTTGGCTTCCTACAAGCAAAACAGGAATTCAGAGGTGAAATACTGGCACCACATGACAGGGCTTGAAGTGTCAAGCCACTGTGATGGCTTTATTTTCTTTTTTTTTTTTTTTTTTTTTTACAGATTGTTGCAGTGCGGAATCAAGTAGAAGGTCAAGCCAGGCTGTGAGAAATCTTAACCCTCAGAGCAGCAAAGGAAAGGCTCAGGAGGGCTGACAAACTTAACTTCTTGCACAAGCTTTCTTCCCTAGTACATAGTACTAAAAATTCCTCTTCATGGATTGGAGTAGAGGCAGGGTGTAAAAGCAAGTATCCTCACTGGCATATGCGCTCCTCCATGAATGGATCCCACAAAGTTTTTCTGCAGATTTTGGTCCTTCTGTACCCAGAATAGGGAAGCTGGAGGAAGCTATTTTCAGGTATTTGTCAGTATTTGAGGCAATCCTCCATCTGTGCTGACTGTTCAGACTCTCACACTGACACGTACCGACATGCAAATTCAGAACAGCCTATTTCAGTACAGCAGACAGAAATAATTGCAACAACAGAACTGGACTTGAAGAACTTAGACCTTTATCAGGTGAAATATGCAAGGGGAAGCAGCTCCAGAAAGGACTTTTCTTCAAGTTTAAAGACAAACAGAAAAAGCCTGGCTCTTCCTTTGGAGAAAGGCAAGCCACACCTGTGTCAATAATCCGTGGTATTTAGTACTGCAGGGAGTGAAGAGTCTGCCGCAGCATGTATGCCTGGCGGGGAGGAAGGAACAAGCATGTCCGTGGACATGTCTCATCTTCCAAACAGCTCAAGCACTGGAGTGAAGCCAGCAGCTCCCAAGAAAGTAAGCCAGCTTCAGAGCCCAACCGTGCCCTGAGCTACCTCCCTCTCAGGCAGACAGAGCTGGCGACGCAGAAGTACATGAGGGCAAGGGGCAAAAGAATCAAAGATGCCGAACGTTATTTTGTGCCCTGCATGCAAAACTGTTTAACCAGCATTGATATTCTCCAGCAATAACAAAGGTCAGCCACCTAGTTAAAAAACAGGAACCGGGTACCAGCTGTTTTAATGTCTGAGCACCCCCTGTAACAGCGTAGAGGACGGCGTTAGAAGCTGAGTTAACTCTACTCCCCCTAAAGGTTTGTGTAATGCTGACTGCTGAACTGCCAAACTCTCTGGTTCCCTCGACAGAGTACTGGAAAACAGCACACCAAACCTAAAACGAGGGAAAATTTTGTAGAGCTGGACGCGCAGACAGCATTTTACACAATTATATAAAAAGGAAGCTAGAACACAGAAGAGGATGAATCCAAGACTGCAGTGCTTATCACTGGCACCTTCAGGCTGTGCTTACGGGCACAGGAAAGAGTGGGAAACAAACCACTGGAGATCTAACCTTAACCCCAGCCCTGGAGACTGCACAGTTCATGCTTTGAAAGTGTTTACAAAGAGGTACACAGCATGCCATGCATAACATGAGGCCATTTTTAGAATACAGCCACTCTTTTGCCAGTTCTGCCCCTCAGAAGCCAAGACTAACCCAGCTAGCATCAAAAAGCAGGGCAGGGGGCAGAAAAAAAAAAAGACTGTAATGAAGTTTTTTGGTTTGGGTTTTTGGTGTTTGGTTTTTTTTTGTTTTTTTTTTTTTTTACACTTCTGATGAGGCATCGGGAGTGCCTTTCTACAACACACTTAAACCAGTTATATCCTACCAGAGCCAACGATTGCAAGAAGACTAATACCCAGCCACTTCAGCCATCACAGAATATGCTGGGTTTGGATGGAACAGCAGTTTTAATACATGTTTTTCAGTTATAGGACCTTTAACATATTCTAAGTAGAATTTTAAGACTACCTCTGAACAACTGAAAGCATCGAGGGCTGGTATTTCCCTAAGCAACCTTCATAGTTTGCCACCACCAAAGTAAAAGATTAAAACTGTTCTCTAAAGCTTAGTAATGCCAGCTCCTTTTACACAGCTTGCCGTAGAGTACCTAAATGGTGTGGTGCTTTGATCATACAACTTTACCCACACACACTTTTTCCCCTTCTGAAAGAGCAAAACAGTTATACTTGAGGTGAAAGTTACTGAGTAGGTTCAGGCATCTTTTGAGAATCTGGCTTAATGAATGTATCTTGAATTCAGAAAAATTAATATGCCTTATCAAAACAAGTTAATTACAGGGATTGCATTACTGCACACACCCCCATTTGCTTGTTCTTAGCATTTACGCTTTTACTTTAAATCAAGATAAATTTGGCATTTAAACAAACAGGTTAATGGGCAGGCAAGATAAAAAAACAGTGCAATCAAAAGCCTCCAAGTATTAGTACACACCTACACATCATAACACAGTAAAATTACTTTACAGTTATGCTGGATCAATAAAAGCTAAACATAATAGAGTTGATGATGATTATCAAGAGGTGGTACTTAGACATGCTCAGAAACACAGTATTCCTCTGAAAATTTGACACCCTTCTGCTGGATCCCAGTTTGGCTGCCTCTCCATACAACGCCACAAGGATGCAGAGGGGACCCTTAAAACAAAACCAGAAAAGGGAAGCATCAAAGTAGCCACCTGCTTTGAAAAACTGTTACCATGCCAAGGGAGTGGCAATATTTATCAGCTTTCCTATAGTGGCTAGACCTGATACCATAATCAAGGCTCGAGAGTTAATGATTTCCCCTTGTGAAAAGCCCAGCGAGCCAAGCTGCAGGGCTGGGCTCTGTCCTTGATCGGCGCTTGCAACCTGTTATTCATCCAGCCCTACAATATGAACTACGGAACCCCTCAGGTGAGACCTGAAGCACAAGGTCAATATTTCATTTAAGGTTTATTTTCCTTCTTCCTGCAGGGCTGGCCCATTTAGTGAGCTCTGAAGGCTTTTATCTTGTTACTGCATCAAGGCCATAACCATAGCCAGCTGCTGGCAAGAGCCCAGGCAACTTGCACTCACTGCACAGCCCATTAACCCTCGTCACTCCAAACCAATGCCAGGAGAACACGAAATTTCACACCCATTTCCACAACATCCTTTGTTTTGTACCCACGGCTCCATTATCTGAGGAAAAGACATAACAAACCTGTTCAGACTAGGGGATTCCATCTTTAACACCACGCCTTTGCCAACAACTTCTGTTGACCATTTCTTTCCCCTTCTAAGCAGAAGGCTTTGTTTCTGGAGTCCTTTTAAGACAGTTGCTTGTTTATGATTGATGGCTGCTCACTCAAAACCGGGGAACCCTGAAGTGATTTTGGTCACTAACAAATATGTCCAGCTCCAGAGCCTGAACATATCCTCCCAGCGTGAAATTTGGAAAAGCAATTACTTTTACCTAGATGTGAATCTCTCGTTTTCCACAAGTCCCTGAAGCACTTCAAAATGCAGTTACAGATGCAAGGTATCCAACTTTGCTGCTTAAAGAGGATTTTGCTTTCTGCTGCAAGCGCAGAGTGTTTGGGACTGGTCCACAGATGCTCAGTAACAGAGATTCCTAAGGGCGAGAAGTCTGCTCTGGAAGAACACTTTCAGATGACAGATCAAGATCAACATGGGCATACCCCTTGGAATCAAGACAAAAACCTGAGATAAATATAAACACCACATCTCCCCATGGGGGCTATTTGAAGCAGGCTCCAAATTCCACTGTCCTCACCATCAATTCACCATACAGTTTTGATATCATTTCCCACTTTCAGACTCCTCAGTCTATACGCAAAACTGACACCAGCTGAACCTTCTGGAGGTTTTGTGTCTGCGCTGGTGCAGAATGAGTCCAAATCACAGGAATGAGGCCAGCAACAAGGAAACTCCTTTTCCACACAACCCAGATCAAGCATCCTGGTCAATTATTCAAGACATAATCTCAAAGTAGTTCATTCACCTTATGTGGAAAGAGACAAACACTAAAAATTGCTGAAGGTGTATTCAGAGCTTGAAAAGACTATAATTAACTGATAAATTGCAGTGGTTTTACCTCAATCGTGCATTTTAAAGTATTTACCTTCCGGGTACAGTTAGATTCAGACCCTGGAAAAAACCTAGCCATATATAAAGAGCCTGTGATATCTTTTTAAACATGTTTCCAAATCTGTGATGTCTTACAATGAAATTCATAGAGCAAGAGCAACTACAGCACTCAGCTGGGACGAAACAATAAAGTTAACCAAAAGCGTTAGCAAGTTATAATCAAGTGCCCCACTTTTTGCTGCACTTTGGATTTACAGTAACTACAAGTCTTACTCGCTGGTTGCCATAGATATTGCAAGCTCAAAGGAAGGAGGAAGAACGGGAACACTGCCACTTGGTGGAAAAGGCGGATAGGAAACATTTGCAACTGCTCCAAGTAAAACTGCTTTTACAATGACGCTCCATCTCCCCCCATCTCGAGTGAATTTCTTAACAGCATGGCTACTGCAACTCCATCAGGGCCCCACAGAATGCCAGAGAGCAACACCCCTGCCCTATTGCGCGCACAGCACTGGCCTGTTTTGCAGTATGCTTTGTAGCAAAGGTGTGCTTCTACCACTACCCCAGGTGCCGCCATTCAAAAAAACCCAAAAAGGCCAGAGGAGGCTATTCCCTTTCTCACTTACATATGAAGGCATCTATTAAGGATGACATAGAAGTCTGAAACTGCTGAAGTTCAGATTTCCCTCCCTGCTGTTCTTCTCAACTCCTCACCTTTCGTGCCATGCGAGGATGGCAGAAATTAAAAAGAAAAAAAAAGGTAAAATGTAAAGTCCAACTTTAATTTACATTTTCGGTTCTTGCTGAAGCCCTACCGCAGACTGTACCCAAGATACCAAATGCTTTTAATACATTCAGTGTTTCTTTGTTTCACCACAGAAACTAAAACACTGCTCTGCTGCCATGTGTAGCTCTTCTTCGGAAGGGCAAAATGCACCTAGACAGTAGCACACAGAACTCACTGAAATAGAGGCTTTTTAAACAAGCCAATATGAAACGTCAGCAATGTATTAAAGCAGTAGCCACACAATTCAGTGATAATATTTCTGTAATGCATCACTTCTCAGACAAGAGCTACTATAGTCTGATTTTGTTCTTTCTCTCTTTGCCAGATCTCCATCGCCCTGAAGTGCTACAGTCCTTTTAGTGGAGACGGAAATGCGTACAATTGCAACAGGACTTGACAAGAGAGACTGTGGTGATGTACATCAAATTTGTCTTTTAAGGAAAACCCATCTATTCTTCTTTCACAGTACACGTTTGAATCCAGCAGTTTTTACAGAAATACCTCGCTAGAATGTTTACCAGCCACAATGGCAAAAATTTAGAAGTAGAAAAAGGATAAAAGTGAGAGATTATCTGTCTTCCAAAAAAAGGTTATTATTTTTCTTGCAACAAGGAGACAAGAGATTCCATTCCAAAGTGCCTCCTGCCCGTATGCCAAAGGCATTGATGACATTTCACACACTGATGCAAAAGACTTTACCAGCTGCAGTGCAGCTGCCAAGATTTTCAACTGTGTATCATTATAAACCCATAAAAATATTGTGGAAACTGGAAGAAGGTGCTGCTATAAAACATCTAAGCAGAATAGCTAAAGACATGCATTTGCCTTTGTCTTGTCCTATTAAAGCCCTATGCTAATTCAAATGCTCTGCAGAATTTAAGTTTGTAGCACAGTCCTCTGGTTTCCTTAGCAGAGCTTAGAGACTGTCTGCATCCTCAGGGAAGCTACTGGATCAAATAAAGGCCGTTGCAATCGTCATTCACTCGGTATCCCACAAGACTGCTTATATTGCATAGGGGATTCAACTAGCATAAAAACTTGAGCACAGTTCTCTATAAAGTTTCAAATGGATTTGGTCTTTTATCTGCCTTCCAGCTTTTTCCTGATGTATGTTCCTATGTGCTGTTAAACACCTATTGTTCAGGAGAAACAAGACGTAATCCCAAGGTAAAGACAATTTCAACCATTTATAATAGCTATCATCTAGGGATCTTATTTAACTTCTTTAGTTTTAAATACAACTTTTACAAAATAGCTTCATTCAGAAGGACAGAAAGAGCTGGAAACAGATGAATCGATTTTGACTCGTCATGACCTCTAGGAGCGCAAGACCATTTATACATTAAGTTGTTCTAAATGAAGAAAGTGTTCCAACAAACACTAACCATAAGGGAATTCTGAACTGAGCACTACACTCCAAGACGACTGCAAAATAGGTGAGATGCTGTCAGAAAACCTACCTCAGATCTAATGCACAAGATGACTAAATCCACAAATGCAGATCTTGATAGTGACTCAGCCCATAGCCTAACTGGTTAACTATCTTTGGCAGAAGCCAGAACTAAAGTCTAAAAAACATGTTACAGCTACAAAAAGGAAAGTACGAAACTAGCTACGAAAGGTCACAAACGAACACCAAGCCATGCTGTTAAGACTTATTCCTCTTTTACTGAGCTTCCCCCCCCACCACACCACACTTTGAAATACCTTTAGGTCACCAGCCTCAGGTTTTTCAGTCTCTGAATCGTCATCTTCCTACAAGACAAGAATTTACAGGATTAAGCTTAAAGAGCAGGCTTGGCAAGTAACTGCACTTACAGCAAAAGGCTCGCATTCAGCAGCCCAGCAGTAGTCTAAGACCCTTTCCACAGAAGGTACTTTCGCCCCACCCACTCACGACCGGAAAACAAGGCCTGCAGTCAGGGAAAAAAGTGTTTGTGTGGCTTTGGGGTTGTTTTTTTAGGCAGAAGAATCACTCCGTAGCAGACGTCCCCTGCAAAACTCATGCAGCTCCTGAGTGCTCAGAACTAGACAATAAGAAGCAACAGAACTGGGGAAAAAAGCATTTGTCGTTTGATAATTCTGTCTCTTCCAGTTGGCACGTGGGCTTCCTGCTCTTGCCCCCGTTTAGAGGGACTCATGGAAAAAGCAGCATTTGCAAGACCTGTTACACTCCCAAACATACATCAGCAACACACAGAGGACACACAGCTGGCCGTCCATCCAAGCATGCAGGCTTGGTGAGGGTCTGGCCTAGCACCAAGTTCCACAGATCCGGTGACGCCAGCAGGCACCGCATCTGTCTTATTTGTGTCGTGCTCTTGCAGTCTCGTTCGCAGATGACGTGAACTTGCACAGAAAGGAATCGCTGACAAATTTCACTGTTTTAAGTAACAGACTCCACTCAGTTCTTACTTCTACCCAGAAATAAACGGGCAAATTTCTGCCCTGTAAGAGCTTAAAATACTGAGCTCATCCTCATGTAAAATTCTACACCACGTGAGCATTAAGCGCCAGCTTTGGTCCCAGCTGATGGGTAAGCCCACTGTTCCACTGCCCTGTGGGCTGCTTCACCGGGCTCCTAGTTTTTTACCCATGTTTCTAGACATAAATATATACTCTGGGTTCAAAACAAGTCTGAGGAGCAGAAAATGGTTTTCATGCTCACACAACTCAGCAGAATGGGTTTTCCTCCAAACTTCGCCACAAATTTCAACTTTGGCCCCAAAACAAGAACTTGGTGTTTCAGCTTCAAAAAGAAAAACAAAAAAGTGAGATGATTACATGCAATCGAAAGGAAGAGTTTACGACGAAACGCGCACCTCAGAGTATTAGCACACAAGCAAGTTCTGGCAAGGCATGTTAGAGATTGACCACGCAATAATGTCAGTAAGTTTTAATTGCCTGAATTAACATGCCTATCCCAGAAGGGGAGACAACAGAAGCGAGAAACTCCTTCACTTCAGCTACTCTCCAGCTTAACTTTCTGAAAGATGCACATATCCCAACAATTCAGTCTTAACTGTTAAAGTTTAATAACAGTAATTTTGTAACTAGAAAAGAACCATAGTACCAAGTAACTTCGTGTTTGTCACAAATGAGATTCCTCTCCCCTCCACAGTCCCACCTATATTATAAAGATAAAAGTAATTTTGACAAAGCAACACTGGGTTGAATCATTCATGTTACGAACAGGTAACTGAAGCTCCCAAAACCTCCTAACCTAGCAGGGGATATTACTGAAACAACACCAACAAACAAAGAATTACTGAGAATTGCCTCTGAAGAAATCAAAGGCTTTTCAGTCACTGTTAAGGTAGATAATATAAGCACAGAGTTGTTTAGATTAAAAGCCCAGACAACGTGAGTCCAACTTGCACTGCTTTCTAAAAACAACTCATAACCAAGACAAGCTACTAGAAGCAGCAATATCCAGGAAGCTCTCAATTGTAGTCAAAGAACACCTAATGCCAAAAAAAAAAAGCACCGCTTGGTTGTTGCTCCTGCAACAAGGCTGGAGAGAAGGCACCCTGTGTAACCTGCGCACAGCTGTACAGTAAACACAAAGATATGCAAGAACTACTGGCCAGCACCAGAGTGACCTGCTCAATTGCCGTTACTCAAACAGCAACTTGTACCTCCCAGATGATGGCCAGTTGCAACCTGCACTGAAAATTGTGTGTGAAATAAAGGCTACGTGCCTATTTGTCAATGCTAACTAAACATAGCTGATCCTAACAAGCATCTGGATCACACCTACCACTTTCTTTAAGCTAAAGAGATCCCATTGAAGGAGGGTCTAGAATTTTTGGATATAAAATGAAGAAACACTAAAGCAGTAAAGAGGCTTCACTACTTTGCTAAGCCAGATGCCGGGGCAGACCCCGAGTGCTACTGCTTGCACTTTCTCCTGTTAGCAAAACGGTTTAGTTTGCTCCCAAAGCAAAACTAAAAGCAAGAACAGGAGACGGACAAATTTCTTATCTGCTACTTGGGAAAACAGACGGCAGAAACAGTGAGTGTCTCATAAGAGACTGATCTAGTGCACACAAAGTAGACTTCAGTGAGGAAAGGTTATAGTAACATAGCTCTGGTTTTTTGGATACACAGCAGAGGAAAGAACTAGAACAGGGACAAGATAACACATTCTTAAAATGGTGGCAAGCAAAAGGCTGATGAGAAAGAAAGGAGAGAAGAACCTTCCCCCCCTTATTGTTTTGCTCCTACAAGCACATGACAGAAGCATACACCCTTTTGTGTGCTACAGCTGCACTCACAGGCCGTGAGCTACGTGCCCTGTCTCACAATCCACCAGTTATCTCCGTATTTAGGCGATGTTATATGCATGCCATGCACCTAGGACAAGCAAAACCCACTTGTGTCTAGACAGGATGCTATTACATCAAGGTAACCTGATGTAGCCAGTGGGTTAAGTTATATAAAAAAGAATAATTTAAGGCACCACAGCACTTTATTCTTTTAATCCCCCAGCTGACCATGCAACAGCGTGTTCCTCTTACAAGATTCTCAAATACACCTGCTACACTTAAAGAATGACTTCCATTTAGTGTGGCTGTTGACCTGTACCAGCCCTTTTTCCCATAAAAGAGTCAAACAGCATCAACACAGTAACAAGCAACACGAGTTGCACCAAGCTGCTGCTGGGTTTCAAGGCAAATGCTTTCTACTTGAAAACAAAGTGAACAGAAATATTTGGAAAGCGCTGAAATCCACCCCAGGAGTCAGATAGTCTGGGTGCCGTCATGGGGTGCCGCTCAGAGGCTTTCCCTGGCGAGAGAAAAGCCTCCCCGATGCGTGAAAGGGACGAGGGCAAACTCTGGGCGCAGAGAGGTACTTACTGACTGCCTGCTGTTCTCGTCGTCCTCTTCCTCATACCCGTCCTCGTCCCCATCCAGGCGGGTGAAGTCGTCATCCCCGTACCCAACCGAGACCAGGCCTCCTTTCTCTCCTGAGGAGGGAAGGAACAAGAAAACCATGAGGAAAAGGGAAGCGGCACCAGGAGGGGCCTCCCCCTCCCCGCGGAGGGGCCTGGACCTCCCCCTCCCCGCCGCCTTCCCCGGCCGCCTCCCCGCCTCACCCGTAGCCGCTCCCCCATCGCTTCCCGCCGTCCCGGCCTCGCTATCCGACTCCGGGTCCGAGTCCTCGGCATAAACCGCCAGCGAAGAGAGAACGCTCCGCTTCGCCGCCGCCATCTTCCGCCGCCACGGCGCACTTCCGGCGCGCGGAGATGACGCGCGCAGCGCAGTCGCCATAGCGACGCCGCCGCCCTCCTTCCGCCTTAAGGCGGCTCGCGCTAAGCCGGGGGAGCTCCAGCGGGAGGAGGAAAGCCCCCGGCGAGGCGGAGCTGGGTTTCTATGGGGGAGGGAGAGGGAGAGGAAGGATAAAAGGTGCGCGGCCTGTTTATAGTGGGGGGCTGGCCCTTTAAGAGCTTTTCCTGACGTCATCTCGCGGCGCCGCCGCCGCCGCAGTAGCACCTGCCGGACCCTGACCNAGTGGGACAGGGGAGGGTGGCGGTTGGGGTTGAGCATCCGTTCCTGTCACCCTTCACAGCTTCTCCAAGATGAGCGGCGAGGCTCGCCCCGGCCTGGACGGCAGGGTCCGGAAAACGCTGCGGAAGGTCTTTGGGTTTGAGTCCTTCAAGACTTCCCTGCAGGAAAGCGCGACCATGACTGTGGCAAGAGGTGAGGCTCGGTGTTGGAAAGATGTGGGACACCTCTCGTTTTTCCATCTTCCTGCAAGGGCGGTACTGCAGGAGTCAGTGTCGCGCCCATTTTGAGGAGATTCATCGGCTGGACCGGACAGGACCACCCGGCCCTCCAAGGCCTCCTCTGCTCCGAGATCATTTCGGTGGCACAGGAGCGTGAGCACGTGCTGCGCACGAGCTCTCTGTGCACAGCGTTGCCCTGCCGCTTCTCCTTTGCGTTCCTTTTGTAACCCCACTAGTGCGTCAGCCAGAAAATAGGAAACAGTCTTGCTGCTATCTCCACTGGAAGCATCTGCCAGCAAGTCGATGAGGTCAAAACTGTTTACATTTATACGTTTTCAGAGTAAACCTGTCCTTGTTGACGATGTTACCAGTAGAAGACTTGATTTCCTGGCATAGTTTATATCTGGTCTCTGAATCACATGGCCACTATCGGAAAGGTGATTTTGGTGGTGTTAACATATCCACCAACACACCGCTGTTGGCTGGACAGGCAGCTCACGTCTACAAGCTGCCGACTGCCAGCTCTCCTGGCAGGTCTCACAATGTGAAGCAGAACAGCGTCAAGCTCAGGACAGAGCTACAGTTTTCTATCGCCAGCAGCTATGCAGATGTGCTATTGACAACAGACCGGCCAAAAACAGTGTTCTGTCAGCAGGGTGTCTCTGCCCATTAACACTGCATGCACTGCCATCTCCCTGACTTGAAGTGGACACTGCTTGGTGCAGTAACAGTTACTAACTGCATGACGCTGTCGATGTGGTTGAGATTTCCAACCCTTATTTCTTACGAGGTATCTTTCTGGGATAAGTTTTAAGAGGATGTGGTAAAGATCTCTCATGGGGTTGGTAATTTTGTAACTGGAGGTCTGTGAGATAAAGCAAGCAGCTTGTCTGGAAGAGAATTAGCACCAATAACTTGTTTAACTTCTCTTTATCTTGGTTTCTATGTATCTTCTGGTGCTTTTGCAAGGCTGTTTAAATGTTTACAAAGCAATCAGAGATTCTTTGAAGGAAACCATTGCAGGCACGCAAAGTATTACCGTGCTTTTAGAACCTAAAATGAAGTGTCTTTTGTTGGCGTGCCACACGGCACACGCACACATGTGCTGTTTGTCACAGATTACAAGCCATTTTACCCACACTCCCCCAGACAGAGCCCTGGGAACTCGCCACCACTCAGTAGCCTTGAGCTTTCTTCTGTTGTCTTTGCAGGCGAGAAGGATGTCTTTGTATGCATGCCCACAGGGGCAGGGAAATCCTTGTGCTACCAGCTTCCCGCAGTTCTGGCAGTGGGCATCACCATTGTCATTTCACCTCTGATTGCACTGATTCAGGTAACTTTCTCCTGTTAGCTGTGGAAAAGCAGTCAGTGAAGGGGGTCGGGAGACACCGGAGGCACAGCTGCCTCTTGTCTTTCTGTCCGCAAGTCTCTGCTGTTGGCCTCTGGATTCTCGTCTTGATGTCTCGGTGTGTTTTCCTTACCCTGGTGACAGGTGAAGAGATCGCGGCTTAGCTGCGGAGCAGAGTAACTCTGGTATGATACTATGCAGTTCTCTAAAAGGAGGTTTTCTTCTTTAATAATAACCTGATGGGTTTTATAACTGAGCCCTTCTCCATTTTCTCTAGTTGTCTTTTACCTGCAGTGTGCTATACAGAAGCAGTAGAGTATCTCAAACGGACCAAACTGCATCTTTGCCCAGAAGAAAACTGCCATTTTGCCTATAAAGTAGTAACTCCAGGAATGATGAAGTTGCATTTGAAGGCATAATTTGTTCCGCATCAAAATATCTTTTTTGTTGCGGTCAGTCTGTCTGTCATGGGAAGAAGCTGGTTTAGCAGAGCTGCTCCTTGAGCACTTTCATCTGCAAGGCCTTTTTTTCCTGTATTTTGCCTTTTTTACTGTTTCATCACCTGTTGGGAGAAACACTTCCCTGTAAGAGCAGCTGTAGCATTGCTTAGAGTTCTGTAAAGCATCTGATTAGCGTTGCACAGTATCTGGTGGTGTAGGCTGCTGTTTTGGGGTTTGGTTTTTGTGGATTTTTTTTAACTCTCTTATGGTCTCAATGTAATACACATTAAGAATTAAGAGCAGGCTTGGTGATATATCTCAGAAAGGTGCTATAAATAGTGAATTGGTTTCACGTGCGAGGATTTCTGATTAAGCTCCAGCAGAGGCAATATATTATCAGTGAAACAGAGGTCAAAAAAAATGACCATTGGTAAGATTTGCAGGTGAAGCAGAATGTGAGAGAGTGACAAATAGGTTGAGATGGGCTCAGTGAGTCGTAGGGAACAGAGCTGGCGTGAACCTTCAGAGGTTCAAGCCCTGAGATGGGGTGGCTATGACTGAAATCATAATGATGTATTTCAGTGTAGCCCAACTGAAAGAGCTTAGTCTGTGTAGTTTATTATAGGGAAGGCTGAGAGTTGGCTTTGTGAGCAGAAAACAATGGATATTAAATCAATCCCTGAAACCAGTTATTGAGTCAAATAATGAGAGATCCATTTTGTCAGGACTATTCTTATCTTCTGAAATGTTACGTGCTAGTCAAGTGCAAGTGAGCAGCTCAATGCAAGGATAGGGAGGAGAGTTTGTATGCCCAGGGTTCATCTGGATGTGATGCTATGTTTTCTTCTCAATTTTTATGGCATGATTCTCATCCAGACTCGGTTCTGTTGCAGTGGTGATTTGCATGATTCTTGTATTTTTTCGTGTCTCAGCTGTGTTTGTAACATCCTTTAGCTATTTTGGAATGAAATGCACTCTGTTATTGTAGGGTGGGGGTATTTGCTTTCCATCTGTGACAACGTGGTAGTGTAAATCCTGAGACGCGTTGGAGGCTTGTTTCAGCTCACTATGGCTACGAGTTATTTTGCTGGTGTTCCCTGGCAGCTAAAAGACTGTCTAAAAGTGAATGGATGCACAGAAATGCAGTTGGATGTTAGAGCTGGACAGATACGCTCACAGCTGAAGATAAAGGCATCTAGAGTTGAAGTTCTAAATGCTCAGATTGTAGGTGTATGTTGTCCTGAGACTCGATCCTGGATGTGGAAGTTGGGCTCTCACCTGGATCTCCCTAGCAGTCTTTCTTGGTGATGGTGACTTTCTTTATATCCATTTGCTTTTAGTTTAATTTTGTATTTACTCTAGGATCAAGTGGATCACTTGCTGGCTCTGAAGATCAAAGCCTGCTCTCTGAACTCCAAGCTTTCTGCCCAGGAAAAGAAGACCATCCTGGCTGACTTAGCAAGTGAGAAGCCCCAAGTAAAGCTCCTGTACATCACCCCAGAGATGGCAGCCGCATCTTCCTTCCAACCTACCCTGAACTCTCTGGTGTCCCGAAACCTCTTGTCCTACCTGATAATCGATGAAGCTCACTGCGTCTCCCAGTGGGGACACGATTTCCGACCTGACTACCTACGGCTGGGCACCTTGCGCACTCGCATACCCAATACACCGTGCGTTGCCCTGACTGCCACTGCCACCAAGCAGGTCCAGGAGGACATTGTGGCAGCACTTAAGCTGAAGCAGCCACTTTCCTCATTCAAGACTCCTTGCTTCAGATCTAACTTGTTCTATGATGTGCAGTTCAAAGAGCTCCTGACTGATCCATATGCCAACTTGAAGGATTTCTGTCTGAAGGCGCTTGAAGTGAAGAATGCCACTGGGGTAGGTTTTACATTTGGGGAAGAAGGCTAAACTGAACAAAATCTACCTTTGTGGTCACTGACCTTCCAGTGGTTGGTGTGGCCCCAACAGGTCTGTGGCAGGGAAGGAGGAGGTCCCTGGAAGGAAAGCGCTCAAAAATATTTTTTAGTTCCTCTAAAAGTGCTTACCTATGTTTTTGTAATTCCTCTAAAATAGGTAGAACGTGAAGGCTGTGTTCCTTTCAGAAGTGTCTTCAGAAAGTAGCTGGTCTAAAAGAAAATGGAATAGGAATACACAAGTAGCATTTCTGTCTTGGTTTGTCGTGTCCCAGGTGACCATTGTCTGTTTGATGGAGTTCTGCTCTTGTAGTGTGGCGAGGGTGAAGAGCAGCATTTGAAGCGTTACATTGAATTTCCTGCTCTAATTCCCAAAATAACTCTCAGCAGCTCAGTCGCAGCCTGAGTTTATTTGTAAGGCAGAGGGAGGCTGCTTCTTGCCTTGTGCCCACTGGGAGAGGATTGGGAGACCATGTTTGCTCAATGTAAAGAAACTCTCTTTAGGTCTGATTTACTTGTGTGCTGAAACTTTATCTCTCAATTGCAGAAGGGATGAGCTTTAGGCATCCTTCCTGTCTCTGCCATGCTGATGATGGCAACTTTATTGATTGGTTTCAGTGTCACAGACTTTCTCTCCTGTTTGCCCAGGTGTACTCCGGTTGTGGCATTGTGTACTGCAGGATGAGGGACATGTGTGACCAGCTGGCTATTGAACTGAGCTACCGAGGAGTGAAAGCCAAGGCGTATCACGCAGGTATTGGAAGCTGTATCTGCATCTCTCAGGAGCTGGTAGAACTGAACTGTACCACCACCTTTAAAGGCCTGGGTTGGGGCTACCTAGAAAACAGCTTTCTAGGCATGGTCTGCGGTGTGTCTGATGCTCACATGTCAGGTCTGCGAGGTTAAGTGCAGCGCCTTCAACAGAATGCCATTCCCTTCGCTCCAGAACTGTTGGTTTTGTAGGATCTTGCATGGCCTAAATGTAACAACCACTTTTATCTGGGGAGGGATCTGAATTTTTCTCTTTGGAATAGAAACAGCTGCTGCAGACTTCTGCTTGACTGCAGGCCAGTTGAAACATGGGCAGAGAGAAGTGTGTACATCAGTCAGTTTTAGTGAGGGGGCTGGGTCGCAGTGGGGGAATGGAGGAGGAAGAAAACCCTTGTTTCTTTTCTTTTTTTCTTGTTGTTTTGTTCTTGTTCCCTCTTTTTCCCTTCCCAGGACTCAAGGCAGCTGACAGGACTTCAGTCCAGAATGAATGGATGGAGGAGAAGATCCCTGTTATTGTTGCAACCATCAGTTTTGGAATGGGAGTAGACAAAGCAAACGTCAGGTGTGTGAGGCTGAGTGTTGTGCGCCACCAGAGACTGAAACCTGAGGAGTGGGAAGGGAAAGCCTCAGTCTTTCTGTTACCGGATACATCTGACTCAAATGCCTGATGAATACTTGCTGAAACCCACAAAAACAGAGCTGGAGGTTCTTTATCTTAGAAGCAGTAAAAACAAACCTGGAAGGGTTTTGTAGAGAATTTAAAAACAAGGCACCAGAGCTCCTCTTTGCCAGTCATTTTCAAACCCAAGAAAATTGGAGGAATGCTTGTTTTTGGCCACACCCTCCAGGATTTCAAAAAGAGCCATCTCGATGCAATCACAGCTGTCCCTTTCACTTCTCTTAGTGCAATAGTTGCTGTTAAAAAAGCAGTGGGAAGAAAATCTGCACCTAAAATAATTCATACACCATCTACTAAAATAGTCAGAGCTAGCTTTTTTTAGAGATCTCTTTTTGCAATGCAATGGGGAACATAAATAGCAGTTCACAAATGGTAATAACCATATAAAAAATATAGCTCTAGTCCAAGGACAGAAACTTTGCACATGTTTTCAATTACTGTTCCTCTGGGACTTATAACTGTCACCACCGTAACTGCTCTGTGTTGTTAGAATTCCTGCAGCACAATATAGCTATGCTGAGTTAGTATTGTGAGCTGTGATCACTTGGTAGAGGGGTAACTCAGGTGCAGCTCACACAACATCCCCCATAGACCTGATCTTTAAAATCCACATAAACCCATTGCTCTGACCACTGGGAGTGGGCAGGGCATCACTGAGGTGATCGCATCTGTTCACAACTGTCCCATCCTTCTGTCTGCGTCACTGTCCTGACAGGTAACAGGATCCTAAAGCAATGACAAACTGTTTTACTGCTTGATGGGCGTTACCCAACAGAGAAATGAGAAGTCTCCCAGGGTAACAGTGTGACCTGCTGAAATGACCTGCTGAAACCACGCTGCCCTGTTCAGGACGGTGATCGTTTAAAAAAAGGCAGAGTAACTGAAATGCATAGGGTTGATTGACCTATGAAATATAGTTGAAACATGCTTGTAATCTGGTTAGTTTCCAAGGAATTGAGTTAAAATGACTCTTCACAGGATATTTTTTAATAGTTCTAAAGGCCATTATGCCCGAGCTCAGGCAACAAGGCACTGCTGCCTAGCCTTCGCTCTATGCTGGTAGAGTTCTGAGTATTCATGCATAAGTTATCAAGTAAGATCAGGTCTGACAACTTCTGGAAGTGACTCTTTTGGACAAAAGGGAAAACAGAGGTGTTGTCTCTTTTTCTGATGGAATCTGCTCCTCTCTCTTTACTGCCAATTCAGTTTTGCTTGAGATTATCAATTTATTCAGTAAGTTTCCTGGTGGGGAATAAATGTGTAGGGCTCTGATGCTTCCTGCCTGGCCTGTTTCTGGAGTGTTTGTGTTTGAAGAAACATGTTTGCTTGCTTTTGTCATTTAATCTTTTGCCCCACCCGTATGCGTCATACCTAGCTCTGGGACATGCTGGTTTTGAGGCAGACTGGTATGTAAAACATTGGCAGTGTTACTGTACTGTAAAATCCTCTCAACGGAGGTAGAAGCTGAATTGCTGAATGTTCAGGCGCGAGCAGGCTTAAAGCAGTCTTGCCAGTGGTGTGTTGAGAACGTTCCTTCAGAGATTACAGACAGTTTAGTAACGATTCATAGTTGTGTTTGCTGGCTGGGAAGGGTGCCCTCATCTATAGATGATCTTGGCGAGACAGAATTTCCCACGCAGACTTTGTTGGCAAAAAAGTGTCTTTTTAGCATCGAGTATTTCAAATTATGTTCTGATATGTTCAAATAGAGTTCCACAAAATAAATAGGACTTTTTTATCAATGCTGTATTTTATGGTAAAGTCTCCCGAACTCCTTAAATCAATATCGTTAGTCTCATTCTTCAATTGTATGCACGTTTGGGATATTCATGTGCCTGTTCACTTCCATCCATTTGGAGTGACGTCCTGATCATGTGTTTTTCAGGTGCATTTGTTTTCTTATAGCTCTGCTGCTTTCCTTGTGTCTCCTGTTAAAAGGACTTACATTTCTGTGTGCAATATCGTTTGCTCTGCTAAATCCTCCGTATTTTATGTTTCTGCTACCCTATTTTTTACTGTTGTTGATGTCCACAAACACCACAATCATGTGTGCAGTGATCTGAGAAACCCGCAGCCTTATGTTTCCTGTTGTCTTATCACATGCAGATTTGTTGCCCATTGGAACATCGCTAAGTCAATGGCTGGATATTACCAAGAATCTGGCAGAGCTGGGAGAGATGGGAAGCCATCCTGCTGTCGCCTCTATTACTCAAGGAATGACAGGGATCAAGTCAGCTTCCTGATTAAGAAGGAGCTCTCTAACATCCAAGTAAGATCTGCGTAACAGTATCCACCTGCCTAGATATGCTGCCTTTGCTCTGAGCTGGTTTGCCTCTTGCCTGCAGTGGCCTCTGAATATGCAAAGATGAAACGAGTGTTTCTGGATCTAGAGCTGTCCATAGCCCTGTTTCAAGGGGGAGCAGAAGGGAGCGAAGCGGGAAGGGACCAGCTCTGTTAGGGAGGTGTGGGTGAGCAGAGGTGTGGAGCAGAGACAGGGTGGTGTCTGTACCTGTTTGCCATGTTGATCAGAAGGGTTGGATTTGCTTGTCGCTAGAGTTACTCTACTTATTTATATTTAAATTGAAAACTGTAGTTATTGTCCCCATCTACTTTTAGGAGAAGAAAGGCACCTTAAAAGAATCTGACAAAGCTGCGATGACAGCTTTTGATGCCATTGTGAACTTCTGCGAGGAGCTGGGGTGAGTGCGGCTCTTTTGAACGCTGCTTAATGTCGGGGGAAACCATGTGCTGTCCCTTCACTGTTATGGCTGAGTTCTTGTGCGTCCAGGAAAAAGAAAATACTGGATGAATCACCTGGTATTTTGCTGTCTGGACTAAGGAAGGTATCCCTGAGCCATCTCTCACTCGCTCTCCATCTCCGAGTTAATTGAGATGTTGGTCTTTGAGCCTGACTGAGTGATATGGTGGTGTTAAACTGTAGCTCCTCTGGCTCTGAATTTTACTATGTTCTGCCTTTGGTGATGGGCTGGCTTAGTTGCATTTGCTTTTCTTATGATTCTTTCCTCCTTCACTACATCATCTCTCTTCTAAGGTGACAGACAGGCTAATCAGCGTGGGATGGAAGCACTTAAGACTTAATCTTTTTCTAAAGCTCAGGGGCTCCACTCTGCGAAGTACTGGCTATCCGTGACTCTCATTGACTGTAGAAGGAGCTGATGGTGCTTAGAATATTTCAGAAACAGGCTCAAATTATGGATGTGCCCAGTCTAAATGCAGACTAGCAACCACAACATGCATCGTTCAGGTTGAGTTCATGACTTGTAAGCTGTAATTGTACAAATTGCTATTCTATGCTAGATAAGACATCAAAGCTATAATTTTGCCAGTAAGAGAGCGGTGTGTATTCACTAACTGAAAATGGTCAACATCTGTCTCGCTTTCAAGCCTGCATTCTGTTTCATTTTTCATACCTGTGTCTAGGGCAAGTTTTTCAATGTGAATGTATCACGAGCTTCTTTTCTGCTGCCTGATGAGCATGCTCTCTCCTTGTGGTCACGTTTGGTAAAAAAATCCTGGTTTTATGGGCTTGCTCTCGGAAAGCCTTGCTTCTACTGAAGTATGGCACAATGTCACATCCTGGGCACTTAAAGGAGCCTTTCTTTGCCTAAAGTCAAGGTGATTCTGGGCAGTAGCTACTAAGAGGCATCATGCTGTAGGAGTCTGATCCACTTACTTGGCTAAGCAGCTCTGCTCCTTCCGGTGTGCATTACCAGCTCATGGCAAGAGTGGCCAGATGGCTGCTTGTGCCTGGATTTTGTATAACCTGAGCAGCAGCTGTATCCATCTGGTTAGATGCTAACCTCAGGAAACCTTGTCTTGGTGTCTGTTTCTCTGTGATTCCTAAGCTGGTTAGCAGTAGATTTGGTCATGACAGTTACTTCTCGGAGTGGACACCAATGCCCTAAGAACTGGGCTGGGATCACTGAACTAACCTTGCACAAGCCAGCAGCAGTCACGGGACATTCCAGGGGGGTGTCCTAGTGAGGGTACGAGCTAGTTCGTGTAATCATCGTGCAGCATCTCCCACTTCACAGATGCCATAAAGAGCCTGGCTGCTACCTGAAGTGAGGACCTTCTCCAGAATTGCACTGCAGCAGTGAGGCAGTAGCTGAGCAAGAACAAAGAAAAAACACTCTCCTCTGCTCAGATGAATAGTAATGGATACGAGATTTCACTGGCTACATAAAAGAGAAACTTCTGTAATGGAATATCACTGACCTTATTAGAAGTCACGTCTCCCCTACTTTTTCTTCCCTCCCCCAGCCTGGTATATTCTTCCTACTGTATAACAAGCCATATACATCCTACAGTGGCATATCGCAGCACCACTGGTTGGCTTCCCTACTCATAACTGTACAGACAACTAAGATGCTATTTAAAGGAATGCCGTCTTATATTTCTTTTTTTTTTTTTTACATTCTGAATTAATACAGTTCTGTTCACTATCCAAACAGTGAAAGCAAACCTGAAAAATCTGACCTTGCAAGGTTCTAAATAAGAACAAGGTTCTAAATAGGAACAAATAAAGAGAGACTTGGCAAGCAAGTTTTTGCATAGTATATTTAGGCTATTGTCCAACTATGACAGGAGAACAATGGTATAATCTGCTTTTAGAGAATGGGCTTAGACAAAGCTTTTGCTGGTCAGAGTTTCCTGTTGCCCATTTGCAAGACGGGAAAAAAACCTCATGTAACTGCAGCAGCAGCAGCCATCTTCATCAGTTTTAGGTGGTGGTTGAGCATTTACCACCTCTAACTGGTGTTTTTGCTTGGAAGATGAAAACCAGGCAGAGATAAGTTGACTTTGGTAGTTGACTAGTCGTGCAGTTCCTGAATACAGAGAGTTTTATGTATGGAGTTTGCTGTGGACTTGCAGAATGACTTGCTGGCATGGGTGCGTTGCTCTTGATGCAGGGAAGTTGCACGGGGAGAAACAACCACCCAGCGAGAGAAGATGAGAAAGCTTTTTGTGAACAACACAATCAGGTTGTAGCTGGGCTGATTCTTGCTGTAGGGCTCCAAGTACTGCGACTGAGCCTCACTTTATGCACCACTCTATTTGTGCCTCGGAGATGAGCAGCACCCAAAGATGGCAGCAAATAAAACAAGAGCAAGAAAAACAAGACAGAAGATGCCAATTACCACTAGCCCTCCAAGAGCCCAGTCACTTCTTGTAATTAGTCTCTTTAGGTCTTCTAGAACCGAGGACGCCTCTTGCGCTGAAGACATGCTGGCTTCTACCCTGCTGGAGGTAGACAAGAACAGTATCAGATGTTGGTGTATCCTATCCATGCTCTGAGCCGCAGTCCCAAAACCAGTAGAGGCATACATGCTGTCCGTACCTGCAGGCATCCCTCTTCCAAAAGGGAGAGTCACCCTTCATAGAAATGGGAGCATAAGCCATAAGAAAGGTATCTGAGGCCAGTTTCACAATCAGATCTACACAGCTGTAAAGAGGAAAGCTTCTGGCTTTACAAGATTTTGGCAGCTGAGACTTATTTTAATCCTAGTTTATCAGTATTTTTAATAATATAGTGTCTCTCCCAGCACCTTGAATATGAACCCTTCATCTTTGTCAACTGTACAGCCTATACATGAATAAGCGTTCAGTGAGAGAACTTGTGTGATACCATTGGAAAGATCCCTAAAAAAGGAGTTGGGCATTTAAACTCTGACACGCACTGGAGATTAAATGAACACTTATTTACAAATAAACAAAAAATCCCACCAACAATAAGCAAAGATCTTCACGTTCAACTTGTTGCTCCTGTAGGACTTAGAATAATCTAGTTCTGTAGAAAAGGTCTGCTGTTAACAGAGTTTGCTTTAGTAATGCTTTCTGTTACGCTGCAATAGAAGGAAAAGTTTTCCTCCCATTAAGTACTTAGGTCCAGCAGTAATTTAAACTGGGATCTTAGTGGGTTCTACACACTTGCTCTTTTACTCATACTTTGCATAATGACTTGGCTACCAGCTTTCTAAAGAACATTCAGCATCTCTTTGTGAGCATCTTGTGGCTTTACCACAGCTTCCTTGCTTCTCAAGGGAAAGGATGGATTATTTCTTACACTTTCCCTCAAATATGACTATGCAGAAGTAATACAGGAAGATGCCTTTGTTATTTTTGAAATGTTTGACTTGCTGCCCCTTATGTCTGTATCCCTAATATTGTAAGGAATAGGATTAGTCATACAAAGTGTGTTTCATCGCCAGGAAGTCACATTTGACTAGGAGCACAAGCCAGTTTGCTGAAGTTTTTGTTTTTTTCTCAGCAGCCAAATATATTCGGTTTGTGCTTTGTTTTCTGGAATTATGGCAGATCACTATGCCCAGTCCCTACCCAACAGGCACACAGGACCTGAAAGCTGTTCTGGGTAGCTTCTGTTGCCTTTAAAAAGGAGGCAGCCTAGATACTAGTTCTGTAGACCCAAAGGCAGAAACCCTGCGCGACTGTACACCCTAGAAAGTTCCCATCTCTTTTGCTAACCATGGTTAATCTCCTGAAGTAGGAGAGCTATGTGTGGTTTTATAAATACCTGAAGCTGTTGTGTTTGTAGCAGGCGTTTTTTCTGGTGCCTCCTCTGCGCCCACTCCAAGAGATCTTGGCCTGTGATGAGAGACCCCCTTACTGCTCCTGGAGACATGCAGAGCTAGGGTGGAAGTTGCCTGTTTGTACTGCAGTAAATGATTAACAGCTGATTTTCCTGCAAAGGTGTGGCTAATCTAATCGAAGGCCGTAAGCCTAGTTAAAAAGACCTAGTTCAGCTGTCGCTTAGACATTTCTTCCCATCCATGGCTTTAGCTACTCATGTACCTGTTCCAGTGCTTGTAAAGGCCCACTATGTCCTCTGCCTGGGGAAGGCTGCAGGTTGTGGTGGAGAGAAGAGAACTTTGTCTCCTGCATCCTGACTGGATCTCTATTGCAAGCTCTGTTAGGAGACTGCCATATCTAAAATGAGACTGTGAAGAAGACTGCCCTCCAGTCCAAACTTCATCGTGACAGTTTAGAGAGCGTTGCACTGCTGTTAGCTGCAATAAAAGTGACTCCCTATTGCTTGCCTAACTGAAGGAGACCAGAGGGATGGTGCTGGAGAGAGATGGGAGGAGAGAAGGTGGAGATTGTGGTGTGTGAGACTGTGTGTAAAAGGAAACTTATTTTTCACAAGCCAAGCACATCACTTTGAAACCAGAGGGATGATGTTACAGAATAGAAGCTATTCCATTAAGTAATAAGTAGAACCACTTCTGCTGGAGAGGCTGGCATCACCGTCTCTTTTAGGTTCCTCAGGGAAAGAACCTATTTCAACACTTGTATCATCAGGACTGGAGTAACTATCACCTTGCAGGCTTACTCAGGCTTTCACAACACATCCTGAAGTTGCTGCGTTTGAAGCAATCTTGCCTTAATCTGTGCTCTTCTGAATCTCCCTCTGCTTTTTGAAACAGAGAGGACCCATCCTCACTAGTGCTCAGGGCGTTCCAGGTCCCTTCATATGGGTCATGATTGAAGCCAGAACCATAAATGGTTGTGCGAGTGGTGAGCAGGGACCCAGAGACTGGCATGTTTCTAGTCAACAGAAACTGAAGAGCTGCCGTAAGCTGGGGCTTTGCTGGGCATCTTTCAGGCCAACCTGACCTGCTGCATGCAAGAAGCCAGCAGACCCCACGCAGCCCAGGCACGCAACTGGCATAGCTAAGTACCAAGTGTAGGAATAGTCCAGCTGAGTACGATGGTACAAAGCAAAACATTAGGCCTGTGAGGTCCAGGCAAGTATGTAGAAATCAGCCCAGGGACCCCTTCCTCTGCTCCAGAAAGCCATCTGAATTCTTTAGAGAATTGCTTAATTTTCTCTCCTTTTCTTTTTTTTAACAGTTCTGTGTTTATTCTGTTTCTATTTCAGGAACTTAGTGTGGCAGAGATAAGACAGGAGCCATTTCTCTTGTCCCCCTGCCTGGTGTCTGTCACTGGTTTAACTCGTAACGCCACCGGGAAACATGTATTTGTAGCTTTTCCTGTTGAGATAAGGCCTGGCAGCTTGATCCTAGTGACAGCAACCTGTCAGTTGTTGGTATGTTTCCAGCCTGCTGAGCTTCCTCCTGACCGTTAGCACAGACTGGTTCCATGCTGCTGAAACATTTCTCAATGGGATTCTGTTAATTCCTGTAGCTGGCACTGTCTAGCACAAGCTAGGAAAGAAAGTAAGCTCTGTTCTTTCAGAGGTCTCGGGACTTAACGTAGATAGAGAAATGTCTGTTGAGTCTTGTCTCCTGCAAAATTGGTTCTGCGACTTCCTATGTCACCCTGATTGCCACTTGTTTGTGCAGGAAATGAGCAAAGATTTATCTGACAGAGAGGTTAGCGTGATGTGTCTCTGAATGTTGATTAAATTGATGTCTGCTTGCGCTTGTCCTACCCTGACATACTGGTTGGGAGTGAAAGCTTTGGGGCAGCGTACTAAAGGCCACTGCTTTGTTAGTCTTAGCATAACTGCGCCTGCAGTAGCTCGTACTACTGCAGTCTTCTGTTGGCAGTTGCCAAGTTGGGGCTCAAATATTTACTTTCTAAGGAACATCCTCATCTTCTGCTGGAAAGTTTTTATTAATTTAAAACTAACATTGCTAGTTTGAGGACATTATTTATTTTTCTAAATTTTTAGACTATTCTCTGTGTCACTGGCTGTAGATCTATTCCAATATGCAGCAGTACAAAAATGCAAAATAACTAGATCTAGTTTTTTTGCAAAAATTCAAGTGCATTAAATACATGAGAAGTTACTGATGTGTGTTTTTACTAATTTGGGTGCAGGCATCAAAAGAAAGGGTTTACAAAGTTTTTGGGTTTTTTGTTGCTTCTGAAGTGTGAAGAGTATGTAAAAGCCCATTGTTATAAACTTGATGATTCTTTTCTCTCTAGCTAGATGTTGGCTCTGGTATATGCATGTGTAATCTCTTTGATTCCTCTAAACCCTCAAAGGGTTATCAAGCATTGGAACAGGCTGCCCAGGGAAGTGGTGGAATCGCCGTCCCTGGAGGTATTTAAAAGCCGGGCAGATGTGGTGCTGAGGGACATGGGTTAGGGGTGGTTTTGGCATAGGTTTACGGTTGGACTTGATGATCTTGAAGGTCTCTTCCAACCCAAGTGATTCTATGATTCTATGAAACTCAGCAGTTGGAATACAGGGGTAGAAGATGACTTATCTATATGCGTGTAACTTTATACCTGCTTATAAAGGTGGCTAGTTCCACATTTGGGGCTGAAAGCCCAGTGGCTTACGGAGCTAGGTGCTGCATCATGGTCTTTTGTTTGGCTGTCCCAGTTACGAAAGTCGTGGCCTGCGCCATAGCCGTGTAATTACATAAATCCCTTCCTCAAGTTCACTGAAGCGTAAACCAAACATACACACTGGCTGCAGCATGGAAAAGGGATTTATTTGCACTTCTTAACTTCAGCCATACAGCCCATTCTTGGCTCTGCTTTGTCACAATGCTCGCTGTCAGCTGCTGCACGTATACCCCAAAGTGACAATTACCATACTCCATGTCACTCCTCTGAAATGCCTTTGTGTATGCTAATAAACATACCTTAGGTATAATGTTTATGTCCACTAAAATAAACTGCACACAGTGCAGGGAGTCAGGCACACAGGTCCCTCGAGTCAGGATAGGGGTTTGTTCACACTCTGTAAGTACCATTTGCCTGCAGTAAGCAGAAGAGCAGAACTACACCGGGGGTGGGGAGGGAGCACATTTAGCAGCAGAACAATCAAATTAAGCCGAAGCATTGGTGAGCGTTTCCCTTTTGCCTTCATCTTTCTGTTTACAAAGGATATTGCACGTGATCTGATTTTTCTCTTTGGCAATTTCACATCATCGTAACACTGATGAAATAAAGCAGGGAGCATTCGTTACCAGCTGTACTGGGAGCCTCAGCGGGCATGTCTGGATCAGAAGGTCCACAATTTGTTGTTTTCAGCAAACATCTCAGCTAAACATGTCTGTTGCAGGTGGCTTTTGAGAGAGCAGGTTTGGGCTCGATCCAAGACGTACTGAGCATGCAGACATGATGCACGTCGGCAGGATTCGCTAGCGCCCAGCACCGTCCTTCTGGATTAGCCACTTGGGAAGAGAGCAGGCGCTGCCTAGCGTGGTGCAGCGTACGGGTTCGCTGCTTTGGTGTGTGGCGCCATGCTCACAAAGGGAATCCTCGGCTGGCCTAGCTGCAGGGCTGTCCCTGGGAAAGAGTGTCTGTTTTCTCAGCAGCGTGTGTCCGTGCACCCCCACCCCACCCTACAAGAGGGAGACAGTGATGGTAAAGTAGCGTTACCTTTCCGGTCACAGAACAGATCCCAGTAGGGGCTGTCACAGAAAGAAGGAATTCCATGCTGTGATTTCTGGTCCTCCGAGTCATATTAATTAATGTTGTTATTGCCATTTTCAGTGAGCTAGTATAGAAAGTCATTCCCATAGGACTGAATCATTGATGTCCATGCCTGTCCTTGATAGTAGGTTGTGTCACCTCTCGTTACACTTCATGAATGGGCAGTTGGGCGGACTTGGATCTTCCTACGTCTGTGGTCAGGACGTCCGTCGCAGCTACAGCAGCTATAGCAGCAGCAACTGCAGGCAATGATCATGAGCACCAGAACAGTAACTGGAAATAGAAACAAAGGATATTGCTTCCTGCTGTAGGCACCATCACTGCAGAGTAACTCTATGTCTCCTCCATCTCCTCCAAGTTGTTTGGTGAGCAGCAGAATCAACAAAGCCTGGTTTCTTGCTGATTCTGCCCCGCCCCATCCCATATCCCTATCTCCCTTCTTCTAAATTCCTGCTCCCTTTTATTAGTTACCCATTTAATCTGGACAATCATTACTGGATATTTTATGATCTTAAGAGCTATGTGGGGGTATATCTTTACCTGACTATAGGCTGTTGTTTTGGAGATGACATGCAGTAACTAAGTAGAGCAGTGTGCCTGGAAAGGATGGAGATCCAGCTCTCCCCATAGTTGTGTAAGAAGTGACTCGAGAGGATTTGGTTAGTCAAACTAGCAGCTGCATTTCTGAAGAGTGCACGCGGTGTACCCTTTAATGAGGATAGATATTTCTGACTGGGTTGGCTTTACTCTGTCTTCTGTATTTAGCTTGAAAAAACAGATGCTTCAAACGCAGGGTTTTGTTTCATAAAGCAGTGGGCTAAATTACTGTTATTCTACACTAGGCATACTGGTTGGTGTTGGGAGAGATATGTTAGTTGATCTGGAATGGAGAAGGATGACATGTTTGATCCTGCAGAGCCCGTTAGAGTGTGTGAAACATGCATGTGTGTGTGCATGTGTTTCCTCTGAAGTCTGGAGCTGAGCTGACAAGTTACCGGACCTGTGGGGAACCAGCTGTAGGTATGAAAAAAAATAAAGCAGCAGGTGTGTCTTTCTGAATTCCAGCCCAGGGAGGAGTGTCCAGCCTGGATACACACCCTTCCTTTTGGCTGGAAGCAAAGTGTACCTCTTTGAGGTGGAGGGCCTGCCTTCCTTCCTGCTTGTTTTCCCATTGTCTAAACAAACTTCACCCCCCTTGATCAAGCAGCTCTTTGTTATTCCTTCTATGCCATCCCTACACAGAGCAGCAGGAGGGATCTTGCTGTTACCAGAGGAGAAAAACAGGCTCATCTGAAGCAAACTGGCTTCCACTGAACTAAGCACAGGAATAAGTCTCAGACATTTAAATGTCTTGTGCGGCAGTGAGATATCCTAATACCATGTGTCACAAACAAATCTATGCATCAAAACATTGCAGCAGCTCTGGGTTGGTTAAAATACTGCTGTTTAAACTAACGCTTAAATATGAGAGCTTTGGAGAAAGCTGTACTGTTGCCCATCGTGCTCGGCATGCATGCAGAGATACACACTGTGTATTAAAAAATTACTTAGAAATTAAACTGGGCCTCAGAGCACAGCCTGGAAAACAACTGCCAACAACACCAACCCGCCAACAAAGAGTGCGGAGCAAGCTGCCCTCATAGAAGAGACATTCGGACACCCCTTTGTGTCCGTCAATAACTCACCAATAAAAAGAAGAACCACGCAGAAGGACACAATCTCCACCGGGTCAGCCTTGGGCAGCTTCTGGAGCTTAAGGAGAAACTTCTCACCAATGGTTTGCATTTCCTTCAGAAAGCCTTCAGAAGACATTCTGGCTTTACCTATCCAGGGTTTCTGCTGTAGAAGAACCAAATGGAGAATAAACCTTTTCACTGACTAATGCTAGGAAGCTGCCAGCCTTCTTATAGAGCTGGTGATCACAAGGAAAACAAGTTTATCTGGTCTCAGTCCTTGTTCCCAGTAGCTAAGGTGGAGGACTATTAATTGTCTACGTGTTTTGGCACTGTTTTAATTTCAAAATCTGGCTTTGAGGGTGCTTTTGTCAGCTGCATTGTTGAGCAAAGGCAAAATGGTGTTTCTTCTAAAAGGACACTTATTTCAGCAGGCATTGAGTTAGAACTGGACAGTGCCTGCCTTTGGCTTTCACCCAATGAAAGTAATTTTTTTTTTTTCCAGTTCTACTAACTTGTCCTTCCAGAAAGAAATGCAATTCTAACTCAACTTGGATTCCAGATGCTGAACTCCAGTAGTTTTCAGTTGTTTTTTGTAGAGTAAGGCAAAGTAGACAAACTTCTTGTACTTTCAGCTACAGAAAGTCTCTTCAAAGACTAAGGCACTTACTTCAACACCGCACTACAACACCATTAATGTTTTATCAATCAGTTTTACTGAATGGTGGTATTAAGAGCTAAAGTCTGTGTTCAGTGAGGACAGCTGGATGCTTTTCAAGTTCTTTCAGATGACTGCAGTTTTTAGATGGTAAGCTAAATGTAGCTTTTTTTTCTTTTAAGCCACAGTTTGTTCTAATGGAGCAATATATGAATTGATCAGTAGATGCACCCTTGTGCTGGGGATGAGCGAAGCAAAAGCCTCTGGATCTGTCGGGCAGATTCCTCCCTTGTGGAGCTGATCCCTCGCGCCCTGCTCAGTAATTTTACACCTCCTTTATTCTCGGGAAGAATGATCACCAGCAACAATTGTTACTGAAAATATTAGTCTAGTCAAAGTTACATGCCTCACTTTTCCCACCTATATTTGCAGCCAGTAACTAGAATAGGATATTGTTGAGAAATATCCACAATTATCCACCTGAAACAAGTCTTTGGACAGGTCAAAACTTGGATGGATTCTAACTCTTACGTCAGTATTGTATCCGAATGTACTGGCTTGTGTGTGTTGTATTAGTCAACACTGTTTATGGGACTTGAGCATTCCAATTGAATATCCTAGTCTTGGTGATAACACAAAGCCAAATGACCAAGGCAGCACTTCCAAAATAAGCCAGCTAGTTCATTACTGCACATCTGGTTTGGTTACTTAAACAAATGGATGCTTGGAGTTCAGTTTTTCTAAACACACTGAGGACAGAGAGACCTTGGATGTTTCTTTGCATGCTGGGCTTAAATACTGCAGTGCCAAGTTAAATTACATTTTGTATGTTTATGCAATTCAAAAACGGTTTTCTTTGTTCTTTTAAATCCAAGCTAAGGAATAAAAATCGGAACCAGCTGGTTTCCTAGGAATGGGGGTGGATGGAAAATCTGCATCTACAGAAGATCTCTGTGCAACTTAGCAGGGAGGCATAGCTGTGGCCTTTTGACCTGAAAAGGTCACTTTTGAGACTAGGGTTAAATAGTTCTTTCCAGATGATTGCCATACCTCAAGTGAGCTGCTCCAGAAATGGTTGCTTTATCCTTTGCACGATGCTGTGGGATTCTGTGTCAGCAGGTTTCCAGTTTTGTTTCCATTCCAAGAGATGGCGGTGCAGGCAGAGGTGAAGCAAGTTATGTTTTCTGCTCTTGGCTCTAGAAGAAAAACTTTATAAAAAAAAAAAATAAAAAAGGTACTTCTGGCTCCAGCATTCTGAAAATGTTTGTTCCCTTTGGAGGCGTTTCTGCCTGCCCAGAAGCTCTCCTAGTAAGGAATCTGCTGTAACCTTTCGTGCCGAGCTTTGAGCTGCATCAGAAGCTGCAAGTGTAAGAGCCAGGCTGGTGAAGTTTGGGTATACAGTGTAAAATTACTGATTAGGATTGTAGAACTCCACATGGATTAGCAAAGTGCCTAAAATGATAAGAGCTTGTCGTCTCACTAATGGACATTCCTCTGCCCCGTGGTACCTGATCTGGAGCTGAGTGAAGGAGTTTTAGAATAAAAACTTGCAAGGAATGTTGCTTGTTTACCTTGGTTTGAACTTCTTTGGGGACAAAGCTTGATGTTGGTGGTGCAGTCTCCAACCTACCCGTGAAGAAGCAAATGTTCTTCTACTCAACTGCACTTCTGACTGCACACTGGCTCCTCCCTGTTTTGGGATTTCTCCTTGTGGAATGTAGCAAAAGGGTGAAGAATAAATCACTACTTTTTTTAAAAAAAAGTAAAACTCCCCCAAGAAAGCTAGCTATATTCATGGACTTTTGTATCTTTCATTCTACTTGTGACGCAAAGTCTTTGGTCAGGACTAGTTGTGATTGTGATCTTTTTCCAGCTGATTTCAGCAGAACCAAGATCTTGCCCTTGAGATTAGCATAAGGGTAAGGCTGTAGTGCTGTGTGACTTACAGAAGTTGTTTTATGCATCAGCCGTATCTTCCTCATGTACAACACGACAGTAATGACTTCACTTACAAATTTCGAAGTGGAGCTGTAAGAATTGTTTTTATTATTATTACACTGTGCTAAAGTAAGCTTCCAGTCATCAACAGCAGGGAAGGCCAGGTGATGCAGGATATTTGGGTGAAGCAGTAGCTGTAATGATTATTATTATCAAAACGGGCAAGTCTTGAGAGGTTTGAAACTGAACAGTTGTAGGTCTTAACTGACAGTTTCCTTTCTAAGGCTGGAGTGCTGTTCTGGAGCCTAGAACAGCCACCCAAGTTTGTACCCGCAGATTCTAGCTGTTGAGGTTGTATGAAGTGAAAACAGGGTGAAGAGAGGCGAGATGAGAAACTCGCATAGGAAAGAAAGTGCACGCAACACTGATGTCTTGTGACAGGCGGTTTGGAAGTTCCTGCTGGGATGGCAGCCTGAACTTCATGGTTTCAGCTGTTTCCTCTTCTGGCTGTTCTTTAAAAAATAACTCATCTATCCAGTGTTGCCAGTGGGACTAGATCATCAAATCTTTCTGCCCTCCTGTATGTTACAAGGCCTGGCAGGGGAGGGAATAGAACAAATCTTTTAATTTGTGTTTATTTGTTTTTGAGGGGAAAAAGGCAAAATCTGCAATGTGCCATGAGTTGTCAGTCTTGGCTGAAAAGAGAGAGAGCAGTAATAATGCAGGGGGATGCCTGATGTCTGCAGGTGTGTTGCTCAGCTCTGCAAGGATCAGATGGCCCTTTAAAACCAAAGCAGCATGTCCTATGTTAGGGCTTCTGTAGAGTTCGATTCCCAGAAAGTGCTAGTACTTCTTTTTAATGCAGATTCATTTTGCTCTGCTCACTGAATAAAGCTGTGAAAATTGCCATAATAGCACTGAGGTTATCTTTCTGAACGGTTTTAATGGACTTATGCCATATTGAGGCACTCAAAGAAGTTGGCTGCTCAGCCCTTTTAAGAATAAAACCATTAAAAGGCCTCACTCTAGACATTCAAGAGAAAAGCCTTGGTCAGGGTTTCCTTGTACTGTGAACTGGCTGTGCGTGGTAGCTTCCAGGCTTCAAGCAATAAAAAGAGCTTCAGGATGACTACGTAAGGTGGGGTCCCACATCCCTCTGCCTTAAGCTAGTCATGTTACTGTGAGTATTCTGCAATTGATGTAAATTGATCTTTTTTTTTTTTTTGTCTGTCTTTGGTTGGAAAGCTGTATCCTATCTGTGTGTCTACACAGGTGTGTCAAAAGTTGAACTGTAGGGAGTGGATGAGCTTAAACTTACTGCTGAGGAATGAGACACTTGTTTAGTCATAACCCTGGTGGCATTTGAGCGGCCTATTTCAGTGCAAAGAACGTGAATTTGAGTTTGTGGTTTAGCCCCAGGACTGGAAGTTAGTAAATGCAGGCAGTCTTCCTGGCCTGCCAGTGATGCTTACTGGTTGTGTGACTTTGGGTAAGTCATCCCATCCCTCTGTTGGGTGACTTCATCTCTGTAAAGCGGCAGAACATGTAAACAACACCAGAGGTTTGTTTGCTAATTGTTGTGTATCCAAATCTCCAAAATGCTCTGAGATCTTCACATAGAAAGGCAGCAAGACCCTGGTTTTGTTGCAGTTACAAAATGAAATGGCCTTTGCTTACTAACTGCTTGTTGCGCTTCAGGCACTGAGCCCATTTAGGATGAAAGCAGATGAAAGCCTGGCTTCTGCTCTTGGTTGCTCCTTACCCAGTCATGCTCCACGGGGTTTGTCTCTTGATGTGACCTCCCAATCCACTGGTTTTACTGTGCTCCCTTGGAGAATCTTTGCTTGCGTGGGTTTGTTGCTAATCAAAAAATGGAGGCAAAGCTTTGGACGGTGGAATCTGTTGGTGGTGCCTTGAGGCTGCCAATGCCTCTAGTGCTAATGCAGCAAGTCCCCGTGAAGGTGAGTTCGATGCCCTCTGCTGTGCCCACTGCCCTTCCCAGCAGGCCTCCAGAGACCTGACAAAGAAGGACCTCCCTGAAGTGCCCAAGCAAGCAGAATGCCAGGGCAACATTCTCATTGCAACGTGGCCTTTTTCCCAAGGCTGTGGCTGTGGAGAAGCAATTACTTTGTGTTGTTCTTACTCGGACAAGCCAAGAAAGTTGGCTGAAATTGGACTAATACAGGGATAGGAAGCCTGTATGGACTATGGCAACTTATTTGGTAGGAAATCTTAGAAGGTAATCCCAGCATCACAGATGGAGAGTGCTGAGCAGCTGAAGGAGAGGGGATGCTTTTTATTCTGGTCTAAAACTTTGACATAAAGTTTGACTGTGTGTGGCCACTTTCTTAAGAACACGAAGGCTTGGCCAGTTTCTAAGCCTACCAGCTTTGTTCTTGGTTCCTGAAACGTGCTTCTGATTTTGTATGGATAATGTCTGCAACGCTTCCTGTCCTAAAACACTGCGGGGCTGCTAGGTGTTGTTACAGTTCAGATGCATTTTGGCAGAACATGTAATAATTCCCGTGTGATTGTTTATTGTTCTAAGTTTGTAATGTACTTCTGAGATGAAAAGGCCTATAGAAATGTAGTCGTATTATCAGTGCATGGTTTTCCCTCATCATTGTTAACGCGGTGTTTGCTGCCATGACTGCAGTTAACCAGCCATGTGAATGTTAACTATAGCTCAACAGACAAGCCCTTTTTTTCTAAAACAGGAGTGAACGGAGCCAGACAGACCTATAATTCATTCCCAAGCAGATGAAAATAGTTTCCAGTATCAAGAGAATTCAGCTTTTTAACAGCACACACCCAAACTGGTAAATTGCAGCTCAATGTCATGGGAGAAAAGCTTTGACTTTGTCAGCTGGTCTGGAAAAGAAGGCCACACATTCTTTCATGTTATAAAGCTGCCCTGACTGGGTAGCCATTTGGCTGGAACAACCTGTCATCTCCACTACCCACTATTTGGAGATTGGTTTTGAGGCAGCACCGTAAATGTTCCTTCCCTCCCCTACAACCTAATATTAGATTAATATAAAAAGGCACTGAATTCCCTGCAGTAGCAGTTTGAGAAGCTGAGGTACCCATTGGGGCACTGAGCTGAGAGTCTCTACACCTCTACAGAACACACTGGTTTTCTCCTGTCCATCCCACAAACAAGGCCACAAAACCCCATGAGATAATTCCTCACTACTAGTCCCATTTTTAAGAAGTGGGGAAACCAAAGCACAGAGCCATCCAGTGAAAGGAAAAGGTCAATTTTAAAAATAAACCTGTAGTTGTTCCGCAAGAGAATTTTTTTTAGGGTTGCTGATGCTTGAATCTAGCCTGAAAGTCTATTCTTGTATTAGCAAAATAACCGTTTCCCGGGAAGCTGACAGGGAGGTAGCTGTGTGCCTCTGAAAGTCTTGTAAATAGTTATTTCACAAACATACTGGTATTTGAGGTAAGGCAGCTTGGAGCCGCCTGAGAGTGCTGGAAACACCTTCTCCATCTTTTTTCAGCCGCCCTTGTGTCCTGTCCTTGGCTGGTTTCAGGCCTCCAGGTCTCAGAAATGACATGCATTTTTGATTTTTTTTGAAATATGCTGGTCTAATCCTACTCCAGATGCCACTTGGCTGTAGGAACTCAAAATTGAAGGCTACAACAGCCGCTTCCTCAGAAGAAGCTGCTTTGAACCATCTCAGCGGCGGCTGCTGTAGCGGAGGCGAGGGGTGCGTGCCGCTCTCGCTCAGCTCTTGCGGCTCTTACAGTCCCGGCCGCCCAGCGTGCGGCATCCTCCGCCTGCTGCCGGCCCGCAGGCTTGGCGGGTTGTGTCACAGAAAGGATCTGCTCTATCAAACTTGGTTTATTTTGTACGTCCACTCCCATAACCGCTTTTGCGTTGCAGTCAGGCTAAGAGGCCCGTGCACTGTGACAGCTGTAACACAAGCCATGTCCTGCTGCTTTTATCCAGACATGTGTTTGCTATTGCTTATCCCCCCCACCCCGCATATGTACAACACGGCTGCGGCTGGACAAGCCTCCAGCCAAACCCGTTAAGATTTTCTTTTGGCGAGGAAAACTTGGCGTGTTTCTCTCCTTCCCTCCCTCCCTCCCCTGCCCTTCTGCCCTTGCTCCTCCCTTTTTTTCTTTTTTTTTGTCCTAAACTTGTTTTTCCCATACTTTATTTGAGAACCTATCTTAACAGCAACAAACAACCTACAGAGACCCTTCATTAGCAGGGTGGAAACTTCCCTCCATCCCCTTTGAACCTACGGTTAGACTGGAGGCGTGTGGGTCTTAACTACCCAATCTTCTCGCACAGGCAGTTCCAATTCGGTGTTTGTACAACAGCAGGTCACAAAGACCTGCCCTCCCTTCCACATTAATGGGAATGGAGAGAAGTAGAAATACCTGATCCTTAACATTCCTCCCTACAGCCATGTGTAGGATCAGGAAGACATCTTTCAGTGTAAATTGAGTTTCTGCCTTGCTCCCTACCTGTTTGTAAACAGCTGACAGCCCCTGCGTCTCTTGTAACAGGCAAGGGGTCCCAGCTCAGTGCTAGGGGCTGCAAGGGCTTCCAAAGTGATCAACTTCAGGTAACAGATAATGGGGGCTTCTATGGTCCGTCTCCTTGCCAGCCCTCAACCCACACCCAGCAGCAAACGGAGATGGGAGTACAGGTTGTGGGACACCTCCCTATGTAAAACCAAGGCTTACAGTGGGTAATTTCATTTATTTGGGGGATCCTTTTCCTCTTCCTTCCCTTCTCGCTGCAAGACCTGACAGTCTTGTTACTGCAAACCATAGACTGTGCATGTATGTGTTCTCAGAGCAGTGGTTTCTCATGCTGTTTCGAAACCAGCATCTGTGCCTGACACACTGGCTGATTATTTTTTTCAATGCTCTTGTTAGAAGCTGTGTAAAATCTTTCCATTTATTTCTATTGGACACAGATGCTTAACTCGCACAGTATGCTAGTTCCCCAACCAGGGCTTGTTTTCAAGTGCTCTGTTTGCTTCAGGATTTGGGGGATAAAACTTAGCTCCAGCTGGGAGGAGCTCTGGAGAAATGCTGTGGCTGGTACCCGCTTGGTTTCACATGCGCTCGCCTGGCAGCAACTGGCTAATGGCACATAAACTACTCGTACGGAGGAGCAGACCAGCTCTCTTGTCCACACTGACTATTAATATATCAAGTCATCACTGTGGAGACTGCCCCGTGCTAGACCTGCTTATCAGCTAAGGTCACATTCCGTAACAGCAACAGAAAAATGAGCAGCCAGCCTTTCTAATCAGCAAAGAAGTTTTCTACTCCTGCTCTGACTGTGGAAGCAATGCAAGACTGCAGGCTGGATCCTTTTGTTAGCGGTACGGCTGCAGCGCAGCTTTCTGCAATCCCATTAAAAGCTTTTCTCTCGCCACCTTTGCTCCTGAGTGTCCCTTGCAAACAAATTCCAGGCTCGCAAGCTCTGCTCAGCGGCTGATTCTGCAGTTCACCACACAGAGCTACAACAGCTCCAGCTACTTGCTAACTAGCTGAATGTTAAGGTGCTACGGTTGACCGAACACCAGCAATAGCTCAGCCTTACCCCAGCCGCGCCGCGAACTCGTCTCCTCTTGTTTTTCTTTCTGTCTTCTTAAACTTTCACGTCATCTCTCCCCTCATCCTGGCTTGTGTCTCGCTCCTCGCTCGGCTCCTCTCTGCTCCGCTGCTGACAGCCAGCTGTTGTCTCTGCCTTTTTTTTGTTATTGGTTGTCCTGGAGATATGAAGTTTCATGTTACATGTGTGCCAGAGAGGGAGGGCGGGCAGCCAGGAGCCACCGCAAGCTGAGCCAGCCGCTGGTGCAAACTCCCCAGAGCGCCCAAGTGCCAGCACTTGTTGCGCGTTTCCTCGGTGCATCTCCTCCAAGCACGGTCTTTCCTTTTTTTTCCTTTTACTTACAGCTTTTTCTGGAGTGGGACTTGAATCGATTCTCTCCTTGCGATAGTTTGGGGGTGTGTTTAAGCAATTAACTTTTCTTTCTGCTGCCCAGTTTCCTTCCGACTCCCAGGGGAAGGAGTTTTTCTCTTGTGTTCTTTGAAGGGGCAGAGCCAGGAATGGCCAGGAGCGTGCGGCACAATCTGCCACTGGCGGGGGAGCGGGGCTGATGCTGGGGTGGTGAATTTGCTCCGTGCTGTTGGCCAGATCGTTTACTCTCTTGATGCCATGGGTTTTGCTTCTTGTACACCAGGGACAGCTGACACCCACCTTCTTGTCTCAGAGGGCTGTTGAAGTCCAGCTGATACTGCAGAGGATACAGTCCTTCAGACAGGTGCAAAATTGTAATTCATCATCAACTTTTGGCTGAGAGGCAAAGCTTCTTTTGGGATATGCAACTTTCCATCTTTTTCTATTAATTGCAGGAGTAGGGTTCCTGTTTTACCTGGTGTACCAAAAGGAGGCATGGTGTGGTCAGTTTCGCACTTTCCTGAAATTTATTGCCACAGACAAAACCCATGTTAACAAACCTGATTCTTACTTGCTCTTCATCCTGTCCCATGATGTAAAACCAGGGTGGGATGTCTCAAATTAAATAAGGATTTTGTTTAGACATTTTAAAGATCAGTGGTCAGCTTATATGTACCCCTATTGAAGGGTGGGGGAGGAAGATAGTACAGTTGCATATTTAACAGATGAAATAATTTTAGGACATGTATAATAATACAAACTACCATTAATTTATGTAAATCGGCTCTCCATCTCATGGGCATTAGTCAGATGCTTATGTGACCCAGGAAGTTTTCCCACCACATGTTAATGCATAACCAGCTATGTTTCAGGACCTCTTGTGGTCAGTTAAGCATTAATCCCCCAGCATCCCTATTGGTAACTCTGGTTTTGGCCTTTTGACTCTCCTTACAGGACTGCAATCTTAGTTCTGCACCTGAATTTCCGTTCTGACCTAAGTCGTGAGCACCACTGGCCAAAGTGGGGCTGTGGCCCTGATTTGGGTAATTCTGGGGGAAGATAGAGGCAGCTACAGGAGGCTGGATGGAAAGGGCTTGGCTTTACAAGCCCGATGGGTTAGAAACTAGAACCTTGCTAAATCCCAGTGACTTCAGAGCTCATCTCTGCTTCCACCAAAGCCTTCCCTTGGGGCATCTCTCTCGTTTGCAGTAAGGGACAGAGGTGTGTGTGGATGTCCCCCCCCAGCATAAGTCTGGTGAGTAGACTGTGGAAGTGAGGAGAGGGCTGGCCATTACTGCATGCCTCAGTTAACTCTTAACACAGAGCAGTGCGTGTGAGAGAAAGAGACACGCACTAATGAGAGTGCCTGCCTGTTTTCTTTTGGGGAAACAAAAGCTGACTTGCAGCTCGCTGACATTTCTATAGTCACGTTGCATTGGCAGGACAGGCAGCACCAGTAGTTCTTTTGGAAAGGCAGGACAAGGGGATCGAATGTGTTTTCCCTATCCCGGTCCCCCCACCCTTCCCCACCATGTGAAAGGAGCTCTTTGAGTGCGAGACGAGAGCGAGTCAGTGCAGCTCTGCAGGGGGATATAAAGCCAGCTTTGTAGTAGCTCTCTCTAGGCTTTCAGTGCCCTAGACCGTGCCGTGCAACGTCCCCCCATTGCAGCCCTCCTTACCTGAGCAGCGTCAGGTCCTTCGCGCTTCAGCACACGCGTTCCATTGCTCTGGCTACAGTAGTCTGTAACCTGCTGCTTCCCTGCTTCACTGGTGAATTAATCTCCCAGGGCATGGGAATGAGCGAGCCGGCTGCCACTGTGGACCCTGGCAGGGTTTGTTTGTGATGCTGTGGTAGACATGCAGGTGTGTTCCCCCCAGACACATACAGGCACGCACACAAGTTAAGAAGCAAACTGTATTTGTTAGATTTCTGGCAAGTTCAGACATATGTTAAAGGGTTTATACGAATAAATGAAGTGCTCACTCTCTTACTTTTCCCCTCAGTGACCCACTTTTTGCAGATGAAGTTGGTAAGCCAAGGGCAGTCCTTGGTAGAGAAGAAAAATCTCCTCTTTGTTCTTCCTTGCAGTAAAATAATCCCCTTCTAAAATAACTCTTGTTGCTGCTTGGCTGCAGGATTTGATCTCTAAATGTCTGATGAAGTTAAGTGTTTCTGTGTATCTAGTATCAGCATTTTGATTAAGAGATAACTGGCCATCTCTGCTTTGAAACCCAAGTTTTAAAAAGCTCCTCTAAATTCTGCCAGTGTTCTTAGAAAATGAAAAAAAAGAAAAAAATGGAACGGCCTGGTTTATCTAGCAAAATCAGTGTCTTCGCTGGTTTAAGTTAGGAAGTGTTCTAGAAGAGAAATTACTTCCTGCCTGTATTGCTAATGAATATATCTCTGCCACCAAACTCTCCTTTAGGTACCCAAAAGCACTGATGTCTGCCAGAAATCTTTTGAAGATTCCTGGAAGAATCTAATCATCTTCACATGGCTAGTTTGCTAAGGCTGGTAGAACTGGTTGTGCAAGACCGTGTCAGCAAATGGGTGGGTTTTCATGGATGTGGGACTCCACCTGAACTTTGGCTGCTGATGTGAAGCGTGCGTTAGCAGATCGAGACCCAGGCTGTATTATCTGAACAGTGCTCCCTTGTAACCTCAGTCTGGACTCTGTTTCTGTGACTTAATTTACATTCCTGTAATCAAATGAAGATTTCTTCAGCTTTAAACAGCAAACAATAAAATTAGAAGCTCTCCAATGTGAAATATACAGACGTACTATGGTGTGGGGATCAACAGGATCTCTTTACGTATTTATCCTAGAGCCATTCTGATTGGACATGAAATATATTTGGCCAACGACACAGAATTAATAACTGCATACTTCATCCTCCGTGCCTTCTGCAGATCTCGGAGATCTGAAAGCATTTAGCAGAAGAGATTGACACCACAGTTTGTTTTACATGTGGGGAAGTGGAGGCAGAGAGACCTTAAGCAGAGTACCAGAAACAGAACCCCAGTTCTGCTCCAGGGCTTAATCCCAGTGATTCCAGCTGGAATAGGCATTCACTGCAGAAAAAAGAGATTCAAGTCTTTAACAAAAGACACCTTGCGTTTGGAGGGTGGAGTTCTTGTCAATAAAAATAATCACCAGATCATTTTCCCTCTTATATCCTAGCTGTCGCCATGCTGCCATAGCGAAGTACTTCGGCGATGTCACCCCACCTTGTAACAAGTGCTGCGATTACTGCAAGAACCCAGCGGCAGTGAAAAGACAACTGGAGTCGCTGGAGCGCTGCAGCAACAGCTGGAGCAAAACCTGTGTTGGGCCCACGGGTTCCTCCTGGGATAGCTATGATCCAGAGCTGTACGAAGGCGGGCGGAGAGGTTACGGAGGTTTTAGCAGGTCTGTATGTGGTAGCTCACACTCGGCTCATAGAAGCTCTAAGAGGGAAGACAGCATCTCCCAGCCGCAGGCCCCGCCACCCCTGTTTTCAGCACATGTTTCTGTGTGGTGGTATTTTCCTGTAACTTCCTGGCAGCAGGAGCTGGAATTTCGTTTTCCACACATTTTGGCAGCCTTGATCACATTCATGTCCCAGAGAGCCAAAAGCTGTTTTGACTGACCTAAGAATTGCCCTGCAGAATGTAATTGGTTCAAGAAACTAGCCTGAATTTTTTTGAAAGCAGTAAGTGAGCTCAGCTCGTTCACAGTCACAAGGATCAAAAATGTTTAAATTGAGACCAACGTGACAGCAAAGTATGACACGATCCAGAGTTCCTTCCTGACTTAGTATGGCTGTCTGTGGGCCAGCAGGCGGGGGGGCACTGACAGGATTTAGTCATCACCGAGGATGTAATGGAGTGAGTGCCAGTGTCAGCTTCGTCTGCAGATGGCTAAATTTTAGCATTTCCCTATCAGGCTGACAGCAAAATGAAGATGGGAAACCGAATTAAATCTGTAAAAGGCGTCTGGAGATGACAACTTCTCTTCCTCCGTGTTCTCTGGCTGAGTTGCAGCGATGGTGCAGTGCTGCCAGGATGCAAGTTTCGCTGCCTGCACTGCCCTTGAGGCTCTGCCAGGGTGCGCAGCGCTGTTGGCTGGCCTAGCCCTCTGCTTTACCTTAAACAGCTTGAGACTGGTAGCTTTGTTCTTCGGGCAAGTCCAGCCGAGTTGGAGGAAACTGGTGTACTTGTGACCTAAGCCTGTGTTTGATCTCAGTCTTGGGACCCGAGAAGACACGGCCAATGCTGTTGTAAGGCACATTGTTTGCCACTTGATTTATTGAACCTCCCCATGACGTGGTTGTAGCTTTGCCTTGGAAGTTGTAATAGCCAACGGCCTTAAAGCTCCGATGTGTGATACCTGTACGTTTTGGCTGTGACAGCTGCAGAAGGCAGCAAACTCTTAGGCTACATCTGGCAAGAATCAGCTGCTGCGTGTCAGTGTATTAGTGATGGGGTTTTCATTTAATGTCTGTGAACAACTGGGGCTAAGGAACAGATCCTTTGCCTGTTCTGTAATCTCTGCTCCGAGGGCAGTAATGACCGACAGATGGGGCACATGGCACAAGGCAGTGACTCCTCAATTCCGTGCGAGAAGCTGGCAGAGCTGAAATGGAGCCCTCCATTCTCAGAGCCCTAGTTATGTGCTACTAGTTCATGCTACTGCTTACTAGTTCATGGGATTAACAAATGCCATGAATTTTTGGAGGACGCTCACTGCTCTCCAGGTTGAGGGATGGTAGCGAAACTAAAAGCTAAGACTTGTTCATAAAGAACATGAAATACGTCATCTTTTGTAAATGATGATCTAAGCGTTCCAAAGCCTGTCCCCCAGTTAATGCTGCAGCCACAGAAATGTTTGTTCCTGTTGTTTTCCTGCCTTATCCAGGTATGATGAAGAAAGCAGTGGGAATGGGGATGAAACCACTGAAGAGAGTCGGAAACGGGAGTGGAACAACTTCTACAAAAAGCAGATGAGTCTGCGCAAAGTGAGTTGGTATCCCTTTGTATGAGCTTCACAGATTGTTGGCTGAGAGCTTGTCTTACGGACATAAAGGCTTCCTGGCACTAATGAAAGTAACTTATTGCATCTTGCTGGTGCTTGTTTGGTTTTTTACTGTTTGTACTTCTGCTTTTGCCGTGTTCTCTATGTTCTGGGTCAATCCCATAATATGAAGGAATGCAGCTTATTTAAGTACTGATTTCTCTGCAGTGCTAATCAAGAGGATCCTGTTGTCTTTAATACATCTGATATTAGTAAAAAGAGACTTCCCCATTCAGTGTCTCTTGCATATTTCTATAGCAAAGGTGAACTTTTGGCTTTGATTCTCATCCTTTGTCTTCTTTCCCCTATTTTGATGGCTTTTCAGTGCCGTTACAGCATTAATTTTCCATGGAGCAGGGGTATAAAATATGTCTTTTGTACTTCTAGACCTGCATGTATGTTGCAGGAATGGAAATGTTTGACTGATCTTTGTTTTCTTTCAGGGCAAAGAACCAGAAAAGGAAGATTTTGTTCCTCCAAGTAAATATCTTCTTTGATTTATAGTGGGGTTTTGGGGGGAGAAGGAAGCCTTGTATTTTGCAGCTGTGTGTAATTTATATAGCATCAACACTGGAGGTACCAATCCCTAGGCACAGAGGCTTTTGGCTGTGAAAGCTTGGCTGGAGGAGATCAGTCACAGCTTAGCTTTGGTTGGGGTGAAGATACGGAATGCATCTTTCTGAACAACTTTTCCAAATAAGCAAGAGAGAAGAAAAACTGTCTAACCTGACTTTGTGGGCTGTTTCTGCAGTGGTTATGCAGCGTTATTTAATGGGGCTAAAGGAAACTGCTGAAAAACTTTGCCGTTTGCAACTGTGCTACTTGGGGACCTGTCTAGCAACACAGTTCTTAACGCTATTGTAAAAGAATACCTGGTAGTTCATGTTGCTCTATTCAACCTCTTTATTTTTGGTTGGTATTGCAGGGAGTGGAAAAGAGTTGTGTTCCTTAAGAGCTGGGATTCCTTGAAAGAGAGTTTCCTGAGATGGAAAGCTGTTAGTCATAAACTACCAAAGCAGACATTCTCATCCAGAGAGAAAATTCTCACTTTAGCTTCTGCCTATTCTTTTGGGGTTTGCAGCTTCTCCAAGTGAACACGGTCCTTTAGGGTGACTCTGCAGGGAGGAGCATGCCAGGCAATACTGGACTGGCACTCTCCTGGTGCCAGTCGAGCCGTTCTCCATCAGCCCCGGCCCTGCTATGACACGTTTTCCAAATGTCTCTTCTGTGGTAGGTGCAGACTGCCCCTTGAAGGAGGCCTTCAGCAGGAGAATCACTAAGCTCACGGTGAAGGTAAGAAAGGCTGGTCAGCATTCAGTTTTGTTGACTTGCAAAGAACAACAAAGATTCTGCCAGCCCTGTTCTTAGTTCGTCGGGGATGGAAGCCCAAGGGGCACTAACACCTCTGTAGTGTATGTCTGAGTATCCCGTGTTTCCTAGGGACGGGAACACTGCTTGAAGATGCTGGAAGAAGCTTTGAGCACCAATCAAAATGTTCCAGCAGCAGGAGGAAAAGGGTATGAGATGAGAGAAAACGAGTAGCGTATTGGGTCCTGTAACACAGGGCCTGCTCTTCCCTGAGAAACGTTACCACTCTCAGGGAACGCCTTGTTAAGTTATTTGGTCTAAGGATGTAGTTTCACTTGACAGCATCCTTCTTGTAGTGATGTTCAGGATCAGATACAAGGATTCCAATTCTGCTAAATCAGCTTAATCCTAGGAGTCGCAATTCTTCTCTGTCCCACAAGATGGGGATAGTGAACCGCTCAAACTGAGCAATGGGACAAGCAGACTTCGATTTAAAACTCTTTTCACCACCCTTTCCATTCTCCAGCAATTCACCGCTGTATCCCTTAGGACTTAATTGGAAGTTATCACTTATTATTGCACTGGAGGGAGCGAATTTTGTCCTTAATGCTTAAGCATTAGTGTTCTGTTTGCAGATACAGAAGTGTGTCTTGCCAGAAATCACCCCAGCCTGTGTTACAGGTCAGACCCTCATGCCTGTGCTGTGGAGCTGGAGTACGAAGCTTTCCGAACTAGCAAAATGGCCAACTCATACAAGGCAACTGTGCTAAAGAAGGTAGGGCCATACATCTGCTCTTGCCTTGAACGTGCTGTGACCTCAGCTCGAGGCGAAATAGGGTAGAGTTTGTATGGGAAGGATGAAGGAGAAGCTCTGCTTTGCCTTGGATGTCTTCCAAATCTTTCTTCTTGGTTTTGTTTCCAGCAGGGCCCAGAGACATGTTAGTTTCACATATTTGTTGGCTTTACAGGCTTTGTAAACCTACATACTAGTGCAAGCTTATCCAACAGTCCTCTAGGTCTAGCAATAAAGGGAATGGGGAGTTCCTCAGACTGTTGCTGACAATAGAGAAGCCTTGGTTTAGGTTAGCTGGTTGCAATAAATCTCTTGGAAAACATTTCTGTTCTTGAAATGGGTTTCTATCCAGAGGAGACATATGTTTTGTCACTATGGCTCTTAGTGTGTCTAGAGGCAGGAATGCATTTCTGGCCATTAGAGAGCATTTCTCTTCTCTTTTCAGGTAGCAGAAATCAACAAAGCCTCAAAACAAGGGGAGCTGTTCTCAGCCTTTGGGTCCGGAACTGGTGGCAAAAGCAGCTTAGAAACAAAATCTGGGTCTCCAGCAGAAGACTTCCTCCCTGCATCCCAGGTTTACTCGGTGAGTGAGCACAGATGGGATAGACAAGGAGGGAATGGTGTGCTTTGTCTATCTGCATTTTATCATTTTATTTTAGGTACCTTGTGTGGCCATAGCTGTGTATTTCTATTGGAATTGCTTTGCCTGTCTGTCCTTTGGTTTCGGAGTGAGATCGACTCGTCATGCTGGTTCCTATTAGCGAATATAATCTCTGTGCAAGACATACATCAAACGTTTTTCTCATCGTGCTCTAACCAAGGATGCTGTCTGTTTCCTTATTGTGGACCTGTGACTTTAACCTAATCCATTTCCCTGATGTCTCAGTTGACAGTTATGATGATGAATCAGTTTTTGAGCCTTCCCCAGTTTATGGCTGTACACACTGGGGTATTGTATACAGAAACTTCGCTCCTTTCAGGGTTCTGCACCCAGCGTTTCCTTAATGCTCTCACATCCAAAATTTCTTCTTCTTTTCTCCCTAGTTCAAGCCCAAGCGCGTGGGAGCAGGATTTCCAAAGAAATCCAGCTTGTTCCAGACAGCTTCAGAACTCCTGAAGATTCAGGAGGAGAGCGATGCAAAGCCTGTCGAAAAAGAAGTAGATTGTCCAAATGGGCAAGACAACGGCAAGTGTAGTTTGGAACTGGACAGTAGAAACCCTGTTCTCCAGAAGAAAAAAAAAGCAACCAAAGCAATGTGTGAGAGTACTGGGGTAGAAGCAGCCCTGCCTGAAGAGAAGGGACAGCAACCCAGTCCAGACACAAAAGCTGCTCTTTCAGATAGCCCTACTAAGAAGTCCAAACCTAGCAAGAAGCAGCAAATGCTTGCAGAAGCAGCTAAAAAAGAATCGCAGGATATTTCCAAATTCTTCTCCCTCCCCAAAGGTGGATCTAAACCCAAAAGATGCAGCTCAGCAAAGGCAGATGGCTGTTCTGCAAGCACATTACCTCAGGTTTCTTCTCCAAGCATATGTCAAGAGAAACCAATACCTCAGGAAAACAAAGATGCCTCTGGAGAAGACGTGACTGGACAGTCCCAGGCAGAGAATCAGGAGCTGGGAGAGCCAGAAGTAATACTGACTGACAGAGAGGAGGATTCTAAGACCCAGCAGGCTGCTGAATCTGAACTCCTTCAGGAAGAAATTGGTGTAAAATCCAGGTAAAAGCTCTACTTCTCTGCTCCCTGTGTTGCCCTGTTAGTGAGCTGTGGAGCCCATTGTCCTGGAAACTGGGAATCTGTATTAGAGTTCTGGGTTGGTGAGGGCCGCTCTTGCTTTACCACGGAGAATCTTGTGGCCACTGGCAGTGAACGTAGTAATATCTTCACTGTGGAATGATTAAAATTGGCCTTTTCTCCACTCTTCCCACTAGTGTTGCTGAAAATGTCGCAGAAACCAAGTTAACTGTTGTTGGGGAAGGCGACTGTGGGAAGCGACCAGGATCAGATGAGGTAAGATGTTAAAGGATGCTACTTTCCTCTATTTGTTCTGCTCATCTTGTGCCAAGTTTCTCTCTGGGAGTGATGCTCCTGGTGGGAACTTCACCTGACAGTGTTATTTATCTGGGGAGGGCCCAGCTGCAATTGTAGCAGAGAGGAGAACCGTAGTTGCGTTGCACTCCCCATGTCCCACTGGGCCAATGCCAGCATCTCAGGCTTCCCCTCCTCTCTGCTTTGTTTCCTCTCCTCTGCAATGCATGTGACTGTACCTTTTGCTGATGACTTGCCTGGAATGAGGCTCTCCACCCCCTCTCGATGTGTAACTAACTATAATTAGCAAGCTGCTTTCTCAAGTCAAGGGAACAACCACAGGCCAATGACGCACAGGACCAGGCAGAAGGGAACTGTGCTTGCAGCCTTCCTTGCCGTTCAGTGTCTGGTTCTGCATTTGTCATCTGAGACTGCCTGGTAACTGGCTCTACTGAACAATGCACTTTTCTCTGTACTTCTTCAAATTGAGCTGGAGTGTGGCGCTCCTGAAGTGGTTGATTCTTCCTGAGGGGTGTATTCTCAGCAGAGGTCCTGGGAAATATTTTTCTGTCTTTTTTTTTTTCTTCCTATATAGGACGGAGTCTAGCAATTAGCTGCCCTGATAAGAGCGTAGGGTAATTCTAAATGTGGTGGTCTTAAAAGGGATTTTCTCAAAGTCCCTTTGTGTGGGAAACAGTGTATTATGTCTGCACAGCAAAATGGGTTTTATAGATTCCTGCATGGTATTCAGTACAGGGAGACCCTGCAGGATGCTGCAAAGATTCATGTTCTTGGAAGGTAGTGGCTGCTTGGAAGTTTAAAGCTGCCACAGGAGTTGGTGGTTTGGTTTTCTTCTGTCCCATCTCCAGGATCTGGAAAGTCCTGCAACAAAGCGGCTACGGACAGTGGCAAAATCCTCCATTTTGTCCCAGCCAGAAAGCAAAAGCGTTTGTGTGACAAAGAAGAAGGTGACTTTTGATCCAAACTTATCACAGTGTGATAAAGAAGGAACCAGCAAGACTGTACAGCCAGTGACCAAAGGCATGTCCCTCAAAGAAACAGCAGACGTCGTTGTCAAGTGCTTGACCCCGTTCTACAAGGGTGGCAAATTTGCTTCCAAGGTAGGGCACAGCTCGAGACTCTCTAGCAGGAGACTGCAGCTCCCTGGTCACGTGGGGGCTCTAGGAAGGGAAGATGATCCACATACCACATTTCACTTCCAGGTCGTATCTCGTATGTGCTGTTCTAGTGACTCTAGGTGCAGCAACTCAGCTCTCCCAAGAAAGGGTTGATGTGAGATTTAGAGTGGTATCGTGTTGATTCCACACTTGTTTGTGATTGTTCATGTTTCCACACTAAACTCTGGCACATTTTTAAGAACTCCCACCTGTGGAGCAACAAGAGATCAGGTGCGGGTTTGGTGTAGTTTACTCAATGCTGCAAGGCAGCTTGTGTGTGCATGTGCTTCTGCAGCACTGCAGGGCATTTGCGGGTTTGCAACACTCCTGTAGGTTAAAGCTATGAATGGTGCGTGCTAGAGCCAGCCTGTGCCAAGGGCAAGAAAAACCTGGAGACAGTCTGGTGAGGTAATCAATGTCTGCGTTCTGCTCTTTGTCTTCCCCAATTCTGCAGGATCTGTTTAAGGGCTTCGCTCGGCACCTGTCTCACTTACTGGCTGAAGAGCAGAACCCTGCCCGCAAGACTGGTGAGTTGGCAGCTGGGGAGAGCACCAAGAATCTTGGGTTCTTTTGATGCTAAATGGATTGATGTTTTTAGAGGGGGCAGATGTCTTAAGTATCATCTCAAAGGTGGTGCTTCCTCTCTTGCAGTGAAGGAGGAAGCACAGAGACTCATCAAGGAGTTTTTCAAAACAAGGGTCAGGTGTGAGAGTGAGACAGACTGGCAGGAGCTGCAGAGCTCAGAGAGCTGATCTTTGCATCATGTTGGCTGACATCCTTCCTCCCTCCAGCAGTGGGACCAGGGGATCTTGAAGAACTCGGCCATGGAGGGTTTCATGAAATGGCAGAAGTGAGCTTAATCCTTTCCCACTGCATTTTTGCTCGCTTCTGTCCTTAGTGACACGCACTTCCAGGAACCAGTTTCTGTGAACTTATGGAGAGTTTCTCCAGTAACCAGGGCGCTGAAGCTCTCCAGTACCCCTTGCCAAGAGGTGTGAAGTCTGTGTCTGCTGTGTAGGTTGGGGGCTGCTGCCTCAGCTGTTCTGCATTGTCTCCAACCTCTGCTCCCTGGCAGCAGTCTGGGAAGGGCTCAGACTTTCCAGCTGGGACTCTGCTTTGGGATGGCATCTTGCTTCCTAGATGGCTCCTCCCCCCACTCCCCCATCTTTTAGTTCTTCTTTCAGCGTTACCGATAGAAGCCTTATGCTACAAGTTCACATGCTTTGCTCAGGGCTGCCAAAGATGAACTTGATGGCCGAGTTCCTGGATGGAATATTTTCCCTTGAAGGGCAGGAGGGGAGCATTTTGTTTTTACCATGCAGGCAATGCCTACTTTCTGAAGGTGGAGAAACTCTGATTCTTTTTCTTTTAATCTTCTTTTTTTTTTAATTTTGTCTGGTTCTGCCTGCCCTTTAACTTAAGCGGTGATGCTCTTTCAGTGTTAACCTCTCCAGTAGTGGCACCAAGGTTGCCAACACTTTTCCAGCATTTGCTTGTAACCCCTAAAGCCATATTTGCTCCCTGTGCCTCGCCCACAGTCTGCAATACAGAGGGCAATGCTGCTGTTACAACTGGTTAAGGTACTGCTGCGGCCCTCAAACTGAGACTGTGGTGCCTCTGCTGCTATATTTATATATAGGACCTGAACCTTAGGGTATTGGTGGGCTTGAAATAACCCGATTCCCTGGCACAAGTCCTTTCTGTTTGGTTTTTGTTGGGTTCTGTCTTTGTTCCATGCCTCCAGAGGCTGGTGGCCTCGGGCACTAGTGCTGCTAGAGGAATCTGCAGCCTGAGAGGCCATCAAACAGGCTTTTGGATCACTGTACTCAACAGATGTATTTTTTTTAAATGTATTGAAGGGTATGTGCGGAACTGACAATAAAACAATGTTATAGCTGCTGTGGACTCTTACTGAAAGCTTTTTCTTATCAATTAATATGGTCTAAGATACATCAGGACTCCATCACTGTGAACATAGACATGAAAGCTCACTTCTTACCTGAACAGACAGCTAATAAATGCAAGTCTGGGATGGGATGGATGGGAAGCATGGGCCAACAGACACCTCCAGCCCCTGATAGCTGCAGGACTTCTCCAGCTAGAATCTGAAGGAGGACCTGGAAACGTTTAACTCAAAAGTCACTTTCATCTTCAACTCACTCCGCTTACTGGAGAAATAGGGCTTTACAAGAAAGACTTCTACACAATACAAGTATTTTTCAGCTGTTGCCTGCTGGCTTCTATTTTACCTTCCCATTAAAAATCCTGTTTCATTAGCCACTTAAGCAGGGTTACTATCTCTCCAGAGTTCAGTGCTTATAGAGTTCAGCTGCTGCCTGGGTGAACTTCTCAGAAATGCTTTGTTTATCTATCTTGTAAATCAGGTGGCTCCGGAAAGGGCTGGTGTGACAAAGTACTTTATCACAATGTGGGGCACTTCTAACCCGATGAGTTGTGCTTCTATGTGAGGCAGCAAAAGCTCGGAGAAACAGAAAGGGGAATAAGGGTAAATTAAGCTTCAAATATCTTCTCTATTCCTTTCTTTCATGTTGTTGTGGTGCTTTACTTAGCCTTGCAGTAGCACTGCAGAAGGGGGAGGGTGAAACATGCTTCAGCTGAGACCTTACAGGCCACAGCAAGCAGCACGTGAAGAGCTGAAGTTCCTGCCAGGGAAGATGCTGTAGGTACTGCTGGCATCAGTTTCACCAGCGAGAAGCAAGCTGTGCATCATGGCTTGCGTTGAGCACCCTCAGATCTATCCTGTTCCCCGACAACAATGACAACCTTTTCCTCAAGCTTTGCCCGTTACCTGCAGGCCAGTCTTCCCATGTTAGACGTCAACCAGTGTCTGTCACATCATAGCTTCAAAATACCTCTCTGTGATTATTTTATTGCACTCTCCTAAAGCAGATACTTTTCAGTTCAGTAGGATAGCTGTAGCAATAAAAATAAATTAAGCATTTTTGTATAACCCAGGACACTCTCCTCTAATGTAATACAAGTTTTGAACATCCTTTCTACGTGGGCATGGAGCCATCATTTGAGTGTGACAGCTGCCTGGACATGACTGACTTCTTTATAGCAGAGGGAAACATATGCATATAATCATGTCAGTAAGAAATTAATTAACAATAAACTTTTTTTACCATTGCAGCTCAATCTGTGCCCCAGCATATGTGTTAATTGTGTTTTAACACTGATCTGCTTTGCAATTAAGATGCTTTCTACGAGCTCCTGCTTCACAAATCCTGCTATAGGGCTTCTTGCATATCAACACAGAAAAAGCTGGCCTGTGGAAAACACTGGCAGCCAGTGCAGCCATTTCATAGCCTCAGCTGTGCATTGTGATACACAAATCTCTAGCAAGCATCAGTCTTTGCTCACGTTAATTAATTCAAAAAAGAAAAGGGTCCCACGCTGCATAGCTCGAAGGCAATTGCTTGCATCTGTTCAGCTGCTCGGTGTTGGAACAGGCTATGAAAAAGCAATGGCTTGGAAAGGGTGTCTTGGGGTTTGTTTAGCCACTGCACACGTTGCTTCAAAGAAGAGTCGGTGGGGACTGAATGGATTATAGTCCAGTCAACAAACACTGTGGTGGCAGTCTTTGAAAGCAGCTCTCTGAGGTCACGGATGTCTTTTGGAAAAGTCCTCTCCAGAAGACAGAGCAGAAAGCACTGAAAGGCAAGTGCAAATAATGGAAAGCAGTGCTGCTTCGCTTGGTCATTCTCCTCCTCCTGGGCTCTAGTGGTTGGATTCTGTCTTTTCCAGGATGACAACAATCATGTGGTACATTTCTTTAGCCTGTCAAAAGACAAATCAGTATCAGTCATTCTCTGCCCCAGAAATGGCTGCTTCTCATAATTAAATATTCCCGTAAATCACTTTCCATAATTCAATATCAGGTACATGCTGAGACAAAGCTGCACTTTGGGGCCTGGGAAATGCACTGCCCGCATCCACCTCCCAGACAGGAGAGAGCTGTCGTGCTGTCTCTTAGCAGAGGCTCAGCTGGGCACTGCAGGGCAATTTCTGAACTGCCAGGCGGAAGCTGTAGGTCCAGGTTGATCTCACCTGTGACAGCTCAAACCACATAGTCTGGGGGCTGGCAGGCGAGCCGTAGTTCAGTTCTATGCCGGGAAGCCCACCATCACAGACAGGCCGCAGGGTTCGCATGTTCTGCAGCTCTTTCAATGGAATGACGCAGGAGACTGCCTGTGTAAGGAGAAAAGCCACAAAACGCTCTCTGGTGCAGTCCTTACAAATAAAACCATCTGATTCTCACCCAGGAGGATTCAGCTCAAGAGCCTATTGAAAGCTGAGACAAGGGCTGGGGCACAGGGAATTGTGTTCAGAATACAGGGCAGGCTCCTGCTGACATGTCCCTAGAAGTCCTGCAGGATTGGGTCAAACAGGAGTGTGACCTACACTTAGTTGTACTGTGGACCGTGGTTGTTAGCATGATCTCTGGACTTACAGAACAGCCCACGGCAGTACTAACTGTTCTGCCACTCTTGTCACCTGCTTTGGGCTAGGGCTGTTGCTAGAGTGGCTGTGACGCAGGTAAATACAGTCTCTTCCTGCAAAAGTTCTTCTAAGAGTCAAAGTTAACATCTGACAGACGTGTCGGGGCTCTGGACTCTAGGGAGGAATTGTCTGGCATACCTGGGTGGTGCCATTCACCACAATGATCTCCTCTTTATTCACACCAAAGAAACAGGGCACAGGAATTGTGGCATCGCTGACTCGCTCTACAGAGTAGGTGGTGTAGCCAAAGAATGGAAATTTCATCACGTGCTCTGTAAGAAAGCAAAAGGTGGCTTTCAGGCAGCAGCGGCCAGCCAGCAGCCTACCGCACCAACCTAAGGTAGTCAAAAGCTGCAAGTGTTCCCAAGCTTCTCTACATTAAAAAGTAAGATTGACAACTTCTCCTTTACCCCCAGGCTGCTGATACTCAATTCTCAGCAGCCTGAATGGATGTCCTGTTCTTTTCTGAGCAGAAAGCAGACATGCAGCCAGAATATCAACTAAAACACAACTTGTACAGAGCTCTCAAAATATACTGCAGGCTTCTATGGAAGAGGTGGAACTTCTGCGATGATCACCATGCTTGGGAACAAGTGCTGTCGGGGAGTTGTATCTCATGGCCTATTCCAGGCTCCAAGGATCCTTGCCAACCTCACGAACTGTCCCAAAAGCACATTCAGAGCAGCTTCCATCATACTTGGGATAGATGACTCAAGCAGATCCAGATGTCTCCTCACCTATGAACTGGATTTTTGCATCTGATGGCTGGAGGGCCTGCCTGGTTCTCAGCAGCGTGACAACATGGTTCTGCAGAGCCTGGGGTGTGATGGAGGACTGCAGGGTCTTCGGCGTGTATTGCTGCAGCTCTTCCCTGTGCCAACAAGCAGATACTAATTCACCCCCTGCCCAGCTAAAATGAAAAGATCAACCAGGGGAATTAAGAAGAAGAAGAGGATGTGCCAACAATTTTCAATTGCACGGCTGGGGGCAAGGGTGGAGGGAGAGGGAAAGAGCACGACAGGTTGTATCTGAATTGGATAATGTGGAGGGAAACATCAGAGACAGTGAGACCACCATTTTCCACACAGAAGGCAGCTGTGCACCACTGACTAGTGCACGGAGAGAAATCCCTCCTTTCTGGAGACAACAGGAGCTCTTCAAGCAAGAACTCTAGCGTGGATGGAGAGCCACAGGGCGTTTCTTTCACAGGCAGTCTCAGCTGAAAAACACCTTAGTCTAAATCTGCCTTGCTCCTGTGCCTCCAACGCGCTACACAGAGCAGAGTTCCCTATGCTCAGCAGGGTTGTGCCATTACTCCCTGCTGCTGGTGTTGTGGGGGGGTCTGATAGAGATATTACCTCCACTCTAAGTGCGTAAGGATATGGGAAGGAAGGAGTGTGAAAATACAGCTCAGGGCTGCAGGACAGAAGCTTTCCAGTGCCCAGAAACATTTTCATTCCCATTAGGCAACTCACTAGAGATCTGAAGTGCCCCAGTTGAAAACTCTGGCACTTGTGAGAAAGAACAAAGGAGCATTCATTCCAACTGTAAGCTCATGCAGTTCCTTCTTGGTATTACAAACACATGGCAGTCAAAAGAGCTGTCCATGGCACCCTCATGACCCTCAGCTCAAGAGAAGTCACAAAAGGAAATGTGGATTAGAGACAGTCAGCATTAAGAGCGTGAACAGGAGGTAAACTTTCTTGATTACGGACAAGAGTCAGTCACTAAGTAATGATGTTAATCAGTAGGTTATGTTCTCCAGAACTGTCCATTCCTTAAATTATGCAGAGAGAACTTCCAGGCACTAACCCCTGTGGTGCCAACAGCCATTAGAGATAGAGACCCACCCTGAGACAAACATACCTAGAGGGAACCGAGTTCTGCTGCTCTGTTTTGGCGTAGTGCTGGAGCATTGCCAAAATGGCCACCTGCGTCTCCAGTTCTTTACTATGGCTGAGCAGTATGTTCCCGTTCAGGTAATCCCACAGCACCTGAGAGAGAGCACAGCAGAGAGGCCTTTGTTAGAAGATACAGGCAGGTGTGGGCAGCGCCAGCTTGCAGAGCCCCACATCTCGCCTTGCTGATAACACATCCAGCTCAGGGCGGTAACACAAAAGCAAAGGCTTTCTGGGCTCAGGAAGAGCATGCAGAACGGCACAATCACGTCTGGAACAGCGCAGCTCGTAGACTACTACTACAGGCACACTGCCTTCCTTGCATCCACAGCTTCAGTTATTAGTCATTCCCAGAACAGCATACAGAGCTGATCAGCCAAAGCCCTCCCGCTTCTTCAGCCTCCTTGGGATATATTCCCATTGGCCTGTACACTAACTTTGCCCCTGCTAGGGAGCCCTTGCTAAGGAGGTTCCTAGTGCACACTGCCCCTGTTACTTACCTGTCTATAATGAACATCAGTGTAAATTGTGTTCTCAAAGTGCAGAGGTGCCGTCCAGATGAGCCTGCGTAAAGTCACAGTGACCAACTTGTCCTCCAGCAGGTAATCATGAAGGTACTCCTCCGATCTTATCGGCCTCACTACTTCATCTACATGTTTACGCAGAGAGAGGATCATCACTCTTAGGGCTGAGACAGTGGGCTGAGCTCCACAGCCTGGGACAGGAGCCTTCCTTCACATCTCTGCTCCACCCTGCCCTTACGACTCCCAGCATCAGCCATTCCAAAGAGACAGAGACCCACAGAGACACACACACCTCTTCCAGGAACAAGCAACACAGGCCATGAAAAGGCACAACCCTTAACCCTAGTAACGGAGGGAAACTGCTGAAGAAGAACCTCCCCACAGCCAGACAAGGATTGGGGAACTATTCGAAACAGTAGCCATGGTACTGCCTGTTGGAGAAACTGCTTTAAGAAAGAACCTAGATGCTAGTCTTTACTTGCCAAGTTTGTTGCTGCCACTCCTGATGGCAAAAAGAACAAAATCCCGTATCTCTTCCTGTTCGGTTGCCCCCATCTGCTCACAGATCTCCTGCAAGATCTCCTTGGCGATCTGAAGCAAGGAAAGAAGCAAATAAGTACCATGGCCAGACAAGCCCAAAGCAGCCCCAGAGCAGTTAGACATATAGTGCTTGTTAGAGGGCAGCGGTGTGGCTTTGCCCACTGCACAAAGAAGCAAGCTGGGTGAGGCATCCCAGCGTTGTGCAGGCCCTGCAGAGATACACCGTGACAGGGATTCCTAGGAAGTGAGTGGGAAACTGTCACAGCACTGTGGGAAGCACAGGCCAAGCCCAAGGTTTTCACAGATAAGGGAGTTCTCTGGTGTGGCTCAGAGTCCAAATCAATAAAGAAATTCAAAGCAGAAAACTCACAGTGAATGTCTTAATTCTGGTGAGGTATTCCACGCCTCCAGGCATCAGTATCACTAACCGGCGGGCACCACGCCCCTTCTGCAGAGGACAGTCTTTAGGCAGCAAGACGTGCAGGGTCCCATGAGCCCCACAATTCTTCCTCCCTCTTCCTTCCTCCTCATCTCCACCTCCCCCTACTTGCCCATAGTACCTGTCTTTTCTCTGCCCACATCCCTGCATACTCTATGGCATTGCACATCCCAGTCCCCTTGCAGACACATGCCTCATTTCCTCTCTTGGAAGACTAACCATCCCTGTAACACTGCACATGGCACCTCCTGACAAGCCTCTGCCCTCCCTCTCCTCCCAGCACGCCCCTTCTCTGCCCCTCAATACCAGCAATGCCTCTATCTCCACAGGGAAAGGAAGGTGGCGGCGGCCCCCATACATGAAATTTTTCCGCAGGTTGCTCTGACAGATCTTGGCTATATCTGCAGGAAAAGGAAAAAAGCTTCATGTGCTGAGCCAAGCAGAGGACTTTGCATTGTCTCCTCAGGTGTTGGGTCATCCTGGCTATGCTGAATTTAACCCAGGGCCACTGCTAGGAGAGAAAGAGACTTGACCTCATCTCCCACTCTGCCAGGACACAACCAAATCATGAGGGGTCAGCCCCAGGCAGTCTCCAGGGCAGTAGGAGTACCCAGGAATGACAGGATGGGAGAACTAGAACCCTCTTCTCTGGCAGGATTCCAACCCAAACACCTCACAGCTGGTGACTCTGGAAGACCACAGTCTGCCTTTCCCCCAAGGTCTAGCTGTCAAATTGGGCCTAAGCTAAGCTTCGGAGAGAGACACAATGCCTGGGTGAAGATGCAATGGGAAGTTACCTCTGCAAACAGAAAGACTAGAGATACAAAGCAGGCTCTTGCCTCCAGGCTCAGATCCCTCAGCGACCCCACTCATTTCTCCTGCCTAACAGGATAAGGGAGACTTCCCCATTGGACCATGTCCCCAGCTGGATCCTGTCTTCTGTCTTTGACCACTGAGTTTGAGTAACAAGGGGGCAGCCGTTTATTTTACAGGACACAGAAAGAGTCATACCATGGTGGGTGCTGGACGGATCACTGCCGGCTAGCTGCAGGAACTTGGTGGCATAAGGCATCAGGACATTAGAAGGGAGGAAGTACCCAGTTAGCAGGTTTAGGAGCAACCAACCACGCATCGTGCTCTCCCTATGGGACAGAAAGAACTGTGGGCACCTTGGAACAAGACAATTACTGCTCCAAGCAGCTTAAAGTGAACCTCTGCCCTTCTGAACACCTATAGCAGGTGGCAGAAAATGAGGTGATGGCCCTTGGTCAGGGGTTTCTTAGGCTGAGGAAGGGATTGATTCAGTTATTCTAACAGCAAACAAAGAAAAGGATCAGTCAAGGCCACTCTGATGCCACTGCTGCCATGTCACAGGGCAGTGTGGGGTCCTAGCTGTTGTACTGTTTCCCCAGGTCTGCAAAGAGAAAATCAAGGCTCTGAGCAGTATCACTACTGGGAGCTACCAGGAACGTTTACCAGTGCCCAGATATATTAGCAGCCAGAGATACAAGGACAAACATCCACTGAAGTGAAAAAAGCCGAACCCAGTGACTGGCTAAATTCCATGAGTGCTCAGCAAAAAACCCTGCAGTTGAGCAACTAGGGACAGGACATCATTAGGGGCAGCCTGTCTCCTGGCCCTGCTGTCTACACAGCAAGGCAAACGGCTCCCCTCCAGCTGTGCGTGCACAGGAGCTGACAGTGCTGGTACTCACTGGTTATGGTTGTGGGTGACCTGTTTGATGACCTGGCAGTAGACCTCATCATGCAAACTCTCCTTCTCCTTGCACAGCTGCATTCAGAGAGGAGAAGACAGCATCAGAAAGGGGACGAGCATCAAAGAGGCCCCAGGTCATCCCTGTGCCCTTCCTCTTTCAGCTCACGTGCTCTACCAATGTGGGTTAAAGCTTGAGCTTTGCAGCCTCTGGTCTCTACTGCAATCTAGGCCCAAAGAAGGAGAGGCAGGTGGTGCCTCATCCAGACAGTGATAGCCAGGGAAGCCATTTACATGCAACCCTTCCCCCCATGTTTTTTAACCAGCCTCTCTATTTCTGTGCCCCTTCTCTTGTAGGAGGTTGCATTATGGCTCTCCCTGCTCTCTCACTTCCCAGCGAGGTCTTGGCCCTTCATTCCCCTTGGTGCTTCAGCACCTTGCCCAGGGGAAGGTCACAAACCTGAAGGATTTCATAGATGCATTCAACCTCCTTCTGGTTCTTGAGTTTTGATTGATCTCCCATGAACCGCATCAGAGCTGCAAAGCAAAGGCTAGCATTTAGGTCTAAGCAGAGGTGACCCTGCCCTAGGGCAGGCGGTTGACTGGAAAATGTCCTGAAAGCTTTTCTGCTCCACAGGCTACATATGAGGCTTGCATCAGCCACGTGTAGTCAGTGGGGCATCAGCCCAAGCACAGTGTGTTCTTGGGCACTTTGCACTCGAGGCAAAGCACATTTTGCTGGACACTTTTAGCATGGACATAGGTGGTTATTGACTGCAGAAATACCTTAGGAGAGGCTCTCCTCTCACAGTTTTCATTCCCCACTCTGGGCCCCATGATGCCTGCATGTGGCCACCAAGCCATCCTACTCACCCCCACTCCAGCCTCTCCAGTGTTGTGTCCTAGGGAGGTACTTACTCTTGAAGTTTTTTGTAGCAAGCTCATTCAGTTCACTATCAGAGTATCGGAGCAAAGACTCCTGGATTGGGACCTGCAGGGCCAGAATACAAGGGTAAGCTGGGGAGGTAGACTGCACAGAGCTGTGCTGCAGGCTTCACGGAAGACACAAGCTCCCAGTATACTGCAGGCAGCGCTGAAAAGTAGGGGGCACCTACACTTCTCCAGAGACTCCAGCCAAGGATTTGCCCTCTGCGCTTTTGCTACGTGGGGACAAAGCTAGAGGCAATGCTGGAGCTGGAATTCTGCCTACAGCCATGGAGAGAGACTGGGCTCACCTTGGTGTACTGGACCAGGCTAGCTACACTCTTCTTTTCAGAGGACGTCCCCTTCAGTCCCTGCCTAGACAGAGGAGAAAAAACATGCCATCTAAGAAATATCCCCAGAAATGGCTTAGTGTGGATTAGGCTACACAGGGCCTGTGTATGCCTGTCCAGGAAGGCCCACAGCCTACTCACACGGACTGAGCCTCTCGGAAGTGGGCTGTGGCGAAGTCCATCATGGTATAATGGTCACCAGCAGGGACAAACATGCTGCTGTTGGGTTCTGATGTCAGGCTGGGAACAGGACTCTGCAGGGACAGGCACCAAACCCACCCTGAAAAGTCAGCTGAGGAACTGCAGTGTGTATTCTCACGTGCCAGACCTGGGAAAGGCCCCATCTGTGTGTGGTCCCTCCCCCTCCCACTATGATAGTATTTGAGTGTCTCCATCTGTAAGGATTAAGTAGGTTATCTTCTTCCCTCTAGCGTTGGAGGTCAGACCCATGGTCCAGGGCCATGGACCCACCCTGGCAGCTCCCACAGAACCCAGCCATGTCGCCTAGCAGTTCCCCAAGGACAACTCACCTCCTTGCTGATGTTCCTGCTCTCCATGGAAGCTTTCATGCTCTTCCGCAGCCCCCCATGTCTGTCCATGCTGGCGTTGAGGTAATCAGGGGCCGCGGCCAATTGCACCAGGCTGGTGGGGAAAATACCACAGCGGCCACCTGTGGAGCCAAACTGCCAGCCTGCAGAAACAGGGGAGAATGAGTCAGTAGCCGCGGCAGCTACCAAGAAAAAAGAGCAGCGAGGCATCCTACTGGCAAAGGAGAGCACCAGACTGAGCAGGCTTTTCTGCATCCTAAGATAGCATCCCTTATAACTATGGCAGCTAGAGCAAGGTGGGTTGCGATCAGAGAATAGCAGAGCTGAAGGCTGACTACGTCAGCCCTTAACAGTCTGCTTTCCTCTGGTTTACTTGACAGCAGCCTGTACAGCTTCTGTGCACCACGGGTCCAGCAGGCTCTTGAAGCCAGTTCCCACCTTTCCTGCCAATCTCAACTCTCTCACCTGGCTCCACGCCTTGCATGGGCAGTAACTTGATGAGGTCACCCTTCTCGAAGCTAAGAAGGCTCTTGTCATCTGCAATGTAGCTGCGCAGAGCAACAACGTAGTTGGTATCCTGGGGAAAAAGCGATGGGGAGGTCAAATCTAGTCCCCAGGGTGTGAAGACCATGTCATCCCATGGACCTTCTCAGGTCCGTGTGGGAAACCACCTTCATTCCCTACTACATTACAGCCACTCCCTCACCTGCCTCAGCTCCTGGATGAAGAGTTCCACCATGGCCTTGATGCACACAGCCTTCGGAGAGCGCAGGACGAGCTGCTCTGTCCTCAGAGAGAACTCCAGGTCATTGCTGCCCTTCAGTTCCACTGACAGCACGTCTGCAAAGCTGAGAACACAAACAGCATCCTCAGGGTCCTTCTGCCAGAGCCAGGGATGCAGATCCATGGGGATGGGAGCTTGTTCCAAGGGCTGAGAATGGAGACAGGCCTCAGCACACTCCAGACAGTGGCCTTTCACCAGCACTGTATTACAATAGTAATAGCACCATAGGCTGTTCACGGCTTTCACCGCACCACGCTGAGGACTTCCTTTCTGAGGACATGCATGGAGCTGACTCATACGACTACACTCACTTATTGTGAGCAAAGAACAAGGTAGGAAGGAAAAGGCCAAACTCACTCGAAGGAGGGTCAGTAAGTCATAACTGGCATAGGACAATCCTAGACAGCGCAGCACAACCAGACAATTTTCAGCTCACCTGTTTGGTCTGCCTCCTACACTCTGAAAGCATCCTGCAAGAGATAAACTATCACCCTGCAGCGACCAGTGCCCTTTTGCTCACCTGTAGCTGCGAAGAATCTTCAGGTGCTCAGGATTATAGCCAGCTGCTTTCACCACCTTCAGCAGCCGCATGCCCCGGTGAGAAACACCCAGGATCTGGACATCACTTCCATTTTCTCCCTGTAAGGAAAATGCAGTGGAGAGCATCAAAAGCTCCATCCCACCTGAACAGGATGAAGCAGGAGAAGGAAATGCTACCATATAGACCATGAAGGAGGCCCTGGGCTGACAGAGGTGTACAGCAAGGTACAGACGGTGCAGAAGAATGAGTGATGTGTGGCCAGGAAGGGAGACAGAAAGAGGTGAACTAGAGCCACAGCTAAATCAAGCCCAGGCTCTGGTGAGAAGACTAAGACTCACATGAACTGGGAACAGGCGGGAGAAATAGTTAGCGCAGTTATCCCGAGCAGCCAGTACAATCCTCTTCTTTATCCCATCATCCTGAATGGACTGGACATCATTGCCAACCCGGAACTCCACTAGCAGGGGTAAAAAGCAGATACTTTCTCAGTAAGACAAAGATGGCCAAGTCTTCCTCTGCCCAGGAACTCGTTCCTATCAGTCCTCTTCAGTGATTACAGTGCAGCAAACAGCATGCCGAGGCAAAACGTAAATACCATGTTTCTTGCGCACACCAGTCTACTACTAGTTGCTCTCCCCCTCTCCACAAAACTCCTGTCAAAGAAGAGAGCTGGATTTTGAGACAACTCAAAATTCCATCCTTGAGCCTCAGTTTCCTCTCCCCACAATAAACACATCAGAACTAAGTTTTTCTAGGTCAGACAAATTTCAGGGCCATTTTCTGGCTGTTTGGAATAAACACTCCAGAACTGCACTACACAGCACACACAAATGTGCTTTCTTGCTGCAGTGACAAACATTTCTCCTCTGCACTAAATCCTGCCTGAAAGGACTTAGAGGCCAGTCTTTTGTCTCAAACCAAAAGCTGGGATGGGCAGAGGGAAGAAGGGCTGTTAATTACTCAGCAGGTCTTTCATCTTGCGCTTCTCCTCCTTGGAGATCCGAAGGCAGGAATCGGAAAAGGTGTCACGCATGATCTGCAGAGGAAGGAAAGAGAGAGGCTTCCATTGAAAAGGCCACATTTGAGTGTGCTGGAGCATCTGAGGCTGTTGCACAGACTGAGTTTCAGAGAGGAGTGAGCAGGGGCTTGACTGGATGGACCTGGAGAAGAGACTAACACCACTAGGGATACGGAAGTGAAGGCAACTTATGCAATGTAATTACAGAGTGTTTTGTCCCTAGAGAGACAACACGCCTTGAGTCATACACCAGTACATACCTGTTCACACAGCAAGTTCAGACAATAAGGGTGACTGAAATTTTCTTTGGGGTAGAACACCTGTAAGAGGAAGATAAAAACAAAAGTAACGTTATAGGTGTTTACAGATGTTGCAGAAATAGCCCCCATGGGATGTTTCGTAATCCATATGCCCTACTGCCAGACGAGAGTGAGTCCATCTCCAGGTACAGGCAGGGAAGAGACACTGTGAATGTAAACAGAAGGACCAGAAGCAAAGGACCAAAAGTAAAGTGGTGAGACCATGGGATGAACCCTGGTCTGTTCAGTGCACTCTTCAACACTTGATTTTAAACACATTTGTACTATTTGTCCAGTTCTGACATAAGAAGGACATGGACCTGTTGGAGCAAGTCCAGGGGAGGGCCATGAAGATGATCCGAGGGCTGCAGCACTTCTTCTATGAAGACAGGCTGAGACAGTTGGGGTCATTCAGCCTGGAGAAGAGAAGGCTCCAGGGAGGCCTTACAGCCCCTTCCAGTACTTATAGCGGGCCTACAGGAAAGATGGGGAAGGACTCTTTATCAGGGAGTGTAGTGATGGGATGAGGGGTGATGACTTTAAACTGAAAGGGCAGATTTAAATTAGATCTCAGGAAGAAATTCTTTACTCTGAGGCTGGTGAGCCCCTGGCCCAGGCTGCCCAGAGAAGCTGTGGCTGCCCCATCCCTGGAGGTGTTCAAGGCCAGGCTGGACGAGGCTCGGAGCAACCTGGTTGAGTGGGAGGTGTCCCTGCCCATGGCAGAGGGGTGGAACTAGATGATCTTTAAAGTTCCTTCCAACCCAAACTATTCTATGACTCTAATAGGAAAGCATCAGGTAACAACAAAATTACTTTATTTATAGGTTTCTCAGTGCTCTACAGGATAGGTAAAGACATCAGTAAGGCAGAGCAGGACTCAGATCCCCTGTGAGATGATCCTCTGCCTCCAATGCCCGTCTCATGTGACCTCCTCCCAGAACTATCTTTGTGCTCTTACATCACACTGTGTGGTTATGACAAAAAATGATTTTAACCAACTATGGGACCAGTCCCCTCCCACCATAGCCAACCTTCAGCTAATGAACATACCTCTTTGCGCAGAAAGATTTTCCAGGAAGGGTTGGCGTAGGAAAAGCTGACACTGTCAGTGAGCTTGTACAGCTGGGTCTTGATACCATCATCTTCTGCTACTGTTATAGTAGAATCTGTGTGAGGAGAAAGAGCAGTGAAGGTGGGCTTTGCTGACTGCGGGGTCACCTTCTCACCTACCGAAGCCCTACCAAAGGAAAGGGGACAGTGCCATGTGCCTGACTAAAGATTACTGTCAAGAACCCTCTTGAAGGTCAGTGAGCGCAAAACAGTCATCACAGGAGTACCAGCATTTCTGATAGCATTTATACTTGCTGTACTAGCCACAACGTTCAACGCTCATAATAGAAACACTCCAGAAACAGGGAGCACACACAGCACCCCAGGCAAAATACTACCCCGTACTTCAGCTTGAAGACACAGTTTCACTTTATGTCATTATAAAAAGGCTGCTAAGGGTTTCAAAAGGACATAAAAGTTCTCCCCTGAGCTTGCAGACTGCAAGGTTCTGGTACAAGACACCCAATACTTGCATTGGGTTTTCTCTCTCTGGGAGATACATTAAAGACAGGCTCAGTCTGAAGACACTCATTCAAAGGCATTGCTTTAAAAGGTAGGAACAACTTTATTTAAGCACTCCCAGCTTTCAAAACTTCGGAGTTCATAGACAAGAAATGTAGAAAATCCCACAGTTCAGCTGTTTCTTTATTCCTATTCAAAAGCATGTAGGGATTTTTCAGGCTAATCCAGTTACTTTGATTTACTTTCACAGGAATTCCTAAAGATCCTTTTTTTAAAAAAAAAAAAAAGGAAGGAGGAGTGAAACAGGGACATTCTTTTATACTGGGGAAGCTGATGCAGGATGGAATCCTGCAGTAACGTGCTTGACTGACTGTTCCTTGCATGTTATAAAATGTGATGCTGAAGAGAGTTTTAAACAGCTTGAAATACACTGGTACATGTATCCAAAATAGCAGCAAAGTATAAAACGAATTATGGCTCCAGGCTCTCACTGCAATTCAGAGGCGAAACCTAGGACTGAATAACACTTCCAAGCTCCTGCTGAGAAGCATTAGTTATGCCATTTTCCAGACACCCCTTATGTGGCCAGCATCCAAGGTCTCCCAGGATCTCATTCTCCCTCTGAGAAACATTCCCTCATTCCTCAGCCTGTCTCTAAGGTCCCTCCAGAGGCTCGAGAAGGTAAAACACCTGGCTTCCCATTTCTCCCTGGTCTAAAGTCCGTCTGTTGAATTGCAGCTTTGATAAAGTAATTATGCTTCAGGTAATAAAACGTGTTGTGGACTGGACCTTGATAAAGCTGTAGCCCAAAGGTCCTTTCTGGTTTTAGCTGCATTTTACAGAGAAACTCAGCCCTTCCTTCATCATTTGTGCCTGACATCCTGCACTGCACTGGGAAAAAAAGGCAGAGTTAGAGCTGGGAAGTGCCAAGCTGAGTGCTGGGCTGGACTGGAACTAAGGTGACAGTCTGGTTTCACACAGCCCACTCAGTGTTTGGCCAGCTGGCCAAGGACAGAACACGTGCCATGACTCTCCCGGCTCACTGGGCTGATTCCGACTCCATCCCCCCACCCCGCCCACTACCAAATCCCACTTCGGTGAAGTCAATATTCAACCCTTCCCTGTGGATTCCTGCCCACCTTGGTTCCCAGACAGAAGAGGCGAAGGCAATGGTGGGGGAGACGGGGGAGCAGGAGGGGCCTGGGAACCTTCTGAGGTACTCTCCCGGCTGAAGATGGACAGGAGAGGCAACTGCTTCTCCTTGATAGAGCTGGAAGCTGAGTCTGGCTTCATCTTGGGCTTGGGCTTGGGTGGTGGAGGTGTTTTCTTCTCTTGTGGCAGGGCGTTTGGCTGCAAGACAGCAAAACCATTTGACCCAGTCATTCTCTACGCTACTGTGCTCTGTCCTGACACTGCTGTTATAAATCATCCCTAGGGCAGCAGTCCAGCCCTAGAAGCAAGAACTGTATGAACTATATACCAGGACCTTTAAACCAGCCCATGATCTACAAACAGATGAAGATCAACCAAACCCAGGTGCAGAGAACCATTTGCGATTGAAGCCTCCAGTTGGGAAGGCAAAAAAATACATTAATGGGCAAGACTTTGGTGCCAAACGTGGAGAACATGAGTTGCTTGCTTCCAGATCAGCCATAAACATACCACAACAGGACTTGCTGCTCCAGAGCCTTTTCTCCAGGCCCTCAAGTGACTTTACAGACTGGAACACAGTCTAGTATGGGCAGCACGATGGTATGAGCTCACAGCTACCTAATAACCCAACAAGAAATGACCTGGCTGCTACGGCACTACCAGGTAGCCCCCAGCCCTCTCTGATGAGCTCTTAGGTGACCAGAGAGTGAAGAACTCACTGATTTGGGAGCTGCAAGGTTCATCATTCCCAGCTTGGCCAGAGCCTCATTTTTGGGGTCGTTCTTCTTCATAAACGGCTTGCGCACTTCCCTGCAAGGAAATGGAGAGCACAGTTACAGGCACTGCAGAGGGGCTGTGGCCACCATGGAGCCATGTGGCAGTGCTGGGATACAGTCCCACTCATCTGCTTCCTGCCCACCTGGGTGGATCCCATTCTCTCACCTGGCAGGCTCGATCGGCTGGGGCTCAGGGGCTGGCCTGCTCTGGTACATTTTGATGATGTTGCGGATCTCCCGGCTGGGTGCAGGTCGTGACTCAGGGCCTGAAGGCTTCACTACAGGTGGCTCCTTCTTCGCCTTTGGTGTCTGGTTTTTTGGCTTTGGCTCAGGAGGTGGCAAAGGAGGAGCAGGAGCTATTGGAGATGATAGCTTTAACCAACAGACCAGACACGGTACAGGAGAAATTATTTTATCTCATTTGAAGCTCCCCCTCTTTCACCACTAGGCTGACTGGCCATGGTCTTCCACTGCCTTGCTTTGGGATCCCACTTCCCAAAGGCTGAGGCCTTTCTCTCTCCCCTGTGTTCTCAAGATGCAAACTCCCAGAAGAGCCAGATCCTATCCTCCTCTGGCTATATCCTGGCCTGGTGCTCCTGGGAAGTTCCTGCTTGTCAGCCTGCCTGGGCCTCCACTGCACATCATCTTACCTGCCTCTGGTTTAGGGCTGGGCTTCTCTTCTTCCTTTTTCTCCTTCTCCTCTTCTTTTTCCTCCTCCTGCTTTGGCTGGGGATTTGCGGGAGGGGTCCAGGTTTTGGTAGGAGGCCTGACTTTCTTCACTTGGATGCGTTGCTGTCCTGCAGAGAAAGGGAGATCTGAGCTAGTTAAACCCACAGCCAAGACCTAGCACTAATGGCATTGTTCCCACCCTTCCATCAGTCAGCAGAAGCCTGTGCTTTCTAGAGGCAAAGGAGCGTGTGTCAGTCACAAGCCCAAAGATTTCTAGAAAAATGGCAACACAATGCCTCACAATCTGAATTGTAGCCAGCTGAGCAGGCACCCAAAACTCCTGCTACACAGAGCACCAGGAGCTCCTGCAGGGATTAGCTGGGTTCCAGAGCAGGAAACAAGAACACCTTGTTATGCCAGGGAGGCTGCAAAGCAAGGTGTTATGACGAGTGGAATTCCCAAAGTGGTAGATGCTTACCCATCTTCTGAAAATATTCTCTCTTCTGCTGGAACGTTTCCCGAGGATAGTCATCATCTTCACTGTCTGATAACTGGTCTTCTGTGTAGTCATAAACCTGTAAGCAGTTCACAACATGGTTAGTTAACACTAACCAGCAGATAAGTGCTGTTAAGTTCAGAGGTGATCTTCCCTCAACAAGTTCTGATATAGAACTTCTCCCCATCTGGGAGTGTCCCGAGAGATCAGTCTCTGACCCAAGGAATGATCAAGCAAGTCCAGAGAAGGAGGAGTATGTTAGAGGCCCAAGACAGCTTGCTAGGAGATAAAGAATTCAGAGAGATTAATTTTCCTACGGTAAAAGTCAGATCGGCTGGGAATTAATTGGCTAACACTGCAGCCAAACCTCCACAGAGCTAATGCCATCAACGTTTGATCCTCTGTCTTAAAGATTCAGCAAAGAGAGTTTGAAAGGCCTCAGTATCATAGGTAAACACAGCTCTCTGCTCTCCTCTCCGCCAAACCACTGCCACACTGGAAGGGAAGGAGACCAAATGCAAATTCAAAACCCATTCACCATCACTGTGTTTTTTTCTCATACCTGTTCCTCTGCCTTAGCTGGTGGTTCTGGAGCCTCTGGTGGTGGTGCAGCATTCTCACTGCTGGTAGGCTTCTTGGGTTTGGGGGCAGTGGCTGGGACTGGGGCCGGGGCTGGAGCCGGGGCTCGGGCTTGTGGTGGACTCGAGACTCTTGGCCTTGAGTTCTCAAGAGACTGTTGCCACTGCTTCTGTTGCTGCTGCTGCTGTTGTTGCTGGGAAATGCTCAGGGCTTGAAGGGTCACCTGCTGGGCCTGGAGGAAGGAATTGCAATGTCCATGAGCTCTAGGTTACACAAAAACACCAACTATCAGGCAGGCTGTCCCATTCTTTCACCAGTAATCACAGAACATCTACATAGTCCACTGCAAATTTTCCAGTGTTATGGACAAGGCATGTCAAGGGAGTCTGCCCTCACCTGGCCAAGTATGCAGAGCTCCTAACACCACCCCAGAGACTCAGCTACCAGTGAGATAGGACCTCCATGCACTCATAGGGCTTTGTACAGAAAGCAGAATACTCAAATCTGCATCTGTAGCAAATCCCAGCTTAAAAACACGTGGGAATTACAGCTGAGGCTTCTCGGAGTCTGCTCTTGTCCCTGCTACTCACCCACCTATGGTGCCTCAGCGTCCCCATGTACACAAAGGGTCAAAAAGGGAATTCCCAGTTTTGCAGTGCTAAACAATCCCAACTTCACACAGCTAACACCCAGCACGGAGTGTTACAGAGCAGGCAGAAGGGGAAAATGGCTAACCTCTTCACGCCACATACACCAGGTTGTTGTTCTTCCCTAGCTCCTGGGCCCCTCCCAGTCAGTCCCTTCCACTCACCATGAGCATGGCTTGCTGGTTGATAAAGGCTTGCTGTTGTGCTGCCAACTGATTGGGGTCTACAGCTGGAACCACAGGTTGGGGCATAACCATGGCTGTGGAAGACACACATGTCTGCAAACGCCCAGAGGCAACGGTTTCCCACAGTGCTTGAGCATCAGCCCGGAGCTGAGCGTTCACTGTGCACCTCGCCCTACACTCAAATACACAAGTTCCGTCAGGACAGCCACCCTTCCGCCCTATTCCCCTGTATAGTTACCAAAACACTGTTACTACCTGGCATAGGTGCAATCCCACCAGCTGCTGGCATCATAGGCATGGCTGCTGGCATCCCCATCATGGGAGGCATGGGCTGGTAAACCGGTGTTTGAGTCATTCCAGTGAAGCCTGGAGGCAAAAGGCCACACGCACAGTGCTTTTGGGGAATCACAGATCAGAAAGCCCTGACCGATTCCGCAAAACACATCCCACAGGCTGGATACTCTCCACATGTGCCAACCACGGGGACATGTGAATGGTTTATCTCTTCACACACGGCAGGACATAGCAAAAGTCAGAGGGAAAAAGGAAACCTACGAGAAATGTGTGGCCTGCAGAATTTACAAGAGCAGGATCCAGACCTTGCTTCTGCAATGTAGCTTAGGACACCACCATCCTTCATGACTAAGCATATAAATAACTCCTGCCATGTATGATTACAGAGAAGGGTTTCTCTTGATGGTTGGGAAAAGACCTCCAGGACTGTCAGATCCACATTGATCTCTTTGCAGCAGGCAGCAAGAGTGAATGAACAAGCCCTGGCCTGGGCGGCATCATGTATCATGTGAAGGGACTGTAGGGAGAAAGGAATTCCTCTGCTCCTAGCAGTCAAGTCCCACAGGAGGCCACAAAACAGAATCCCACTGAGGGCAAAGCCAGCAGAGCAAGGGGCACAGAGATCAGTCTCAGCTAGGAGTAAGTCAGCACACAGCACAGGTCTACTGAATCATGATGTCCTTGCCAGTGTGAACGTCCCAGGGAAGCCATGGAGAGAACTTCACAGCCCTCACTGATGTAAGTAGCCACATGAGTGACAAACTAGCCTCAGGCTAGTGATCTGTAATGGGGCTTGTCATGCCTCAGAGCCTCTACTATTGTAGAGGCTATTGCCAAAATTAGTCCCAGACTCAGTAATGGTCTGAACAGGACATTCCCCACCTCTCTGAAACAGCTGGGTGTGTTCCTACACACGCAGACTTATCAGTGCCATTAATATATTTGTGTTTGACTCCACTCTACTGAAAATACCCGAGTCTTAGCTCCACAGAAATGAGGAAAAGTAAAGAAACCAAACACACAAACCAGAACCTCTACAGGGTTCAGACTTACTAACCCGAGGAATAGCTAGAGATGATGGGAAAGTCTGTAAGGAAGCAATAAGAAAGATTAAAACCTTCCCCTGACAAAGGCAGCAACTATTTTTTGAAAGCACAAGCTGAATATAAGGTGAATACCAGACTTATGAGTATTGGCCTAGGGAAGAGGTGGGCTGGGTCAGGAGCAAGCTACCTGCTGCCTTGACCCCAAGACCAACTCAAGAAAGAAATTAAAAGCAGAACAAAAGTGGTACCCTTGCCTAGCACCTTCCCCAAAGCATCTGTCTCTCAGCACCTGGAAGTGAGGAGTGCAACTTCTGATGACCTACACTAAAGACCAATGCTCTTCATTAATCATTCAAGCCTGTGCAATAATTAGCATTTAAGGGACTCCCTGACTTGTGCTCACCGAAGCCTACATAGCCCCACAGGTGTTCCCAGCTGTCCCCATCCCCTTACAGACCTGTAGAAGGAAAGATTCCTCTCTGTGTGGGTCCAATCTTCCCACCTCCCTTCATGCGTCCAGTCAGACTCTCCCTGTTCTCTATATCCTGCATGAAGAAAAAAACAGTTATCTGAGCTCAGAGAGACAGACTTCGCAGGGGGAAGAGTCACTCAAAGACATAGCTGAGCTGAGCAGAGGCAGAGTGAATAGGCAGGTGCATGCTTTAGGGAGTCACAGGGACAGGAGAGCTGCAGAGAGAAAGAGGAAACATCAAGGGACTTACTGGCACTCTGGAGCCTTGATGCAGCACAGGGCTGAAGAGATCATCCACATAGTGATCCAAGCCTACAGGCATCCTCAGGTCATCTCTGAATCTTGGATCTAAGAGCAGAGAGAGGTCTGATGACAACGCAGGAAACCCCTTCCTTGCTCTACATCAAGAATCACCTGTCTCCCCCTCTGCCCTGATTCCCGGCTGGGGCCCATCTGGCCCTTCCCAGTGCCATCCACACTCCTGGGCAAGAGCTTACCTGGATGGAGACTGCTGAATTCTGGAGGTAGGCTAGGTGGTGGGAAGGTGGGGGCCCGGATGCTTGGAGCAGGAGGGATCCTGTTGAAGAGGAAAATGAGATGAGGAGAGCACAGAGTGCTGAGAGAAAGAGAAGCCACTGGGTGACAGGACCACAAGCGGTGGGGCAGGAGGATTAGGTGACTTACAAATCCAGGTCAGAGTTCTGGAGGAAGCTTCTGTCCCTTTCAGGAGTGATGGGGTACTCGGGTGAGGACTGAGAGGGGCTGCTGAAGTTACTGGCCTCCTCCATCTCTCCAATGAGGTCCAGCACAAAGTCACAGCCAAGCAAGTCCTGCCATGTGTTGCCAGTAAACATGGAGACAGACCACCCTCGTGGCTTCTTATCACAGCCCCTGGTACCAGGGAAAGGAAGGAGAGAAAAGGTGTGCAGGTAGGCAGGGGAAAGGGAGAGAAAGGAAAACATTGCATTCAGTTTCTTGCCTTGTCTATCCTGGCTGAAGTCCTAAAGGTTTAGGGCGTGAATCAACTATTAAGTGCCCAGGGTCAGGACAAAAATAGAATCACTCAAGATTTGTCCTTTTTTTTGTTTGTTTTTTTTCATCTTTTCTCTGAAGCTGATCTGATAGATCACACAAGTAATTCCTAAAGAGGTTCACAGTTTATGCACACAGATGGAAGCGCACAAGCACAGGAGTGGGTAAGGAAAGACCACAAGCCGGAGTGGGTAAGGAGTGGCCATTCCATGTCTGATCATACAGATTCCAGCCTGCAGCCCCAACCAGTCTGAATCTTAGAAGTAGTGACAGCCACTTTCACACCCCCAGATCTTTTCCCATCCTCTGGCAGTACCTTGCACTCAGGAGCCAGCCTGCATACTGCTCCCCAGTCATCCAGGACTCCACCTCAGCTGAGAACTTCTCCTCTAGCACAGAAAAGAAAGTCAGTACCCACAGCCTCCCCAGCAGCATCCAAAGCAACGCCTAAGCTCCACAGGACGCAGGCAGAGCCCAGCTGGAAAGTCTTAGGCACTCTGAGCAGGGGCCACAACTGAAAGCACATGGAGGGCTCCATATGAACACATTCACATCCCAAATAACTGTTTGCTGGCACAGGTTGGCATTTCCAGCCTGACAGCTGAAAACCCTCGCAGTGTCCTGGTTCGCTCAGACCACCACTCCACTCGCCAAGGAGACAGAGCGGGGATGTTCTGCATTCATTTCACAGAGCTTCTGATCACTCAAAAGGCAGCATCAGCCAGTATTTGGGAAGGGAGAAAGGCAAAAAGTCCCTGTAACAAAGGCAGCAGTTGCTGCTGCATGGGCAATGCAGTAATGGATAACAGGAAAACTAGACCCATAGAGATGCACAACCAGAACAGCCCTCTGTTGAGATGGGCCCAAACCCAGAAGAATCTCATCCCTCAGCCTGAGTAGCAGGTCTCATCAGACCCAGACTTTGCGATTTTTGTGTCTAGATTCAGATGCTTTTATCCCCCATGGTTGTACCAACCAGAAGCCATTGGTGTTCTGATCCCTCTTTACAAGCTGAGGGAAGTATTTTCTGAATGCCAACTTCTGCACTGGAAAAGTCCTCAGGGACTAGAAGACAGCAGAAGGGCAGAAGCACGAGTTACCATTAAAGGTATGAACATCCAGCACCATCCTCCCTCTCCTCTGGTTTGCAGTCCACTCCAGCTGAGTGGGAGGGTAGGCCCGAGAGAATGTAGAGTCCATCTCGGTGTACTGCGCTGCTGTCAAGATCTTGCGCTGGCAAACAGCATTGTAGCCCTCCATGCCATAATCTGACACAAATCTAGAAAAAGGCAACTGGACTTAGCACACTGAGCAACTCTCTCAACTTTAATGAAAGTGTAGCTAGGTCTGTTCTCCTCCTTACTTCAGTAACGGCTTCTCCAGCGCTGGTGAAGGGGCAAAGCAGCTCAGCAAAGTCGCCATCAAGACCCAAGCTCGCTGGCTGTGCTCCATGTCTGGGTTTTTCCATGTCTGGGCAACAACCTGACTGAAGATTTCATTGCGCAGAGCCACGTTATTCAAACCTCTCCCAGCAATGTAGTTGCCCAGAAGTACCTCCTGCCAGCCATGTAGATTCTTGTCACCAATGAACCGCAAAATCTAGAAGCATCCAGGGGAAAAAATAGAGAGAGCTCTAGCAGTAACCCTCTGTCCCAAACTGTTGTAAGGTGATAACCTGGGTTGTAGACACCAGAGCGTTTGTCAGGCTGAGAAGAGTAGCCAACAGTCAGATTGGGATCTATTCTCAGATTTTGTGACCCACCTAAGTTCTGGGGAGTCTGGGAGGCAGTGTCCATAGAGATTGGACCCTCGCTAAAAGTCAGGATGACTTCAGTCTCTTCTTAGTTATGCCTCTGACTCAGAATTTGTTCTTGGGCAAAATGCTTCCCCTTTTTGGGGCAGAGCTCAGATACATAAGCAAGTTACCATACACTATTTGTTCCTGTGTCTGAGCCCCCAGGCTGCCTAGCAGTAAAAATATATAAAAGAAATGGATGCTTAGCTGATCTTTGTGGAAACCTCAGAGACCCAGACATGAGGAAACACTAACAACTGAAAGTTGAAAATACTTTGGCGTAGTTAATATTATACCAAGTAGTATGAGATGCGGTATCTCAACCAACTCACTTCACCAATGATTCAGCTTCTTGGCTATGCATATCAACATCTTAGATGCCTTTGCAATTTGTATTTCTAACCCTTAGGTAGAAAATAATTTCTTTCAGCCTCTACACTTCACTATGTCATTAGATTAAAATTTTTCTAAAATGTTCCATGGACAGCTTTGGAAAGAACATTCATGAGTGATGGCCTATTTTTTCCTCAGAGAATAACACTTCTTAAAGTGGTTAATGGTAGTAAGCGTGTCAGAGGTTCACTAAGAAAAACAGAAGATGGTGGTTGTTTAGTTCTCATGGAATTCTTCGTAGCAAATCCCTATGTATTACAGCTTGTGCCAAAGAACCGGTTGTGGGGTTTTTTTATTAGCAATAGAAAAAAAATATCTTTGATCTTCAGGAAAAATAATAGTAGTCTGCTTAAACACAATCCTATTCACAGGATTTTATTGATGCTTATGCTCTTCTATAATTGAGATCATTAGAACAAAACAAGGTTTAGGTATTATCTTTCCTAATGGATTTCTTTTAATTACATGTCATTCTCAAAAGGATTACCAGATTTACCTAGAAATTATCTGAAGTTTCATTCTATTTTCCACATTACCATTTTTAAGAAGAAATGTATATTTCACATTCAGAGATGAAATAACACCATTCCCCTCATGCAAACACTACAGAATTAAGGTGTGGTTTCAGTTGTTGTTTTCTTGATGACAAAGTCCCTGCCTTTTTCCAGCCTTTGTACAACAGTTCACTGTCCCCTGGTGTGTACTGACGCAACCATATGCCTGAGATACAATCGATATATTTACTATAAAGCACATCATGGAAAAGATTTGAGTCAAATTAAACTTTTTTATGACTGACAAATAAGAATAACTGCGTGAGAAGACGGATCTCCCTTATACTGCCATTGCTACTGGATCTGGAATATTGAGAAACTAAGGCTTAGCAGTCTAATTCCTATACGTCCTGCCAAATTCTGAGGCTACATCACCAGGCAATTCACTTTGATCCCATTGGTCTGTGGCTGGTCTACGCCTCGCCAAGAACACAGCAACCCTAAGGGGCTGCATGTAACCTCTGCCAGACTGCTCCAGTGACCAGAAGGAGCAATCTATTCTGCTCTCCTAACACACCATGTATTGGAAGAACAGTAGCCACCACTATCTTGTTGTAGAACAGCATTAAAACATCGTCTTACGCCCACCTGTACTTCAACAAGGCCTTCATCAAAAAAGGCACCTCTTACCAGTTTGTTGATCTCAAGCGCGCTCTCCTGGTATTCAATATCCAGACGGGTTAACGGGTGCTGCAGAGGCTGACCAGGGGCAGGGAAATCTGTCTTCTACAAAGAAACAAAAGGACAGAAACATAGAGTTTGTTCCTGGTGTTACTAGAACTAGCTGTCTCCCCAGCGGGGAAGCAATGATGAGATATAAAAAGAGCTCCCACCTGGAAGTGTGACTTAATGAAGGAGGAGAAAGGATAGCTGTTGATGGTGAGTGGGAGGGAAAGGTCATTTTTGACCTTGACTTCTGGAGGCAATGCCTCTCTTATCTGGTTGGCCTGCGCTCGGTATTGACCTGCAAGAGAAAGAGGTCTTGTGTTGTAGCAGCTGGCAAGGCCACCAGAACACATCCGACTCACGGTGCAACACATGACTAACACACATCTAACCTTGGCTGAGCATCTGCACCAGCCCCCTGGCTCCATGGACACCCCATCCAGCCCTGCTGCCTCAGATCCCCAAGCAGGCACATCCTCACTTCCTTCAGACCAGGACGCCTAATGTCAGGAGAGAGCTTTTACAGCTCTGATATTCCAGACTGGTAGCCCTGGGTAACGCCCAGAGGGCAGCCAGCACCTGGAGTTTCGATTCTCTCATGCAGAGTTTACAAGGCAGCAAACACTGAGCCTGTGCAGTGATACTGCCGACAACTGTTCAGTCAACAAGTAAACGAGAGGTCTTCCTGATGAGGCGCTGGATGCAGGATTTATCATGGATAACAGAGGAGCAAACATCTTCCTAAGAGAAGAGATTTCTCAATGCAGCGCAGCTTCTGTGCATTCCTCTCTCCAAACCAATGTGCATCCTGATCCTCTCCTCCTCCCTGTTTATATCCCATCAGCTTCCATTTTCAGCAGTTTCATTGTGGTTTGTCCCCTGAGCTCCTCTAAGTAACATTGCTCACTAGACCAGCTCATGGTCCCTAGAGGGGTATGCCATGAAGTAGGAAGTATTTGGGAATCCAGCACAGTTTGCTGCAATTCACAAGATTCTTCTGCCTGATTGTATCTTTCACTGTACTATACAGAAGGCCAAAGATAAATCTGTTGTTTTGCTAGATGCTATAAAGAGGCAAATCCTGCCTCAACCTATTTGCAACTTAAATATATACGTTGTACAAAGAGTTACAGAGGAAACAAAACTGCAAATAATGCTCAAGATCAGGTCAACAACTTGGGAAGTTATTTCAGTTAGTGGTATTTTGGTGATTTGAAAACAAAGCAAAACACTTTCCATCCCAAGCAAAATGTTTCCTTTAATTGTTACATGGTTGAATCCTTACGTTGTTATTGTTTCTACCTACTTTAAAATAGGTAATAACTTTTGAAGAAGTAAATGAAGTAATTTTTAATGAAACCCCAAACATATTTCTTTGAAAGTGCCAATATTGTAGTTTCCACTTCTTCACCTTCCCTTTCCTTAAAGATTTGGAGCAGAAAAAAAGATAGGTTTAAGTTCTCATACCCCAGATACCCAGCTCTGCAAGACACCTGGGTTCATTAAACAGTTCGCTGCCACATAGCTTTGACCAAAAAGTTTTGCACCATCACTGTCATCAGTTCTATCAGAACAGTTGAAAAGACGAGCTGAAAAGGTAACAAAGACACTGAATTTGAATCTGGTGTTCTGCTCCAGAACTGCTCCAAGTCACTTTTCCACCCTCTCGTGTTGGGAAACAATATACATGACACCATTTGCCTTTATCATATTTACACTGCAAAGATAATAAATCAAATACAACCCAGGTGACAGACATCAGGTAGAACAAGCATGTACTTAAAGTGCTAGAAAACAAGGAAATAAACAGTGAAGTAAAACAGTGTGGGAAAGGGAGGGAAGGAGGGAGGATTTCTTACTTTCAGCTGCCTGCAAGAGGGCAGCAAGCTCTGCAGGGATCTCCAGCAGTCCCACATCCTGTGGAGAGAGCGAGCAAGTCAGTCACTGGGCTACCAGAAGTGAAACAACATATAAACCCCCGAGCTGTTGTGCTGAGATTGGGTAAAGCTGCCTTTGAAAAGCTGGCCAGAATAACGATCGAGCATCTGAGCGAAACCAGTAATTTCTGCCTATGCAACATTCAGAAATCATATTAACACAGGTGTATGACATGGGTCAGCAAATGAGGGAACAGTGAGTAATTCCTAAAAAAATCAATTGTCACAGGGTGAAGTGACAGGAAAGTTGACTTTCTTTGACTCATCTCATTACTAACAAGTTTGGCATATTGTACAGAAGAGATTGTGGTTGAAGGGTAAAGGCTATTTCCTCCTGCTCCTTTTTCTGCCATTTTTATTTTTATTTTTCAGTATCCAAGAGTGCTACAGCATAAATAAAGAGATCCAATTCTAATCTTTGATGCAGGCCACTCTTTTAGAGGTTTCTAAGGAAGCTCCGATCTGTACCTGGCTAATTCAGATGAAAACCTGGCCAACAAGCCTTGATTTTTCACTGATTTGTACCTTGCATGATGCATCTGTGCAAGGTACAAAGTAAATGGGCCAACACAACACAGTGTATCAGCATCAGTGTCTGCATATTATTTAGTTCAGGGTATTTCATACAGGACTACTTGGATTAAGACACTGTGAAACCAAGGCAAGGGCACAAAGCCTGAGCTTTTGGGGTTTGGTTTTTGGGTTTGTTTTTTTAAGATCTGCATAGTTAAAGACTCTACTCGCCAGCGTACTATTCTGACATCTCTCTCCACATTAGCTCTCAGCAATGCTTAAAGATAGATTCTCAGCTTTTTTGATCTGTTTGATTTTGCACATAATAAGATCCTTGACTTTAAATCTAGCTTTTCAACAGAATATTTAGAAAGTGGACTGTGAAATTCCACAGTCCTGAATCCACAGCTGAGGAAGTCGGTGATAATGCAAAAGCACCCAGTGCTAAGTATTCCTGTTGTTGTTACTGACAAATCTGCACAAAACTGTGGATGATGTCAATTCAGATTTCCCTGCTACACACATCTAGCAAATGTACCCCCAGTCTAAACATACAAATAATGAAATTAGTTAGCAGTGTACTTACAGTAGCTGATAAAGATTAAACACCCTGTAGGTTAATTTGTTATGAGGACTTTAATACCTCCTTTCCTCTACAACACCTTCCATAAGTACGTTTGTTATATATTTGAACTGTCTCATTCCCGCTCTTCACAACAGAACACGATTATCAGAAATAGTCTCCCTCCCAGCTCCAAAGAGCAGCTCAGCGCTGTGAACTAACACAGTACTCTGCCTCTGGACCACTTTATGGTCCCTGACTGTGCCCAGAGACTGGGAAATACTGAACTAATGACATAGTTATATATTAGAAAGCTCTTTATACCAGGATAAACCGCATGCTTTCTGCTAGGTTGCTGGCATACACGTGAGCTCTGTACACTCCCCAGATGTTTCGCTGTTCCCCAGCAAACCTGGGCTGAGGAGGCACAGGGGAGGGGGAACACCCTGAGAGTCTGGTTTGTTTTATCTCAGTCTCTCCCAGACTGTTTGACAACTTACCATTCCTTGGCTGGGACTGTTCTCTGTGTCGCTGCCAGCCAGGGACCACCTTCTTTGTTTCCTTTCCTCTAACTTCTTCTGTTAGGAGATGAAAGGGGGATAGGGGGTAGGAAAAGATGTATATAAGGTCCCCTCCAGCTATTCCTGGGGGAAGACTCGGCAGGTAGGCAGGAGTTGGTGTCCTGCTCCGGCAGATAAAATGACAGAACAGCTGCAGAGCTCTTGGGACTCAACACAGTGTATTGAGAAGGGGTTGCCCACGCAAAGCCCTTAGCTTTGCTGAAACACCACCTGTCCTGCACAACACAATTCAACACCAAGAGCCTTCACGACCTGCCCAGCATCCCTCCCACGCCTTTCCTCCCTTGCCGGCCATTTGATGTGTCTGAGCACAAAAGCACACAGAAGCTGTCAGATATATTCACCTGCCCCCTCCAGCATCAAAGAACAATATGCAGCCTAAACATGGACAGATGGACTTGTGCATGGAGAGGAACCCCTTTAGAGCGGGTGGCAGGGATACCAAAAGCCAAACTCCTTCGCAGCTCTGCCCTTTCCCATCCATTCTATTGTCCCCCAGCCTCACCACTCACCCGATTCCTACGACAATATGGAAAAGAAGGGTCTCTGCCTCTCCCTCTCTCTCTCCTGCTTGTCTGTATTGCAGAATGGTGTGGCTAGATGGGAGGTTAAGAGGGCTGGGCTGAGAAAGACAGTAGGCATGCTAAAGTCCAAAGGGCAGGGCTGTGGGGCGGGGGGGAAAGGAGGAACTTTGCAGCAGGTGAACTTTGGGACCTTTATTGTTGCTACTGCATGTACAGAGAGCTCAGAAGCAAACACTGCAGGAACAGAAACAGATTCAAAAGAGCTGGGCTGTTGTGGTTACCTGGGAGAAAGAAAAGCTGGATCCTGTCCAAGTAGGAAGGGGCAGGAAAAGGAACAGAAACGCACACTACTCCGGGTGTGGCATAGCAGAAGGAATCTCTGCAGTCTCCCAACAACACTGACCTTAACTCTCCACCTCATCCTTTGCTAGTCATGCCAGCAGCTGTACTGGGTCCCTCCCTCCCTTCGGAAGCTGACAGCTATAGGGATGTTCGTTGCTACCCTAAGGGCAAGTGGTCTGCTTTCCTGCTTTCAATTTTCTTTTTAACAGCTTGGGCAAAATACATTCAACCTGTTTGACAGAACCATAGCTCTCTCCTGCACACAATTTTCCATCTTCTCAAACCACTGCCATCCTGTTCTCAGCCCCACTATGGGCCCAGCTGATTTCCAAAATGCAAGGACCTCAGCAGCCTGAGGTAGCTGTAAGGGGTCAGGGAAAGACCACTGTGGACTGAAAAAATTTTGCATTTCAGTCACCACCTGGGAAAATACCAGAAATTGAACTGGACAACTAAAATTGCAAGATGAATCTCTCCTTGTAGCTTGAGCAGAACAGTAGTTCTGGAGGGCACAGATGGAACAAGCTCACATCTAGTGTGGGGCGATCTAGAGAAGCTCACACACACAGACATATGAATCCGCTGCATTTGTACTACCTTTGCCAATCCTGAACTTCATCTAGGGAGAGATGGCTCCAATCTCTATGGCTCCCTTCTTTTGTCATTTAAGTCAGCCAGAGAGTGAAGGACACCTCACTAGATCATTTCCAAGAAACTTTCTAAAGCCATCCCCGCCCTGGCCTCACCCAGTCACCAGCTCTCTCTGCTTAGACCAGAAATAGCTCTTGCAGAACACCTGGTCGTGAGAAGAATGTTATTACCTGGAAGTACTTTCTCCTTTGAATCAAAGGTCTGGAAATTAAAATCATGGTATTCAATTGCACCAAAGTCTTCTTCAGCCTTCTGTAACGCTTCCTAGTAGGATGTGAAAAGAAAAGAATTGCTAATGAGGGAAATATCAACAAAATTTAGGCAGATGGTGGACTCAATTCAAGGGTATGGGCCACACAGAACATTAATACAATCAGCCGGTCAGAATTTGATCTTATTGTGTTAAGTCTGGTCCTCTCCAATGTTTTCCCTACATCCTCTAATGTAGCTATCACAGTATCAGCCTTAGCACAGGCAAGTTGCTATAACAGTTTTGACAGCAGCTGTATTTCCCCTGGAACTTCTGCTCAGTGTTAGGAACCAGGCTGGGAAGTCCCTCCTCCACCATTCCAGTAACAGGATTCCCCTCAGCAGAGCAGGCCAGGAGTCAGTATCAGGAGGGTCCTGGTCAGGCACATCCCCACCTTCCTGTCCTAGGCAAGGACAAAGGGCTGCACTTTGCCTGGCCTTTGATTCCTGACCTTGCCCGATAACCTCGGAAGTGAGCCTGAATGATTGTGGCTTTCTCCTGGAGGACACGGAGGCGTCTGCGGCGAAGAAGGCATCGGAAATTCCTTTGCAGGGTAACAATGGCCCAACTCTGCCTCTGGTTCCACCGCCTCTCCAGAAGCTGCCTGGCCTTCTCCTTCAGAAAGACCTGGGCAAAGGGAACACCTGCTAACCCACAAGAAAAGCAGCCAGAGTCTCTAAGAGTTGACTAATAATAAAATCTGCTGGTTTCTCTCTTTGTAGCATTTAAGGCTCCCTGCTAAGGAAACTGCACTCCCTTAATTGGGGCGGGCAGGAGGCACGGGAGCAGGTGAAAGAGAGGGATGTATTTGTGGAGGACAGGGAATCAGGGAGTGATGAAGATGAGTAGGCAGGAAAGGCAGAAGCCCAGAGCTCCATCAAGGAATGCTGGGTAGACAAAGGAGTTGGCCATGCTACTACAGCAGCCTGGAGAAGTCTACTGCTTCTGCATCTGAAATGCTAAAAATCCCTGCTTCATACTTGAGACAAGAGGCAAAGCAAAAGGGAAGTGAAGGCATGCAATGTTCTCCTCCTTGGGCAGAGAGCCGGGCTGCTCTCTGTCCACTGACACTGGGTCTGTGCGATTAAGATGGGTTCTCTATAGGTATCACCTTTGTTACTCCAATCTGATAGAGATCTGAGGGGTTCCCCACCACATGAGACAGCACGGCCACACAGCCTTCTCTCTCCTCCAAGCAGTTCTGCCTTCGCCCAGCCAGGAGCCCGTACCTGGAGATCAGATGTTGATATGATGGAAGCCAGGGTTGTAACTGGAGTCCTCAGAGAACAAATCACAATGCGCTGATGTCAATTGCAGCATACCATTTGGCTGCCTTTGACTCCAGTTTTCTTTTCATTATTTTATTCTTTTATATTTCGTTAAAGTAGTTTAGTTCTTATTAAACTAGTCTCTCCTCTTCTCTCTCAGGAGATCAGGAGAGAGGGAACATCTGTCGCTCGGCTTGCGTGGGCCAATCCGGCCCAACCCACGACTGCTGGCAAGTTCATCCAGGTGAGTGGCTGGGGAATCCCAAGCCAGTACACCACTGTACCTGGCTAGGAAGTTCTGGAATGGAAGACGGACTGGGTATCCCTCCTTTCTAATGTGGATAGCCTCCATTATCCCAGAATGTCGCAGCTGACATGAGACATACTCCACATCAAAGATATTTGACAGCTGTGAATATAATGCAGAAGAAAAATGTAAAACAAGAAATAAATAAAGAAAAAAGGAGACAAAAAGCAGAGAGTTTAGGAAGGGTGTCCTTCTATAGTCCTGTCCTTGGGTTAGATCTTGCAGTGGTCTACAGACAATGGAACACAAAACCCAACACATCCTTTGGTGTCCAGCTGACACTGGCTTCTTATCCTCCAGCATGTGGTCAGCTCACATGGCCACAGGGGTGAAAGACAGAAAAGAGAAGAAAAGCTTCAAGCTATCAAATGAAGTAAAGAAGTCCAAAGCCCAAGTGCGAAAGGAAAGCTGCTGGAGAGGACTGAACTTCAAGGAACTGAGGGAATCCATAAGGAGCTCAGAGTGCTGCCCTACCTTTTTGGGATTAGGGGTGATACACCGAATGAAGAAGGCATGGCTCCTGTAAAACAGAAGGAAGAAACTTTGATCATCCTCCTCTCTGTGCTGACCTGGGAAGACTTCACACACTTCTGGGTGCAGCAATCAGCCCAGTGCAGGGATGGCACCATAACAGTATCTCTAACCTTCTCAGCTTAGCTGTGAGGTCCTGCAAAGACTGCTGGAATTTGGACACCAGTGTGAAGGCCTGAGGCTTGAGGCCTTTGCCTCTGGCCCCCAGCTCCCTTTGCTGACTATAGGCAGCTTTAGCCTTCTGGAAAATGTGAGACACCACCTGGAAAAACAAAGAAATGACCAAAGCTCCCTGAACTACGTGGACAGAAGAATCTCTTCTACCTGAAACTGGGGGACCATTTTCCCTTGCCCCTAGCACTGCCAGGAACCCAGCTGCATCCTCAGGCAGTCTGTGCGGTTTATGTGTAAAATGCATTGATTGCAGGCAAAGACAACTTGCTCAACTCCCAAGTGTCCTTCAGTAGAACAAAACTCCTCACAGTCTCTCCAGGTTCTCCTCACACCAGACCAGGATCTTTCTGCTTCTCACATGAAAATAATGAGTGGCTCGTTAAGTGTCTGCAATAGAGACCTGCATCTTGAACCACTACAGTACCTTGAGGTGGCTCTGAGAGAAGATATCCAGCACCTCTGGACGCAGCTGGTCACGGTTTTTATTAAGAAACTTGTGGACCTGCAGAGGCAAAGTCTGATTTAACACACCACTCAGAGCACCAGACAGGTAAACACCCCTCTTACAAACACCTTGACTCGGGGCAAACAGCTGGAGAGGTGGAACAAGGGGACAGTCCTAGAGAACGAAGCTTGCTGTTCCTGCTGACACCAGGAGTGGAGGGGACAATGATTTTGGGAGGGATTGCTCCTTTTCCTGTTGACATTACCCAACAGGCTTTGACCACTCACTTTCTTTAACAGCAACAGCTTTCCTGGATTCCCAGGATCTGAGACAAGCAATGTAGACCTGTGTAGCTGAGGCCATTACCTATTTTGCTTCCACCCAGAGGCAGCTCAGTTGCCTCTCCTAATAAAAATCTCTTTTCTGATAAACAGATGCTCTAGAGGCATGTGCAGTTACAAAGAGAGGGCTTTGTTCACAGGACTTGGAGCTGGTCCATCAGGACATCCACAGCACGCTTCCAGGCTGGCTTATTGCTCCAACTGCTCAGAGCCCCGTGCCAGCTCACCTGATAGGTGACAGGGCCTGCATAGTGCTTCACAGTGAAGACTGGCAAAGGCAACTTGGGCTTGGCATACCAAGGGCTGTTTCCATGATGATAATGACACTTCTGGAGAAAAGTATGGTCAGTGGCCTGCAAAGGAAATGAGAACCATGTTTTCTGTTGCTGCAACATATCCAGTAGGTCAAAAAACCACTGTAAACACACCTAATACTTGTGAGAACACAGTCACTGTTCAATCTGTATAACTGCCTCACCATAACCATCCTGTGAAAGGGAGCACATAAGAGGTAAGAGCTGCTCACCTGAGTCAGTGAAGTCTGGTCATCCAGGATACGCAAGATGCCATGGGGTTTTGCAGCAATGAAATCTAGGCATGACTCATGGCACATCTTGGAAATAGGAATCCAATCTAGCTGCTCTTGTCTGTATTCCTCCTGCATGTCAAAGACCAACTAGTCAAATCCAGCCATGCAAACAAGAATAAGTGGGGGTAATTAACAGAGGGATTTGGTTTATTCATCAGGAAGTCGGTGTTTCACTGCTTTTAGGAACTTGCCAAGAATTTCTGGTTTTGTCTTATGAAACTTCTTCCAAAGCCACTAATGATTTTCCCAATTTAAGAGAGAAAGGCTGCTAAGCAGAGTGATAGCGTGAACTGCAAAAGGCAACAAATCTCATAAATACACTTTCATCTCCAGGACACGGGTGGTACATAAAACGCTACAATGAATCTATAAAGCAGTCTTTTAAAAGTACCAGCTGAGCTCTGGGGACCTTGACCCTGACCAGCTCACTCTAAAACACGTAAAAGGAAGCAAAGCACTAGCAAACTCCCCTTCGCTTAATTTACTACAGAATAAGTAAGAGATATTAAATAGCTGGCTCTTTGGACTAGGATTCCATGGGTGCTACTTAAAAGGGTCAGGTCTATTCAGCTTCCAGCTTCCCCGCTAAAGGATACTCTCCAGCTGAGGCTGCCTCATCTCATTCCATATATGCTGCCTTTCACCTGCTGGCGTGAGTTCCATTTACCTCTTCCTGGGCAATGACAGTCTGGCTGAAAAAATGCTGGAGATGCTCATTGGCAAAGTTGATGCAGAGTTGCTCTAAGCTGTTCACACCTAGATCCTGCAAAGACAAGGCAGCATCATCACTTCCAACTCACAGCCCTCCCAGGAGGCCGTGTCTTCTTGTGAATAACGCACAGCACCAGATGGTGCTGATCTGAGCTACTGGTTTAGGCAGCTTGTTCTGATCAGCAAGTGTGAATGAACCTGAGAAATTCAAATCAGCTTACGACTTAGTTTGCAAGATCTCAGCCTGGCTTATTGATGAGGCTGAACAACAAGAGGCAAGACAAGCTGTGAAGAAGCACAAAAAAGAAGAGATCTACCCCTGGTTGCACACCCCAACCTGTATAAGCTCCACTGTTTGCAGCATTCGTCAAAACACACAGATTTTAACAGGAATCCTAGGTATAAAACTCACAGGCCTCGATGAGCACATATCACTCTAAGCCCCTGCTCTGCCTGATTTTTTGCTTACTACAAATCTGGGAAGCCCCCAGAAGCTCTAGAGCAGAGACATGGGTGTATACTTGCCCTAAGGGTAATGATTCCTGACCCAGATCTCTAGATGCTAACCTAACCTCAGTTTCAAAAAGTGACACCTTGCAGGGCCTTCGCTTACAAAATTATCTGCAGTTCTTCTGTCCCTGGTCTGATCCAAAGCCTAGCTGATCAGGGAGAATCTCTCCAGATTCTGGACTTGTCCCTACTCAGGCTGGGAATATCAGGAAAGCAGGACATGCTGAAGCACATGAAAATAAAGTAATTGTAAAAGGTAGTATTAACATTTCCTGCATTATTCAAGTCTTCAGGAGCAAATGGAAGCAGATTGAAACTACATTAAAATGTGGGGTTTTTTTCTTCTGTTAGAAAAGCACCAGGAATAATTAAAATGTGATTCATTAAGGATTAGTTCATTCAGCTCACCTCATCAACAAATTTAAACTAGGTATTTTTCTGGGTTTGGTCCAGCAAAACAGGCTGATAAGTGACCTGTCTCCCCAGGCCGCTGCTGAGCAGCAGAACACAGCCTGCAGGGAAAGCAGCCTGTGCTGCTTCTTACAGGAATTTGTGTATAAGTGAACATTCTAAGAAACTTCTGGGGGCTTTTTCAAACCTTCTTTAGGTGAGAACCAAAAGAAGTTAATATCCCTTATGTGTCCTTCCAACATCACACAGCTTGGTTTCTAAACTTCAGTGCATGTGCTGAAAAGACAGTTTTGATCTGTATTTAATACAGTATATGACCTAATTCAATGGGCCAAGTTGGCTGGAAGTGCTGGTCTTGTTCTGTTTTAAAACCAAATAATTTTCCTTTTCCTTAGAATGACAGAACCAAAGCTAGTTATGTGCACTATCTATGCAGCACCACACTGGTCAGTTCATGCAAAGGTATCAAACATGCAAGGCTGGCGCGGTGGGAGCACCAGAAACCACACTATTTGACACTAGGTTGTTAACTGCCTACGATTGTTACGACTCCACTTACTCACCAATACTACTTGCAATCCACCCAGTCCTATGTACCTTAGGATTCTACCTAAGCCACACAGTCATGGAAAACTATGGGCTCCTCCAGACAGCAATTCATAACAAGGGTCTTTAGTAAAAGTGTTAAATCACATCCTGAAGGAGCACTACTCTACTGCCTCTGAAAAGAAAGTATTCCCCTGAACACAAGGCATCTACAGTATATGGTACAGTTACTGTCTCCTTTCTGGAAAAAAAAAAAGAAAAAAAAGAAAAAAAATGAAAAAAAGAAAGAAAAGCCACCCATCAAATACCTCCCCATTTCTGGCAGTGACTAAGGAGAATCCACACATGCACTTGCCCCTCCAGACAATATCAAAAAAATAGGAAAAGCAACCTCAAAGCCATGTATGTCCACAATGCCCACGGCACAATCTGATTCCCAGGGTGCCAACCACTCATTGATTCTCAGCAGCAGCCACTCAAAGAGCAAGTAATACAGAGTCTTGGCAACGGAGTCTCTGAGTAGGAGAGGGGAGTGAAACCAGTTACTGCAAAGACAGCAGTCTTGGGTGCATCTCACCAACCCAGGCAACAAGTCACCTGGCATCGATGGCTCCTTCTACTGACAGAGGGGTGAAGATCCGATCATAGGATGTCACCTGGATACACAAAGAGATGGAATTTATTGTTATTATCTCACAAATGCACTTTAAAAAAAAAAATTGCAAGGAAGCCAGCATGGTTAATAAATTGATTTTTTTCTATTTGGCCTGAGAATTTACCCAGGTATCAAAGGAAAAAGTGAAAACAGAATTTTGCCGCCACATTTCAGGGTGGGAGTCAGGTGGCCAAAGTGTTAAGCCTGAAGCCACTTCATGTCAGGAAAAAGCCCTCCTAGATGTGAGTTCTACCATCTTTACAGAGCTGCCTTGAGGGGTTCAGCCCATCCCCATTACCGATCCTGCCCAGCAACCATTTTACTCCTGCTGTTGCTTCCCAGATTTTGTACCTACTAAAGGCAGGTACAGAGCACTGGGCTAGGGCATTCCATGCTTCGGAATGAATGAGAAATCACAAAAAATGTACTCACAGTGACACGGTGAGTGACAGCACTTTGCAGGAAATCTGCTGAGACACGCAACAAATTTGCCACAATCTGAATCTCAGTGTCACTGGCGAGGGCTGCATGTTCATAGTATTCTTTCTAAAAATGGAGAACAACAGATTCAATTATGAATGGACTACTAGGCTTCGTTAGTACTAATATTCTCGACAGCACCTCAGCTGCACAGAGCTGGTCACAGCCTGGGCAGAACATCAGCATCTCGGTTCATTCTGACTCCTCAAAGTGCCACCCAAGCTCTAACGACCTTTGGTTGCCTCCCATCTTCTGTCCCTGCCTAAATCAGTCTAGAGTCTAATATCAAAGGAACAGAATTGTCTTCAAAGGGTATCACCTTCAGTCAGGAATAATGTCCCCAGTCGCATCACGAGGGATAATAGCAATGTTCAGCACGAACAGCCCATTACCAAGCTGCCAAGGGTTAGTGTACCTCATAGGAGGTAAAGCAGATATTCCCCAGTTGCAGAATGGCAGCCAGGACAGCCCAGGTGGAGGTCAGCTGATCGTCTGAGAGGCTGATTCCCTCCAGAGCTTGCACCAAGACCAGAAAGTCCCGACTGTCCTCCTTCCCCGGGATGTCACAGGCTCTGCCCTGAAAGAATAGGGCAGGATAATGTGGTCAGTCCCTTTTGCCCAAGGCTGGAGCTGAGCTACCAGCAGCAACCTTCAGAGAAGTAGCTCAATGTTTTAAGACTAGAAGAATCTGAAATAAAAAGACCAAAGACACCACTAGTGGGAGCTCAACATTCATGACAGACTCTTTTCTCTCGAGTTTCTGAGAGTAAGATCTCTCTTGCCCACACATGCTAAGTTTTTGTTATGGCTCCAGTACAGGCACCCTGGTTACCCCCTGCCCACTGCTTGAGAGAAGAAGGGACGCCAGAATGTACTCCCAAGAATTGCTACCCCAAATGGTACCAGAACCCAACGTATCAAAGCAAATGGGTTTCTGTGCACCTAGAGAGCCATCCTGGGTTATAATCTCACTCATCTCTGCCACAGAGCTTCACTACGCCATAGGCCTATCACTCTTACTCTTCTTGTGTTTTTCTCTACAAGTGGGCAACTGCCTGTGACCCTAAAGTTCACAAAATCCTGGCTGAAGGGGGTGTGCAGATGTCAGATGAGGACAAGAATGAGGTCCAGGCAGACCCTGGGCTTCTTCTTCCCAAGACTAAGATCCAAGAGAGATTTTGTAGGGCTCTGATAATTTCTTTACTCATGATCTGATCTTTTTCCCTTTTATATTCTGCAGCAGGCTGAGACACTCCTGTTAACTATCACCTTGAAGAGTTTAGTTTGCAATACAGATCCCTTGCCAACTAGGAACATCACCCCATTAAGGGATGGGCCCTTAATTGCCGTCCATCTTTGAGTCATTAATGGTACTTGTCCATTCCTTGCCTGAAGGAAAGATGATAGCAATCATTCATCAAGGAATCCTCGCATGACCACAGCTGCTGTAAGGAGTTTGCCCACTTGTCAGCTTTGGAAAAGCTGACCCACACAGCCGAAATAGGAAAGATTTCTTGCTATTGCTGTGAATTCCTTGAGAATGGAAAACATTCCTAACAAAAGAAACCATGCTCCAAATTGATGGCTTGCTATAAATCTGGCAAACAATTTTCCAATTTAAATAGATTGTAATCAGTAGTACATTTCAGGGGTTTAAAATTTCCACCCATTGACTCAGTCAATGAAGCAAGCGTTTTGCTGAAGGTAGAAAGAAATATCCTCTACTCTTTTCAGTCCCATAATAAATCGCAAATGCAAGGAAAGACAATGAGAAAAGGATTTCTTCACCACATGGTGGAGCCAGGGGCCTACACAACGACTCCTTTTTTAAAGGCTTTCACTTTGAGCAGAAGGGGCCAGAAAGGTGAGAAAAAGAGCACATAAGAGACAAAGGTAGTCTTTCTTAGGTCAGGTGTGAGAAGGAGCAGAGCAGACGTTAGCATAGTCCTGTGAGGGACACATCAGAAGGGAAGCAGAGTTATCAGGTGCCTCGCTAACCGAACAGAAGTGATGGCTTGGCCGTTTCACCCTCTCAGCTGCTGCAGAGCAGCCTCGTCTCACTCACCTGATTCAGGTAAAAGTAAGACTCTGCCTCTTGCAAGTACAACTTCTCTTTCTGCTCCACAGGAAGCCCAGCCAGTAGCTCATAAAACACATGGTAGTTCCTCTCACCATGGGCCTGATGGGGACACAGTCCATAGAGTTGAGTCGTATCCAGTTCTAAAACCCTATAGAATACATGCTGCCAAGAACCAAACACTCAAAGAGCAGGACACTGAAACTCTGAGGTCAGAAAGGTGAAGCCAGAAGCCACCCAAGAGCTATTTCATTTGAAAAGTTTCCAGGGTTTCTCACTGACACCTTAGGAGCATTCCATTTGAGAGCAGTCCCTTTCACACGGCTCCAATATCTGACCTTTTCCACACTCCAGACATTAATAAAAATCAGTTGAGGAAAGATTTAACTTCCAGTAACCCCTAATAAGTCACTTAACTCAACCTGTTTGAGGCAGAGTGACCTCCTATTTTGTTCAAATAAAATAAGCCATCACCTTGTGCTACACAGAGGGGACATATTTCTTGCCAACAGAAGAAATGGGAGGCAATTCTGATACTTATTCCCATCCCTGTCATTTAACAGTAAATTTAAGGTTAAATATGAATAAGGGAGAGAGGGACCCCTTTAAGAGGGTCATTGGTCCTCACCTGAAATACCACACGAGACTTCTCCAGAAGGTACTGGGAGATGGATGTTCCCACTATGACGCCACTGAGCATGAGACAACAGATCCCGTCAGAAGCTAGAGACAGTTTTTCTGTAGATCCATTTCTCAGAGGGTTTAGCAGACAGAGTTGTTGCTGAGAAACAAGGGTATGACCTGACCAACTTGGTCTGAATTTTGAAGCTTTCCAACACTGGCATTTTGTATGAGAGAAAGCATAAAGCACTTGAAAGCGATTCAAGTTTGGGTTCTGAACAGCCTCCAGAGTACAAAGCACCTTGGACTTGAATGGTCCTCATAGGATATGTCCGGAAAATAATCCAGGGAACATGTCACACCTTTTCCCTTCAGCTGTAGCTGTTGCATTACCACTCCCCTGTCCAATGTTACCCACTCATTTCATATGTCAGGCTGACGGCCTGTGGGAACAGGGGCCATGACTTTGTTTTGTAATTTAATTGCATCTTGCACAAAGTAGTCCTGGACCAAAACCAGGATGTCCAATTACTACAGCAATAGTGGGCCATGCAGCCAGCAGCCTGGAATTACACTGCATGCAAGGATCTATAGCCCTTTAAGCCTGTCATGTGTCCCATGCAGATTAGGCAGATGTGTAATGAAGGCCTGAATTAGTGGGCACACGAATACATACAATTGGTTTGCGAAGAGTCAATATGGCTTCTGTGAAAGGAGATCCTGCCTCACAAACTTCCTGGAGTCATTTGAAGGGGATGACAAATTTGCAGATAAGAATGATCTAAGGGATATAGTTTACACGAATTTCCAAAACGTTCTGACTAAGCAACCATGGCATTAGAGGGAAGGTCCCGACATCAGCAGGAGAAAATGGCTAATCCCCTTAACAGTGGGAGGCAACCACTAGAGTTCTACAAAGTGTCTGTGCTCTGACCTGTGAGTGTAACAACATTTGGTAAGTGACCTAAAAGAGGAGCTGAACAGCAATGTGACAAAGCTTCCCGATTGTATGAAATTCTTCAAGGCAGCGAGGATGAAGGCCAACTGTGAATAAATGCAGACAAACCTCACAATACTGAGTGAGTGAGCAAGAAAATGGTACATGAAATTCACTGTAGATAAATGTAAAGTGATGCATACAGGCCAAAGTAATCCCAGCCTCACATATAAACTGACAGGCTCCAAGTTAACCATTGCTGCTTAGGACTCAGGCCTTGGGGTTATGATCCCATGACAATATCAGCTCAGTGCTTGGCAACAGTCAATTTAAAAAAAAAAAAAAAAAAAAGGCAGAAGTTAGAAAGGAGGCGTGTTCAAAACAAAAAAAAAAGGTGTTTTCCATGAACTGGTTAGACCTGTAGAACACTTGCCAAAGACTGTTGCAGATACATGAAGTTTATATGAGTCCAAGAGGAAACTGGAAAACCACAAAAGTCTCAGAAAAACTCCTGAGCTGCTGCAAATGGTTAAGAGCTAACAAAGCGTTAGAGAAAAGCATTATATATATTTTGCCTGTTCTTACTGTTGCCTCAGTGAATGATTATAGACAGTGTTCCAGACACAACATTGTATTAGATGGCTCCTTGATATAAACCAGTTCAGCCCCTTTATGTTCTTAATTTATTACTCATCTTGAGAAGGGAAGATCTATTCTTTCGTGGAGGAAATCTAAAAGCAAAACAGGGGTGTAAACTCACCCTCTTCCTACCCTGATGACAACAAAAGTGTAGGGGAGGGCAGGCTATTGCATGAGCTCATAGCACTGCTAGACCTTTTCTCACCCAAGCACCCCGTGACAACTTGGAAAGACAGCATCCCAGGAGGTTCCTTTAACTCACTGTCGCAGGTAGACATTCAGAAGCTTTCCAAAACGGCTTGAGTTGTCATTGAGGGTGGTTCTGGCATTCCCAAAACTCTCCAGGATGGGCAGGACATTGCAGGGCTTGAAGAAAAGAGGGAGAGAACACTTCAGTAGCAATCGCAGGTTTTTCAACCCAGAAGGAACTTAAGTAACTGTTAGCTTGCAAATCCAAGAAAAATGGTACTTCAGTGAAATAATTCTTGCCTGGCTAACAAGTCTCTTTTTAAATTTATCTTGGTATCGTTACTTCAACCCATTGGTGAGTTGCTCTGTGAGCTATTTACCTTCACTGCTATGATCTTTCACTTTACTTCTGTTCTGTTTGTTCAGATTCGCCTCCCAGACACTGCTCTAAGGTCTCTAATGCAAGTATTGTCTCTCTGTGCAAACAGACACAGCACACTACAGCATCAGGGCTCCCAATACTAAAATACAGAACAATAAATACATCAGCTGTCCTCCTGTCTTTACTGGAGCTTCACGTTGAACCACAAGTCATCCAAAGTCCAGCTCAGTTGCAAAGGAACAAAGAAATAACGTAACAGTAGGGCCTCTTTACCCTGCCTTTGGCTTCTACTCCTTGCCTAACTATCACAGCACAAAGCCAATCTCATTTGCCTCTTACCTGTCTGATCCTGTGGCTGTCTGATCTCTGGTACAGCATGGTCAGGTATTGCACAATTGCTTTGGCTGCTTCTGTTTTACCTGATCCACTGTGTCCACTGGAGGAACAAGAGGTAAGGAAGCTGGCATCAAAAGAGAATTACCTAATTTTGACATATCAGAGGACCCTGTTACAGTAAATCAGGGGAGTTGTATGATTTACAACAAATGAAGATCTATCACATGTTGTTTGAAACAGTGAGACAACTCGACAAAGCAGGCCCAAATAAGATTCCAACCTGGAATGCCAAATGCCTTCTCTTCCACTCCTCCAAATTGATGTGAAGATAAATTCAGCTGTATTTGCACAGAGTGAAAAAGAAATCCATCCTATTCATGTTCTCTACTGACAGCCTTCACAGAAGAGCCAGAATGATAAACTTATGGACAGCAAAATACAAAGATTAAAGTCGTACATAAAGAAATTAACAAGCCTTTGAAAAAGTACCCTTATTTCCTACCTGATAATGACACACTGCTCTTGCTCTGATGACTGAGATAGCGTGTAGGCCATTTCTGCTATAGCAAAGATGTGTCTAGATGTACAGAAAGAAAATCCCCGTTAACTGAGCTCACATTTCTACCTCACAAATACAGCACCAAAAGGTTACTCATAAGTGACCTACATTATACTTAGACATTTGTAGACATTATACATGTCTACAAATACTTAAAGGGAGGGTGCCAGGAGGAGGGGGCCAGTCTTTTTTCAGTGGTACCTAGTGACAGCACAAGAGGCAATGGGTGTAAACTCGAATATAGGAAGTTCCATCTCAGCATGAGGAGGAACTTCTTTCCTTTGAGGGTGGCAGAGCACTGGCACAGGCTGCCCAGAGAGGTGGTGGAGTCTCTGACACTGGAGACATTCAAAACTCGCCTCGACGCCATCCTGTGCAACCTGCTGTAAGTGAACCTGCTCTGGCAGGGGGGTTGGACCAGATAATCTCTAGAGGTCCCTTCCAACCCTTAACATTCTGTGATTCTGTGATTAGAGATGGTTCTCTTGATCTGAGAAATGTGAGGAACCCAGGAAATCCGAGCTTTGTTCTTTGCTGACACTAGGTTAATACCACTGTTACACGCTATTGCAAAGTTCACTTTCTGTGGAGTTCATCCTGCTCTGTCAGACAACTGGAGGAAAATAAAACACTTTCTGGAGCACAAACGGAACAGAATTTAGGGAGTTATTTGTGAAAGAGAAACATACGGGGCATTTTTTGAGAGAGTCCCTTGGTGGTACTGGGTAGCCACATCTTCAGAGTAGATACTGAGGTCTTTGAAAGGATTCACAGAAACCAAAATTTGCCCGATGTAAGTCTAGGACAAAAATAAGAAACGGAAAAAAAATCTGTTGGCTTCTTAGAATTTTCTGAATGAGGAACGCAACCGAACACATATATTAATACAAAGATTTAAAATAACCTTTTAAGGAATACTGTCTATTCTGACTATACTGTCAGTTTACTCAGGGCATAGCACAATTTTTCAGTAGTCATTTTCAGAGCTCTATCATTAAAATTTTGGGATAAGTGGGCACTCACTGGTCTGTGGTCATCTTCACTGGTCACTGTCTATTCTCCAAGCTTCATATGAAATTACAGGCACAGGTTTGAACACCTGAGCCAGTAAATGAAAAAGAGAACAATTAGCCATTCAGAAGTAGCTCTGGACTGCAACACTGTGAAATGTTTGCAGAAACTCTGAAGTTTCTTCTCAAGGTCCACAACTTCTACTCAGAACTGCTTTGCTAGGACAGAAGAGTTCCACCAGGAGCAGCTGAGGCTAAAACTGAACCCAAGTATACTCATGGGTTGGCAACAAATACCAAAATTAAAGAGAAACTCTGGGACTTTCAGATTTTACCACAAATATTTCATGCTACCCATTTTCTGAGCAAAAGCAGTATGAGTATCCTTCTTATCATTGTTCCCAGTAATGAGTGAGCTCTTTACTTGGTGCATTATTAAAGCTTGATGGAATGATAGAAATTATTTTCTCTTAAAGCTCATTGCTCTGAATGAATAAGCACTGAACAAAAAAAAACCCCAAAGAAACAAACAAAAAAATCCCAAAAAAACAAACAAACAAAACCACCACTACCCATACATAAATAAGATTGCGATGGAACCTCTTCTTCAGACACAGCAGAACTGAGCTTTCACAGACTTCCCTACAGAGAGAGGAAAGGACTTGTCAGTCATAAGCTTCACTTGTCTGTGTTAACATTAACCTTTCTGCCCTCTCAAGGATTTTGTAGGAGGCTGGGATCTGAAACTATTCACTGCCTCCACATGGTTCCAACATGTCCAGGATTAAACACATCAGAAAATTGAGCAGCCAAAGCTCAGAACATTCAGCCTGTCCATCTCTGTGTGATCACACCTCCCTGCACGCAGCCTTTACAGCTGTTTATTTCAACAGGATGGCAGGGGTAGAAGGTGCAGGACATGTGTGAGAAGCAGTGTTTAGCTTTTCTTTCAACAACAGCAGTGAACCTATGATTTAAAAGCTGTTAAAGACGTATGGTCTGAGTTTGCCATAGCTGAAGGCAATAGGAGTCACTAAAGCCACAGATGCAAGTGTCAGTAGGCAAATAACACAGAAATGTGCCTGTCATCCAGCAAGTCTTCCTGACTTACCATCCACTTCATGCAACAAGAATGGTATGTCAAATTCCCAGTTCCGTCCCCATGCAACAACACTAAAGTCACATCAGCCTCTAAACCTCATTTCCCCTACCCACAAAGTGTATTTGTTGTTTTTTATAACCCATTTCAAGACTGGGAACCATTTAACAGGAGAGGCAGGCTTCCCTGGGTGCAGGTGCAGGAAAGTCTGCCAACCAAGATGAGCTGCTCTCTCTGGTGTGCGACCGCAGAGATTCACAGCGCACTCTCTGCAGCAGAGCTTTGGGCCACACTGTGCACAAGTGAGTCGGGAGCTCCCTCTGCAGCTGTGCTCCCCCCACATGGTCCAGTGTAGGTCCTTAACTTAAAACAGCTCAATTCAGTCTTTCACTTGGCTTTACTGCAGAGCGTCTGTTACTCAGCTACGATATGCATCAAATTAATTCTATTTTCTCACATGGTAGCCAAGGATCTATACTGTGCTTTCTGTTGTTGAGCCAACAGTAGCTTTGAAGGATAACAAGCAAGTCCCTGTGAGCTTGAATTAGCCACAGAATACCACTGACAACACATACTCCAGTCTGGTTAGATCTTCAATCTCCTCAACTTCTCCACAGTGGTCTTCACACATATACACCTGAAACGCACAGATACGTTACTGAAAATCAGCAGAAGTACAGCTTCATTCCAATACTGGAGACACCACCTGTACCTGTTTCTGCGTGAATTCCATCTCTAACACATTGTCAGTGATGTCTTCTGCCTCCCACTGATCCTTGCAGAGCTTTGTCACATGGCTGCTGGCCAGATGTGGGTCCTTGTAGACAGCCCATTTGCTTAGGTTCTCAATGGTTAGTTGCGGCAGGAGCAACTCAGAGTTCAGCCACGCTGCAGGATCACATCCCTGAGCCTGGTGCTGAGACCAGTGAACACAAGGTGTAACTATGGACCCTGCAGTGTGGAGGACACCTGAATCCTCTTTGACATCTACCTCACTGGAATAATCTGATGTATGTCTTGGATTGTCTTCTTGATGTGGAAGGATGCCCTGTTCACTGTTTCTCTGAGGGGTTTGATCCACCAAAGATCTGGGAAGGTCACATTTGAATTTGCAACCCTGCTGCACAGACATCACGGATTTTCTGTCCAATAGAGATCTCAGTTTCTCTAGGGAAAAATCATTCCCAGAGCCCCTGGCTAAGGAGCTGTTTATCTTAACCATGCTGTGGACTCTGGGGAATACTATAGCAAACTTGGCATCAGTAGCATTGTTCTTCTCCTCATCCAAGCTAAGTAAGTATGAAAAGGAACTGCTTCCATGAAGAGGGGAATCACCAGAAGGCAAGTCAACGTGTCCCACTTCCTCTGCCATTTTAGGATCACCTTTGCCCTCCACTAATGGAGGAGAAGATTCTTTGTCACTCAACTCAGGCCTCCCCAGCTGTCCAGCTGTACCAGGGAAGGCTTTGCCAGACCGACCAATCCACCTAGCAGTGCTTACAACCTGGATTGCCACTCTGCTTCTGAATCCAAAAGGTTTGCTGCTCTTCTTCTTCCTCCCAAATTTCTTCAAGAGCCACCTTGAAATACCAATTGCACGTGCCACACTCAGAAGATGAGCTTTCAGGCTTGCTTTCTTGGCAGGTTTTTGACCAAGCCAGCTGGTGACTTTTCTAAAAGCGGAAGGGGTGTGCAAGTACTTGGATCCTTTCCCATCATTTACGTTTTCTTCTTCAGAAGGTGCCTCTGCAACCGCTTCTTCTGCTTTCTCTTTTTCTGCCTCTGAAGTCTGGCCTGAACTCAGCTTAACTTTTCCAATAACTTTTCCAACTTTCTTCTTCCTGCCAAGGAGCTGTTTATCAGATGATTTTTTTGTAATAGTGGAGCGGCTTGAAATATTTGAAAGATTTAATCTTTTCTCTCCAAAACTCTGAGCTATGTAGGGTTCTTTCTGTGTACTGAGGGTTTCTAGAGTCGTGGGTTTTGAACAGATGCTTTCAACATTTTTCAGGTCAGAGTTGGTTTCCAAAGCCATCTGGACAGGATTTGGTTTACAGCTTGTTAATAGTTTGGTCTCAGCATTTTTATGTTTGTTTTTCAGATTGAGAAGGATTTGCGATTGAGAAGAGCATTTCTTTGCAAGCATCATCGCTGCTAACTCCTGCTGGCTGCAGTCTGAAGAACCGTCCCTATGTATATGTCCTACCATTTTACCTTGTTCTCCAGTCTCACACCTCCCAGATTTCTCTTTCAAAGTCACCCGCTGTATGGAGAGCAAAGGGCTATCTGTCAGTGCGCTGCCTTCATCATACATATTCTCCTTCTGTTCAGTTCCTTGAAGTACTTTGCTACGGTGAAGGGGGAGTTTTGCCCTCACAGCACTAGGCAGTGGTTGTTTTGTTGCATTTTCTTTTCCTTTGCCAATGCTCTCTTCAGTGCTGCTTTCTCCACTGCTGTCAGAATTATCATGTGCATCTTCTGACATAGCTTGAACTTTGTCATTTTCTAATATGTTTTCCTTGCCTACTTCATTGTTGCCATTTCCACTGTTCTTAAGACTCTCAAGTTGAAATCCTGAAATGCTTACATCACCATTTTCCTCACTGCTCCCAGCTAGAATAGATGTTGGCTGTCTTGGCATGTCATCTTGCTTCCTCATTTTCTCCTCTGCCTCCAGTCCTGCAAAGTCAGTGCCTTCATTCTCAGGTTCATTCCTTCCATCTGTGGTCACCTGCTCCCTCTCAGTTTCATTAGATGCTCCATTACTTTCCTCAAGCAGTTCCTCGTAGCCTTTTCCTTCAGCTACAGGAGGATCTTCGAGCACAGCTGCTTTCTCACTGATGCCATCTTCCTCTGATGAACTACTCTTCTCTTCACTGCTTGCAGTGCTGTCCACCACAGTCTCTTTTCTATCTTTTTTATGGGCCAAATGGCCTTCACTGCTGGAGTCAGAGCAGGAGCTATCTGAGGTTTCCAGAATATTTTCTTCTTCACTTTCAGTGACAATAATCCTGGTATGTTTTCCAACTTGCTTTTTCCCAGTTCCCTCACCTTTTCCCTGTGCCATACTGCCTTGGGAACCTGACTTCTGCTCAGAAGCTTCCTTAAAGCCATGATTCTCGTTGTGCTTTTCCCTGTGCCTGGCATTGTGCGCCTTCTGCAGCGAGTCATGTTTCTGAAGTGAGCCTTCAACACTTTGCACTGCAATTGACTTTACAGACTCTGACTCTAGGACTTTTTCACTAACAGCAGGACGCTTTCCACTCTTCTTTTTAAAACTGTGTTTCTTGCTGTTTGTGGTAGCCTTTTCCTCTTTATCACTACTGTCCTCACTTTCGCGTCCTGATGTCATTTCCCGCTGCTCGCAGACCCTTCCTTTTTTCGCTTCTAACTTGGACACTAATTGTTCTCCGTGTTTTCTCCCCAAACCAGATTCCTTTTTATCATTTCTCTTGTAGGCTCTTTCCCCTTGGAATAATTTTTTGTGGCCATTTTCTTTGCTTCCCTGAAGCCTCACCAGCCTCTGGCTTTTTAGGGGATACTCTTCAAGTGTGTTATCTTGTTCAGGCAATGACTCTTTGCCCTTCAGCTGACCTTTATTATTACCTTCCCACCGTCTCCTACAGTGGCTCTTTGAATCTCCTGGGGAGCTTGCCTTTTTCTCACAACTCAACACTTTCTCTTTTACAACCTTTTCATGCCGAGTCTTGGATCGGGAAGGAGGCATTTCTCCAGTGTTCAGGAGTCTGTGAGGGCTTATCTCAATTCACCTATGAAAGGAAACATTGAACATTTTCCTCTGAAATAAGCTACAAATTGAAGCTAGATCCTCCTAAGCGGTAATTTACCTCATTTCTATAGAATCAAACAAACTTTTGCAGAACCATACCTGTGAAGCTGAGGAGTGCCAAACTGACTGTCCAGTTCCAGGTTAATCTCCGTTTTATTTTGTCATGAAGCACCCTTATTTTCTTCTTTTATTAGAACTCTTGCCAGAGGCCAGTGATACACAAGCAACTGAAAGGATGTCTATGATTTTCCACAGTTAACAAATGTTTGGCCACACTGTAGTTTAAGAAAGAATTATTATTTTATTTCAGTTTTTGCTTATCCAATAACCTTCTTTGTGCTGAAGAAGAGGGGAACACATCTAATAATCTATCACAAATGAAGGAACAGTAAATAGTTAACTCAGTTTCCTCAGTACCCAGAATCACACTTGGACCTGTATGTACAGTACTGACTTGCAGGTTGAAAATACACAATACTGAATAGATGCTGTATTGCTGAGCAGAACTGAAAAGAGCACTACTGATTGTTAACAACAAAAAAAATCAACTCAAACTGTACAAGCTGAATTGATAACGCAGTACTAGCATCTGTACAGATGAGCTGATACATAATTAGTAGAAAGAATGCAAAAATATAAGCCCAAATGTTCGTGCTTATTTATTATTTTCCCCTTTTATTTGAGCACTTGTCTCTTAACAAGCAAATAAGTACTTGGTAAATTTAAATGGTAATATGGTAATTAGAGTTAAATGGTATCTGATTTTCCAGGGGATAACCTTTTAAATTTTCTGCACTGTGAGAGAAGGACACTAATGAATAGATCATACTCAAGATTTGACCTCTCATGAAAACAGTTCAGCCCAAATAGCAAAATTTATGAGGAAACTAGCTCTCATAGCAAATAATGTCTGTCCCCGAACAGCTCTCCTGAAATCTTACTGGAGAGAAGCCTAAATAAATAAGGGAATTAATGAGGAGTGGGAAAAAGAGAGAAGAAATAAAGTGGTAGAAAAAGAAATACAATAGAATGGACAATAATAATAACAATCCAATCATGTAAACTGACAAGCTCTGCAGGATAGGGCAGCTGAAACTAGCTTAACTTTGTAGCATAAGTCTACATTTCAGAATTCTTTCTGAAGACATAAAATACTGACAGAAGATTGCGCTTTTTAATTTTTTTTTTTAGGATAGTGTATGTTAGTTGCGCACACCAAAAAGATTTTCAAATCATTATAACTGATTCTATATCAGGATTTTTGTTGATAAATAACTGTACTGTAAAAACACACTGCTTAAATCCTGGCAATCATTTGTACGCCAAAGGTAACTCCTCATACAGACCCAGTGCACGTCTGTGGAATTGCCTCACTCCATCTTTTCTTTTAGCATGATGGGGCTGGTTTTGAATGGTGTGTTCCATGAACAAGTGTTCAATGCCTGCCAGGATCTGGCCAAACTGAGCAAGAAGTCAAAGGCACATACTACTCCACTATGTAAGAGCATCTCCACACAACTCCTCCTGAGTGTACTGTTGTTACCTGACAGTCTTGGAAACATTCACTATTCTAATTATTAATCATCATTTCTTATCTCTATATCTTTTCTCTAATCAGAGGCAGGAAATAAAGGATGTAAAAGTGCCCAAAGGATTAGTCCTGACCTTTCAGCCTGTTGTAAAATATCACTTCTACCCTTTCTAGTTACAAAGACACTTTTATTTTAAGAGTCAACCTCTTGCTGCTTCAGACAGACCAAAATACCACTTGGGCTCCAGACTCCACTTCTACACATTTGTCTGAATGAAGTGCTAATGGCAGAGCCTGGTTTTGATTCCCCAGTCACTAAACACTTCAAGGCGAAGGTCCAAACCAGAAAACAGTAAGGGCATAACTGAAATGAAATGACAGAGCAGAGAAAGGAAAACTTGGAGGTGAACGGAAGGGGAGAAAGGCACTAAGAAAAAAAGTCTTATAGCAAGGAAACCCAACAGTGTGAAACACCTTTCAAAAGCAAAAAAAGGTAAAAAGCCTCCTGTTAGGGGCATTTGTAACTACCTTAGAGATTACGCTAGACAATGATGGGCGAGGAACAAACCAGCACACAGGACACAAAGAAATTCTATTACATATTTTGTCCTCTCACTTCTTTCTCTGTTAAAGTCTTCTCTCCCTTTACTCCTTCTTTCTCTTTCTCCTTGTTTTTCAGCCAACTTGATAGATTCTACAGGCAGAAGAGAAACTTCCACTCATCACAGCCTTACAGTTTCTCTGAATAGGCAACGCGGGACCTAGCAGTCAAGATTTTGCTACTAATTCCTACCGTCATCATAAATCCACAAAACATTACCTTCTTTATTTAAAGGCTGACATACAGCATCTGGAAGCCTTCAGTCAGATGTTGGATTATGATGTGATGCTGGCAACATATTTACCCGCCTCACAGCTCCGAACCCTGCATCTCAGTAATCTCGGTGGCAGTGAACAAGCCCTGACAGCTGTACCCAACAGTAACGGGGACTGCGAAGGCACACAAGGGCCGGTGGGGAATTCTCGGGATGGGATTGAGCTGGGAGGATTAGCTCTACTATATGGTACAAATGTTTTCTTCCCCACAATGAAAAGTAAACCCTTGCTGGTTATTGTACACACACTACAAGCCCAAAAGAGTTCTGGTCAAGGTTTGTTGAAACTTGCTTCCCTCCACAGGCCTCTCCTTGCCCTAGGGCAGGGGGATGGGGGAAGAGTACACAGTCAAGATTGCAATTCAGCATAAAGCTTTAAATCTTTGCAGCTATTGTAAAGACTGACAAGGAATGAGGATTTTTAACATTTAGTACCTCAAGAAAGCAGCCTATTCTGCTGGATGGAAATCCATCCACTCTCCAGAATACTTTATGACTTGCTTGCAAACTAAAACTTGTCCAAACATCCCTATGAGTTATTTGGGGGGGGGAGGGGGGGGAGAAGCGCCATTAAAAAAATACATTCCAGTCCTCTGGGAACAAACTGATAAAGAACAACTCAGTGAATCAAAGTTTGCCTCACTGCAATCACCCCAAGGAGGGCAGCAAAATCACATTTGAGATTTACACACTCCAGGAAGGTTGATGCTCTAAGGTCAAAAGCACACTAGGTGCATGTAAAGCACATGGGTTTATTGCAAAAGGGTTTTTTGTGTACTACCCATTTTGTACTCTTCTGTATGACAGAACAGTCTTCCGCAACTGGGAAAAACAGGATCTCTTTTTTCCCCAGTTCTAAGTATGACGCTGAGCAAAAAGCTGCTGCCATGACAGAACTGTTAGGTTGACTTAAGGGTTCCTCAACAATCAGCATCTTTAGTGTTCCCTCTAAGCTTGCTTTTTCACTCTGGTCTAGAGTTGACACTATTCAAAATATCTTGGATACGTACATTGCATAGTACAGAGTTCATCTCTTATCATCAAATCCTCTTCTTTTATCTCCCCCTTTAAGCAGTACTCTAAATAATATGTAGGTGTCTGGTCACCTTAATTCAGCCCCCCCTCCCCACTTAACACACCAATACTAGTGGCCTACATCTCTAAATCCTGCAACGAGAGTTTTGTTACTGCAATTAATGGCAGCTGAGTTAAACCCCAAATCCTCAGTGCAGAACAGTTGTTAATATTCTATCCTCCTGGGGGCTTAAAGTTGATACTGCTTCTCTACAATGCCAAATTCAGTAGAAAAAAAAAAAATTAAAAATTGCTTTTACGCACTACTGCTAGACAGTCATGGGTCTGGAAAGCTAAAGCCTTCCGCAAAACAAAATGCTGCAATACTTGGATGATGAGGAAGATCAGGAACACTGCCCAGATTTGTAGGGAGCTTAGGCACAGGACTTCGGTTTGACTCACTGCAAAGACACAACCCCAGACTCTGAATCTGGGTTAGAATGTGAAAACCTGGAGCTCGGAATTCTTCTGAGACAGGGTTTTAGAGCAGATCGTTTTGTAACACCACTGTTATTATTGGGAATGGTAAGATGAATCACTGCTTATATAAACAATTCCTTTGACATCAGACCTGCTTTGATTAACTGCCCTGGACCATCTGCCTCCCGGACACACTGGAGCAGGTGAAAGAGCCTTCTCATCAGTTTTTCAACTCTATATCAACTATCACTATAACAACTTCATCTAATTCACTACAGAAAAAACAACAATTCAATTTTGTTCTTACTTTTTTAGAAGAAATAAGAATACTTTATATCAGAGAAAGAAGAACCTCAACGCTATTAAGAAACACAGCATGAACCTACAGACAAAAAGAAGAGTGGATAGCTCATGCTGTTATTTTAAGACCAGTAGAGAAGCGAGTCTCATCTTCCCAAAATGCCATGGTTTCTCTCAACTCATACAGAGGAAAAAGTATAATAATCAATCTGAAAGGGAAATGCTTGGAACTTAATTCTTAACAGTTTCTGTTTTCGTTCACCTGTACAAATTGCTCAAGCTCCTTCTTCAGCACTTTGCACAGTAACTTTTTCAACGTACCTACACCATCCGTGCTGATTCCAGCGAGGTTCTCGGTACTGCGTATCATAGGTCACGTTCATGTACACAGTAACATATTCCTGTACCTTGTTTCCATGCAGCCTAGAGCCTGCTTCAGCTTCCTTGCAAGCCTGTGGAGTCTAACCTCAATTCTGGCTGGGCTGTGCCCAAACAGGAGATGATTACAGGCATATGGAAAGAAAGTGGCATCAATAATTCAAGCTTTCTCATAGAACCTTTGAACTTTTCAACCAGCAATATCACCAGCTGGTTGGCAGAGTTTTGGGTAAGAGAAGAGGTGGGATTTCATCTAGGCAAGAGCCAGGCTCAGACGGGGTATGACTAGGTACGTCTCCAAAGAAAGAGTGAAAAGGAAAGGTCAATTCCAATACCAAAGTATGTGTGTTATAATCCAAGAGGCTACCAGACGAGGCACAGTGAATATTGTCTAAATAAGAGCTTAGTCTAGTGAAAAGGATTAAATCATAGGCCTCTTTCTTCTGCATCCCTGGAGTTTTATTTCGGGAAGCCAAGCATGGATAGCTCAGTCTCTGCCCTCTTCTCCTTGCCAATACCAAAATCTGCTGACAACAGGAAAGTATTTTCCAGCTCAGCACTGAAAAGACAGCAAATTTGGCACCGTTTTTGTCTTCATTATGCCTAAATCTCAGTCCAAATCGAGCAGAATGACTAAATCTCCTTTCAACTTGAATTTCCAAATAAAGCTGTGCTCCCCTTTAAACAAAGGTTTTGCAGACAGGTCAAGGTTACTAACAGCAGGTGATTATGTCCATGCCATGTTGCTGCCTAATCCAGCAATGGTTTTCCCCTTCCTAGTTTTTTTCTGAAGAAAGCAGGTAACAGAGCAAGCACAAATGCACACAGTCTGGTCTGCACATGCAGCCTCCCTCTGCACGCACCAGGTTGTGAAGTAACAGTGTGGTTAGTGCAGGATTTAACTACTCCGAGGATGACTCTGGTTCTTTAAGGAAAAGTCCCCTCCTACCCTCTCCCAAAAAGGCTTTCCAGAGGAGGTGGAGATTAAACAAGATAAACTCAGGTGTGGCCAGCAATCAGAACAAGTGACCCTAACATAAAACGTGATGAGCGCTGTTAAGATAAGGTATGAGATGCTTAGCAGCATTAGTTTCAGTGGGGCCTGTTTTCCTATCTCCTTCCAAGAACCCCCTGGCTGTTACCGGACTGTACTTGGAGGGCTCCTCTACTAAAAAGCAGGTAAAAACTGGGCACTGAGCTGGAGAACTTAAGAAACACACTTTACCTAAGCTTTCTGTCACTGGATGGTCCTCTTCTTTTAGCTCATAAGGCTGTAGAGCACATTCTTTTATTTGTTATTTATAAATAACTCTCTATCCCTCTCCGCAGAGATGAGAGATCCCTTTTGTAAAGCCCAGAATGACTGATGTCATCTAGATCATGAATTCCTTCTTCAGTCTTGAAAAAAAGCCCTGGGGCTCTTAGCACTAAACTTCTAACGTGTGCATGGCAGGGAGGAGAAACTTCTCTGAAAAATCCAACTCTTCACAGTTCCTGAGGAGGAAACAAACTCTAGGTTGTTATCAGCTGGAGCTTCTTCAATGCTCTGTATACCCCAGGCAGAACTGGAGACCTCTGTTTCTTTGATTTCTTTGACTTGTCAGAAGTCTGACAGTATGATTGGGTTTTGCCTGAGGAGGATGGCCAAGAGGAAGGTACTGATCATGTTCACTTTCTTATCAGACTGCTGTCTGCTTTGAGCTACACTGAGATGAGAAAGGCTAAATTGATGCTGTGCAAATACTCCCTCTCCACCTCAGTCTCTAGCCTGTCTGCCTCAGCACCTCTAACCTGCATTCTCTGCACAGACCAAATGCTGCATTTGTCTGTCTGTTAAAGTGCTCCTAGCAAGATGCTGGCAGTTAGTTCCTACCTTTTTAAGGGAGCAGCAGGTAGTGACAGGAAAGATGAAACATACCCAGATTTCAGCTCCAGATCCCAGAGCAGACTGGACAATGGAGGCTGTAGCCTGAGACTCGGATTCAATGCCCACCTCAACCACTGATGTACTATCTATTTTTGCCCAAGTCATTGCATCAATAGCAAGGCAGATTCATTTTAGACTAGACCATGAATACTGACGCAACTTGCCCTCATGCACAGCACCCTCAACATTTGGTACATGCAATGACAATTAAGCCACCTTTTGAACTAAAATCTTGTTTGCACTTTCCCAATTTTACTTCCCTTCTCTGCCTATTTCTGTCTGGACACACAGGGTTGGGGAGGCAATGCTGGGTGCAGTAAGGAGCCGGGAAGCACACCGTCTTCACCAGCTATGTGCTACTCAGGAATACCAGGACCAAGGAGAATTTTCAGCCGGCCAGCTCCCTGACTTAAAAGCCTTGAAGAAACTGCTTTGACAGGGGAATCCAACAGCAGATAGGCGGCTTTAAAAAAGAGGCTACATTCCTTGAGAAAGTACGAGGCCTAAAGATTCCTTCATTTACACAAAATACCAGGTTCTTTCAGCTAGTTTTCAGCCCCTATTATTTTTAAATGTTATTAGAGAGTGATAACGCAGCAGATCCACCTTTTCACTGCAAATTCTTTTTAAGCCAACTACATAAAATAAAAGCATTGATGCTATTGCAGAAAAGAGAGATGAGAAGGTAACTCAATTTAAAAAAAAAAACAGTCATGATTGATCAGAGAAATGACACTTTGCATAAATTCACAACAGCCTTGTTTGTTTGGTAGTAGTTCGGGTAATGGGCCTGGTCGGTGCTGTTTCTAACTATTTTTAAGATGAAATTTGATAAATATATAAATAGGGTCTCCTCTTGGTTTTATTCTATTAGCAAGTAGAATTGACAATCCAGTCAGGACCCTACAGCCTATAAGGCTGGTTTAAAAATATCCTCCTCTTTTTTGTGTTTCCCCCCTAGGCCTTATTGCATTAATATAAAATATCTGCGCTGTTCTTTCCATATCACATGCTGCCTCCTATTGATAGAACATTCTCCCTGGAGCCTGTACCTTAGGCTATTCAGAGAGAATTCTTCGCCTTTCACTGCTTCAAACTGGTAAGGCCTCTGCTCTCTTCTTCCAACTATTTTAAGATGAGCTAGAGGGTCTCCAAGGTCCTCTTCCCCAGTAATAACCTGAGGAAGCCAAATAAAGTATTCATGACTGCAAGAAGAAACCAAAACAATTAAGTTACATACATTTGAAAACAGCCTCCTTGAATATTTCAGGAGCACTTTGTTGCCCAATTGCCCGCCATTCAATGAGGCTGGATGATCCTGTTACACTGTAAGCCAGTGTCCCATGGCCCCTACCCAGAGGTCAGCCAAAACGACGGATCAACACACCGTACAGATGGTATTACACCCTACTGGAGGGATGGACTTTTTCTGGGTCTGAGCCAAAAGACTCTGCACTGGGCTAAGACGCAGCTCAGGCTTCCTTCTTTTAATCCCCTGACATACCCCTGTAGTTGGTGTCTAAAAAGGGCAAGCTGAAGATATAAGGCCAGGCAAGCCTGTAACTTTCATCTTGCTCTTTGGTAAGCAGAGCAGTTAACAACAGTGAATAACTGGTAGAGTAATGACAACAGCAGGAACTCTGGCATGATTAGAAGCCACCAAACAGGCCCATGTGTCAGTCTACGGCATCTTCACTGCTGTTGTGTCCTGTACTAGCTACAGCATAACTAAAGAGAATGTGATCTTGGTGCTTCCATCATACTTTCTTTTTACTGGGCACACTGACATGCCTGGGTGGCCTCAAATAAGGAGCAGATCTTGTCCTGTTTCTCCTTTTTCTGCATAGATGGGAACAGTAGGTCTGATACAGAACTCATGTGAGTTGGTGAAATCCACTGGATTTGAGCTGGTTTTCAAACCAATTGTACATGAATGCAAGAGACTTCTCCATTGTGTGGGCTACTGCCCTTGTATGTGGCTGCCCGCAGGGCCTGTTCTCCCATGAGAAATGACTTCTCTGCACAAAGCGTCACAGCCCCTGAAGTATAAATCAAAGGATCAAAGTGGAAAGTTGGATTGTCCAGACCAAAATGGTTACACCCAAATGTTTGAAAATCCCCAGCAGATGGTAATAAGCTTGCAGAGATAAAGGTAGAATCATGCAGTGAGGGGTGAGGTTTCATGTTACAGCTAAACTGACTTTATAACTGCCATCTGAAAGGGGCCACTCCTTCCTTCAAGTGTCTTCTATATTGCTCACTTGTTTCCTTGCAGTAGTTCTGATAGTCATCTTCCTACAATTTGACCATACAGGTAAGTCGATCTAATGGTGAGCTTCCTCTTAAATGAGTGGGCCCGCTTGCCTGCAATTGCTCTCGCTGGTTATTCCCTTCCTCCAGATCATAAAGCAAGATCATAAGACATTGGTTCAGTTGACTGATTCAGCAAAACATTAAAATAGTTTAAAATAAAATTGATAAAGCATAAATACGTAGCAGGAGAAGAAACAGAGCAGGAAGAAGTAACACAGGAGGGCAGAACAGCTCTTCGCAGCAACACCATATATGTGAAACTCTTATAGGGCTCCTAAACTCTACACGGGAATGAGGAAGAGGGTACAGGGAGGTTAAGGTACGTAGGAGAAGGTTTGGTTTTGAAACTTTGACAGATGCTCTGTCAAAAGCAGGTAATTCTATAGTGGAACATCACAAACTTTAGTGTGATATTGGGCCACTCATGTTTTTTATGCCATGTTATATTGTCTTTACAGTTTAGCAAGCATAGGTTTAGCAAGCATAGGCGCTCTTACTGTGCTCTGCTACCAAAGACGTGTGGCAAACTGAGAGTGGTCTGTCTAGCCGGGCATTAGAAGACATTCTCAAGGGGACTGCCTCCAAAACTTGCCATTTATTTTATGGGATGATGAAGATTTTCTCCCATTTAATATTAACAAGCCTGTCAGTATCTCGTGCTCTATTCCACTGCAGATATTAATTTCCTTAATCTTCTGTAGATAGATCTCTGTTCATTTCACGAGAGGTCTCAGGTCTCCCTATGCACATAAGTAATAAATACTTCTCAACAGATATCCCTTTAACAAGGTTTATAGAATTTGAGTCACTTCCATGCAGTACCCATTCTAACAGAAAGTTCCCTTTCTGTGCATAAGCAGTCCTAAGGCAAGCACAGCAGTGAGCAAGGCAACCTGCTGAACCAAGTCTGTTCAGCCTTATGAGCTACTATCTGCTGCCTCTCATCAAAGAAAATCTACCAGCATTAATGGTACCTGACTCCCATGTTATTAACTAACAAAGCACATGGAGCTTTCATACATTCATTCACGGCTGCAATGTGAGCTACTGAGAAATTAGCATTTTTCTTATGCACTACAAAAAACTGTTAGATGAAGACCTTACCCTAAAACACGGTTTTCTAATGTTTAGCAAACAAACCTCTAAGCAACAGCTGAATGGACACAGAGAACAGCAGGGAGGAATCTGCCTATGCAATATGATTAAACAGAGATGAAACAGACTAGGAGTGGTTTACATCCAACCCAAGGCTAGAGTCTGTGAAAGCGCAATGCACTTCAGGGAGATGACCCGATATTATTTCACTTTGAAATTCTTAAGTCCCACTTAGCATAGTCAAAACAAGCCTTTTTGATAGACCCTGAATGTTGCATGACAGAAGTCATAACGCCTGGACTTTCAGACTGCTTTTAGTAAGGCTTCTTTCTGTGCTTCCTGAGCCTTTAGGACTGAAGCATTGCCACCTGCTGTGGAGTCTCCAGTGTGTCAACTAAGTATAAAATCAAACTTGTCTTTTTTAAAGGTTAATTCCATAGTAGGTGACTATCACTTAATGCTTAATTTTTATTATTTCCAGAAACTGTGCGTCATGGACCTAACTTGACAGAACTGAATTTCCTTGACATGTATTTTTTTTTTAAAGTCCTCATTACTGTTCATTGGCATTCAAAATGTACAGGCAAGGTCTGAACTTTGAGCAAACTGTCACACCAGTATCGACATCACAGGCCATCAAAACCAATTAAGGGCTATCATACCTCCTTTAGTCACAAGTCTGCATTTCATCTGCTCTTATCTGCAACAGAATAAAGACAGGGGACGTACTTGTCTGTAGAATAATCACATCCTTTGAAAATACCTTTCCCAAATTCCACTCCTGTGGCTAACAGGACAGACAATCTTCCAAATCCAATAATCTTCAGATTTTGCAGTTTGGAATAAAGCTCCCTCAGCAATAACTGAAATTGCTTCCAACTCAATATACCACCTAAGTTAGCAGATTCTCCTAAAATAACACTGAGCCTTTACTCGAACCTGCCACATTCTCTACTTCCTTGGACTCTTGCAACCATCAAGACTTGAGCCGTAACATCTGACTTTGGGGTGGCATTCAGCATTTCAGAGATGTCCTTGTGTAGCAGATTTGGTTGTGGGTTTGTTTTTCTTACGACCTCAGCCTGTTTTTCAAGGGCCCAGCACACCAACCTGATAAAGCTAAGTTCCCTTTAAGGAATGAGAACGTGAGCAGAATCCAAGCTTCGTTTTTTGAAGTCCCCGCCCTAAGCATAAGCAGAAAACAGGAGATTGACTTTAAACAAATGAACAACATTCAGAGTCTCTTTAGGAACAAGCACATAATATACAGAAGCCACAGGAGCATACAGGAAGAAGAGATCCCTATCTTTTGAAGGGGAAGACAGTGACAGACTGGGCTCTGCCCATGAAGATCCAGGTCCTTCCTTCCTAGAGGGACTCTCCGCAGTCTCTACATATTCAGCTGGGCAAGAGGTGTGCAGCGGTAACAGCCACATGTCCCACTACCTTTTTAGCTACTTTCCTCTCTACTGAAACAGGCCACAAGTGCAACGAGCCTTTCAACTCTCCTGTCTTCGTTGTGTTCCCAGCAACCCTCCTCCTGCCATCCCCATGGTTAACATTTATAAAAAGCGCGTCTTCATGAGATGCAAGAGGAAAACGAGGGCTTTGTTTACACAACAGTGCTTCATTACAAGGAAATCAGTCCCTCTGGAGTCCCTGGCGGAGCTGACTGACCTTGCAGGGTCTGACTTCCCCCAGCACCAGGGCGGCCTCCTGTTCTGCTCACAGCTGGTGGCGGAAGACACCGCTTGCTTCAATTTCCCTTCTCCCACCTTTGTCACTTTGCCACTTTCAGCCTCCTATTTTAGGCGGCCGAACCAGAAGCTGCTGCAAAGGCAGTATAAAGAACAGCATTGCTGAGCAGGGCATGGACGTTGCAGCCCAGCTTGAGGGTAAAGTATCAGGAAGGTGAAGTATTTTACACATTTACGCCACGCTCAGCGGGCATGCAGCGGTGGCAGCCACGAACAGCCTCTGGACCTCACCCCAGACGCTTCAGCACGTTTTTGGGACGCAAAGGTGCTTCTTGGGGCTTCCTTGAACCACCGTAGCCCTTGCTCCACCATTACCGCAAAAAAGAATCCTTTTCGTGGCACAGCCCCAGGGAGGCGGCGGTGCCGGGGCTCGCCCGCACGGGGACGGCGGCCCGAGGCCTCGGCGCTGCGCGGAGCCGCCTGAGAGCCGCTGCCATGGCGGCCGGCAGCGCCCTCTGCCGCCTGCGAGAGACGGGCCGAAGGGCGGGAAGAGGCGCCGCGCTCTGAGGCGATGGCGGAGCCCCCGGGCGGCCCTGGAGGCGCGGCCTTTTCCCTCAGCATCGCCCCAGCCCGCGCTGAGGTAGGAGCCGTGGCGGCCCGGAGGCCGAGCAGCAGGAGAGCGTCTCCGAAGGGAGGTTGTGGAGGCAGGAGGCGTAAAAAGCAATGGAGACTCACCTCTCGGGAGGCTGCGCAGCACCCAGCCGAGGTGGGGGGAAACTCACCCCTCTGCTGACACCCAGCCCTGGCCCCAGCTCTCTTTGCTGAGGCGTTAAGCCAGGCTGTGGAAGATGACCACTCGCACCAACACGAGCATTTACTTCAGTTGTTTACTTCCCACATCACAGGGAAGACTACAGGATAAACTAGTTAAGTGGAGAAAACAATCCCCTTTCCCTGCAACCTGTTTACTATTATCATTGCAGAGCTCACAACTGCCACCAGGGAAAGCCAGGCCACCTCAGCCGACCCACCTCCACAGGCGCAACACGAAGAAAAGGCCATTCCTCAACCAGAAACCACCACCCAGACATGTGGTGCCTTGAAGAGGCACCATTTCTACCTAAGCAACAGTTGGAACAGATTGATCAGCAGCAGGGTGATCTCAAGGGCCATCCTGCTGCTACAGCAGCCTTTTCCCACAGGGTTTTACCAGTTCTCTTGTAAATTGCGCCTAATCTGGAAAGTTTGTCAAACTTGCCATCACATCAGAGGAAGAGGTTGGTGTGCTGAGTGGAAATAATCCAAGCACTTGGGGCTTGAGGCTGTTAGTAAAGACCTCAAGGTTTCTGTGAGCAAGGAGCTATTGAAGTGGCAGCTATTGAAGGAATCAGTCTTCTCCACCTGGCTTCCATCAGGGAATCAGCTACAGTTGCAACACAACCTTGGCCTTTGCTTGAGAGAGATCACTAAGTCAAATAATGTGGCTTAACAAGGACTGTTAGACTTTAGAAGAAAACTTCCACTAAAGCCCATTTCATTCTTTCTTCAGCCATGTCAATGCAACACCAGGTCACAGTCCTGCTCTTATGAAAGACATCCCAATTCATGGGGCCACATAGGCAGTGGCCTGCTTTGCAGGCTGAATTTAGAACTACAGTCCAAGCATGCATTTATTCTAGCTGCAATAGATACAAACCATATTCTAAGAAACAGACCAATTAAGCAGTAAAAAAAAATCTCATTCTCTTACTAACTAGACATGCCTCAGGCTTTACAACTAAGATGAAAAGTACTTTTCCTTCCAACATTATGTTCTTCTAATAGAATTGTTAGACAAATTCAGCAAATATTCAGTTGCTAAACATCTGAGGAAAGCTTCCATTATCATCGGAGGGGAAGAAAAAAAAAAAAAAAGAGCCCCAGGCCAAGCTTTTCTAGGACTAGGGAATTTTGGCATCAAATATGCAACCATATAAAAGAGCTCACATTACAAAAAAAACCCAAAAACATTTGACCTAAAACTCAGGCCACTATAAAACAGCATCCCATATAGGTACCCAATATGTGTATTCAGATGTGGAAAATTTGGGCTGTTCTTTAGTTGTGATCCAAGAACTCTCCCCTTTGCGGAGAAGCAGGTCTGGAAAGGTTAGGGAACATGCTGCCAACATAGCTATAAGAAAGGATTTTTTTCAGGCACTGGCAGTCACTATTCACAGCAGCTCTGCTCCTGCAGCGAAGGGGCACTTGCCGGTGCCAGACCCCAATGAGACTGCATAATGCAGGAGAAGGGGAGAACGCTGCCAAAGCCTGATTGGCAATAACGTTAATAAGGGCCAATGAGCCCTCAGAGTGCTTCCAAGCATTAAGCATTAGCTCTTGGAGACAGCAAGCTTCTATCAGATCCTAGACACGGGGAGTTCAAGTAGAGGTAGGCACAAAACTCAAGGAGTTTGGCAGCCGCTGAATCCTCTGATCAGAAACAGGCTATTATTATTACTGTCAGCTGATGGGCAGACTAAGGGTAATGGCAGCAAGACACAGAAGGCAATTCCTGAAAGAGAGAAATAGAGGGATTTTTTTTTTCCCCTGTTGCGTTCAAAAGCTGCTTACAGACATTCACAAAGGCTGCATCCTTCATGAACACCTTATCCCATCGCTGATTTTACTTGCTAGTGGTTTTCTGGTTTTTAAATCTAAACTCCCTTTAAGGTATATGAATTATTACAGCATTTTTGTGACTTGTCTAACTCTTTCAGCGGACCTATTGGTTTTTTTCCAGTTACATGGGAGAAAGTGGGGAGAAGTTATAAACTGCTTTTGCTCTTTCTGAGCAGGACTGCCATGTCACTTACCCCAAGGACTGCCAGCAAATGAAATACTCAGAAAAGGCCTTAGAATCAGTGCATCTGTGAGGAGCAGAAAGAAGCAACTGAGTGCACCAGGATGATGCATATGCACAGGATCACACCAGGTCAGAAGCTGCTGATTAAACCCTAACTTCCTGTGAATTTGTAGCAGCAGTGCCTGGCAGAAGAAGTGGAAAACAGGCCAGCTTTCTGTTAGCCTCAATCCTGCAGCAACAAAAAAAGGAAATAATGAAGCTAGCAGAAATACGGAAACAGAAACTAGTTTGTCAGACCACGCTGAGTAGGAGAGGCAGCTCTCTAAAACCTCATTAGCAATAAGTGAGGTCTCAAAGGAGATACTCATACTGCTAGAAGGAAGGGTGCCTAAAACATCACCTGAGCAAGAGCAACTCCGCAACCATATTCTCCTGCAGAATAGAAAGCGCCCATCCTAGTACTCTAGGAAAGAAAGGATCCCTCTGGCTTGCTCAGGAAGATAAACACAGAGCTCAAAACAAGAGGACTTCCAAAGAGAGGTTTCCAAACCATGCCAAGGATGACAGCTCAGCACCCAGTCTGAGAGGATTTCGTTCTTTCTCACTGACTCTCATAGTGCTACAAGCAAGTTACAGGACCGAAATAGGAGAATATGCTGCTCTTTTTCGTAGCTGGAAAAGAAGAAAGTGCTGTTAGGTCAGCTACAAAGGAACCAAAATGTTTAAAGAGTAATGAACCGTTCTATGCAGTGTTTCACCAGTTTCAATTAAAATCTGTTGGCTGACCAGTGCAGCAGCATTGCCAGGTCAACTGTTTCTCCCTTTGGTGCGTTTTCACCCAAGTTATTTCAGGACAAGCTAGTAGATGACCTTCCAGGGACTATAATCTGAACCAGTGCCCTTTTCTGGTTCACACCACGCTACGTATGAATTGCAGGACAGTGATACAATCAACTTGCTTGCCACACACATCTTCTCCAAGCCACCACGTTGCTTAACGAGGCCACTTCACCTGCAGGAGTGCTCTTTGCCTCTACAGCTCAGAGAGGGACACCTCCACCTTCTTCAAGGGTAAGTGGGCAGGAGCTGTTGCCAATGTCAAAGCAGCAGCTGATGAAAAGAATAGTAGATAGGAGAGCAGACAAGGATCACAAAAGGGAATTCAGAGTTTTATTTCCAAAAAAGAGCAACGTAATGTTGAAACAAAAATCAAGTTCAATTAGTTTTCCTCCGATTTGAATGGCTACAAAAATAGATTCTACCCAAATCCATAAAGCCAGTTAACAGTACCATAACAAACGAACCCCAAAATTACTCATTCAGATACCACATACAACAGTCACAGGAATCTAGCATATATTATTTAATGTTTTTTTTTTTTAAAAAGTAAATTTCTAAAATGTTTCCGTTAAAACTGAAACACCCATATGATTTTAAAAAATTGTACAAAAAATAATTTTAAACCAGTTGGAGGTAACAGTGTGCGTTTATTAAAATCCTGCACCAAGGCAGTAACGTTTATAATTTAAAACCCAGCCCAGTAGAAAAGAGAAATGTGCAAACATTTAAAAGTTAGATGTACTCAGAGGCTTGTGGTGCATTAGACCTGGTGATCCACTTCTGTCCTAATGCAAGGCGGGCTCCAAGAGGAGATGTCTCTAATGAGGCGCTAAGAGGGGAGGCAGAGGCAGGCATGCATATGCATGCAAGTTGCAGCTCACTAGCCTGTGGACACAGGCAGCGGTGGTGCCCTCTCCCCGGGGACGGTTTGCCCAATCAGTAGTGTTATGGCACTCAATCCAATGCCAGAAAGTCCTCGATGAATTCTGGTCACTCTGCTTTGGGATAAAAGAATGCAAAAGCCATTTTAGAAAACAGAAGTTGAAAGCTAATGAGAGTTAACGAGTTGATATACTCAACAGATTATTGCTATGAGCTCTGGCTGCCTCTCCAGCTTGGTTTATGGTAAAGGTTAAGAGTCAGGCAGGAGCCTTTAACAGATTTTACCTCTTCCTTTAAAACTGATGCAGCGTATTTACTTATGTGGCACAAGGTGCTGAACAGTGCTAGTACATCACACAGCCAGCAAATTCCCACCCTGAAAATTCAGACTGGAGTTATGCCCTGTCAGAAACCATTTAAATAAGCTGAATTTTATACACAAACTTCATTCTGCTTTCTGCTTCCTTTGGCTGCTTCACTGGCCCTGAAACATCCTTAGCCTCACCTACCTCCTCCATTACTTAGTCCATGTCCTAATGGACTTCTTGCCAAATTTCTTTCTGCATAGCTCCTGCAATGACACAAGAAAAAATTCATTATCACAATGCAGTATCGTCCCATCCACTCCCAGGTGCTGACAGAAGACCAGGATGAGGTAGTGTCCAGAGGAAGTGCGCAGAGCAGAGAATGTCAGGCAGTCACTTATCCTTACACACCAGCAGTTACCAATCCCACCAAGCTTCCTGCATCCGTTCCCAACAGTAGTCCTTTGTCTACACTTCCGTAGCCCCTGTCACCTGAACATCAGTACTCTAGGGAGACAAGGTAAAGCCCCGCACCCATGGTGGTAGCTTAGCTCTATCGTATAGACAGAATGGGAGCAGAGATACTGAACACGTCCAAGTGACGGTGTCAAGCCAGGATTAAAACTCCAGAGTCCCATCCTCGACCAACTAAGCCCGTGTGGCCTGCCCTTAGATCAGCATGGGTTGACACGAATAGAAACCTGTATGCGAATACTCAGAGTCCTGTTCCTTTGGGATGTGGGAATGTGATCTCTCCTGCTTTTCGGAGAGAAAGAGACAAAACATTATTCATAAAAAATGTCAAGGGACAGCATGTGAAAGAGAATCTGCCTCTCTCTTACTATTTACCTTTGATAGTTTGTGGGACACATACATGACCAAATTCCAGCACAAGGATCCCTGACATCACGTTGGGCATCCCCCTGCTTTCAACCAGAAACGCCCTCCCTTACCAGCCCCACCCATTAGAAACAGAAGTCAGTCGATACTCACCCTCTGCCCCCCTCCAGAGTACTCTGGATCTCCTTCAGGACTTCTGGAAAGCAGAGGGTTAAAGCAGTGAGCCAAACCAGTGGAGATCTGCTTTCAGGCAGCAGCCCAGCCACATTCCACTTCCCCACTGACACCCTTTAAAAATCTGCCTCCCAAACACAGAGGTCAGACCTTACAATATCATTGCCTCTTCAACAGTACTAAGTTTTTACTGAACAGGCTGGCTTAAAGGACTGAAGCAGTCATTTGCCAGAGGAAATGTTGCCAGTCTGAGTGTACCAGAGCCCCAAAGGAACAGTCTGTTCCAGCTGTCATTTTAGACAAGTCCTACTGAAAAGTAAAGATCCTTCTCTTATCACAGCAGTGAATGCAGCAGTGGAACAACCCCTGCCTGAGGGCATGACTATCTGTTCAACCTCTCACTTCTACTGATTCATGAAAACCCAGTATTTCTACCGTAATTGCAGATCCCTTGGAGCTGAGTACTGGAACCCACAAAATTCCCAACAGCTTTCTTCTTTTCCCACTCAGAAAGGCACCTGCCCTGTCAGTAGCAAGGCTTCATCTCACTCACTTTCATCATTGAGTAAGGCATGTTCCATCAGCCTCCCAGACTTCCTTTCTAAAAAGAGAGTAGGAAAACAGCTGTTACCTAACAATATTTTCCCCTTTTCATGAAATATGTGCAGTTCTGGAAACCTACAATAGAACCAGAATTTTTTTTCCCCCCGTTAAGTACCTTTTGACTTCACTGAATGCTTCACAACTAATCCTTAAAGCCTCTCACATACTGAACTGTATTTTCCAGCAGTACTAGTTTGGCTGACAGAAGATCTCATCTGTAATTTCAGACCTTATCTTCCCACAGCCTCTTCCTTCCAGCAGAAACTACGTTCTGTCCTTTCAAGGCAATCTTGCCACATGCAACTTCTTCAGAGCTAGCAACTACCGTGTCCACGCAGGTCACAAGGTTTCCCTCGTGTCCCTCCTTACTTTCCCAGGTAGAAAATATCAACTGCAGCAACAGTTTACAGGTTTACATGTCGCCATGCTACATTTAGTACATTTTTTGCTTACCATCTTCTCCATAGTCACCCGAACTCCTTCCTGATCCCCTAGAAAAGGAAAGGAGGTTAAAAACAAACACTGAGTCTGAGGCGTAGGAGTGCAGAGAATTCATGTATACTCTTGGCAGCTACAAGAAGCTCCAGTGCATGCTATCTAAATGGTTTGTTCAGCAATAACGTAGGAAGGGATTCATCACATGTTGGTGATGCAGAAGTCTGCAGGCATCAGAGAACATTTCTAAACTTTTGGAACTCCAGAATAAAATTAATAACAATAAAATTCCATCTCCACAAGTGTCAGATCTACTGCTATTTGCTGATGTCCTAACAGGAGAGGAGGAACTGGACTGGATTTCCTGTCACAGAGCAACGGTTCAGCCTTGTCAGTAACACACAACCCCTGAAGTATGCAAGAGTCAGGTGTCAGCCAGACATATCATCAGGGAGCAAGTAAAGCAAGCTGGAGTTTACAGATTATGACTCCAGCTTAGGGATACCAATTCCAATGCTTCACTACTTTCTCCCACCAGCGGTACTGCAAATACGAAAGCCATCAGGGAGGCTACATTTCCTCATGCCAATTTGTTGCTAACGAAGCCTTCAAAGCCTTCTGGTTTTGGTGGTTTTGTTGGGTTTTTTTAAGAAACGTGCTCTATAGAAAACTTTGCTGGAAACACTTTGAAAAAGACTTCAAGAACTCGTAACACAGGCTGGCTGCTAACAGCTGCAACACAGGAGCAAATTTCACTACTCAGACACAGTGTGCAAGAGTTTTACAGACTTTACCTGGATTTTCTTGCAGGATTCTCCGTGCCAGACTTGTTGTGCACATGATTGTTGCTTGTGACTTCTGGCATGTCCACAATGCACCGGGGCTCCACTAACCATTTGGTAGAAAGGGAAAACCTCTCAAACTCCGATGGGGAGATCAGATAGAAACCTACAGATGATTGGGAATTTATAAGCAATTCTCAAGTCCAAGAACAGAGCTCCAGAGCTAGATGTGATCCAAAAAAGAACAGATCTAAGCATCCTCTACGTTTGGCAGAAAGGGTTTGCATCTCCTCCTATGTAAATGAGGAGGAATTATAGAGGAAGATATTATCCCAGTTTCCCAAGGATCGGTTAGCCTAGAGACCGAGCAATTTAAAATTATGTGGAGAGGTAACTGTATTGTCCTGTGCTGACAATCATGAACAGCATAGAAAAATGTACAAACTGAACTGCAAAGCAGCGATCCACCTTCAGCACCCATAGGATGTTGGATCCCAGTTTTGCAATTTGAGCAAGGAGCCACAGGCATGTATAGGAGGCACAATGCCGCCATTTCCACAGTGCCTGCTGCTTAGAGAGCCGTTCCCTTGACTCCAGACAAGAGGAGGGTGGCCAGATGGAAGCTAACTATGGGGCACATCCAGCCTGTTAGCTGAAAAATCACTGTATTTGGTAACAATAATGGAATAAATTCGCTTCTGCTATTACACATGTCAGTACCTGTTGGCAAGTGGTACTGGCCAAAATCACGTAATAGACAAATTTACGTAATATTCACATTTATATACAGCCAGTTCGAAACACAAAGCCCTATAATCCCTTGTCCATTGTCTCAAACACACAACAGAGGTCGATGATTTGGGAGAAGCACACCTTACCTTGGCCATATTTGGTGAAGACGCAGGACGCAATACCGCTCACGTCTTCTTTGCGGATGCAAGGGTAGCGGATCTGCAACTTGAGGAAGGGCAGCGAGATGATCTGAATGTCACCCAGGTTAGTCAGGACAGCCAGGTCATTTTCACTGTAATCGTCGGTCTTGCAGCTGCCAAAGTTTGCAACCGTCACCTTTCGTACCCTACAGCCTTCCAGGGCCGTCAGCTTGAGCTTCAGTTTGGAGCTCACCTTGGGTAATGTGAACACCTGTCAACAGAAACAAGACACTACATCTGTTTCCTGCACAATGGCAGCAGCCGCACCCCAGGACATCTGTGCTCCCTCCTTTAACAATGTTTTCATTCACAGCAAATACACACAGGTGTAATCTGAGTCAACCTGGCCCCTGCTCATGGGACAAGGAGTAATCAGCCACATTCAGGGTTAGAATCTGTTTCTGTTATGGCATCAAGCAGTTTTACCCTTCAGGCTGCAAACTGCATTTCTCCGCCTCATTCTTTCCAAACCCCTCCGTTTCTGGCTACAAATTGTTACAGAAAGAGAATGGGGTTTACGCTAACTGTGTGCTCTTCCACATTAAAAAGCCAGGGCCAGCCTACAGCAAGCAACTTCAAGTCTTCTCTTCTACGCTGAGTAGTTAGTGTGCAAAACAGGAAGCTTTTTAGTTGCTTCATAGAAATGCTTACCGATTCCTGCTTCTGTACTAACCACAGCAAAAGCCCTTTCCCAAAAGCAGAAGCAGCCTTGCCAAAGAGTATAATGTAATATAGGAATAAAATTTCGGTGTTCAGCGTGTGCATCACTATGCTGAATACCCAACTTGTCAGCACACACCTGATTTATGGACTGCACCAAACAAATGCTGCCCTGGGGTTGTTATTCTGGTATAGCAGAATAAGCACTCTCAAGACTTACCTTTCCACTGAGCCCGGCTCAGCGCTTTAGCAGACTTTATGCGCAGTTCATATGCGCCTCCTGGGTGATACTTACTTTAAATTGCTCTTCAGAAACCACCAGCAGTTGATGGCTGCCTTGCATATCAGGACTCTTGGAAAGGTCATGTGCTACTTCTAGAGGTTCTGGGAGGGGAGTGCTGCGTCCATCCAAGACAAGTATACCCACAACAGGAGCCCTGTGCATCAGCTGAATCTCTTTGGCTAGACAAGCAAGATAAGGAGGAAAATAAATAAAACACACTAAAAACAGGAGCCTAGTCCAAGACACTATGTTAGAACCTCACTCGCATCCTCTCAAAGCCAGAGACCTATACAATGTGGCTATAGAAACCCTGCCTAAAAAGATTTAGTAGTTAAAGGGTACTTGGACTGAACTGGTTTGTGTTAAACAGTAGCTATTATTACATAAAGACAGCAGGTCCAGCTGTCGAACAAGGTACATGTGCATTGAGGCTTGATGGTAAACTTCCATGACAACTGATGCAAATTTAAGTTTCTGAAGTCAGTAGGAAACGAGACTAAGGCATGTCAGGCAGCACTGGGGCTCACTTACTCTTCAGTTGCTGCAGTGAGCATTGCTTAGCTCAGACGCTGCTACATTCACCTCCACTCTTACTGATAAGCAGCAACTGAGCTACCTTCCTTTTCTGTATGTGACACTTGGTTATATGAGCGATGGCTCAGATCCATTAGGCTTTTGCTTTCAGAAGGCATACTTACCCTGCTCTGCCCTGACAGGTTCATCCATCCTCCTCTCTGCTGGAGGAACGCGTAAACAGAAGGCGTAGACTGTACCTCCATTGGTGCCAGCCCACAAGGATGGGCAGTGGCGGGAGCCTGGAGCAACAAGAAGGCTCATGAGCAAGGCACCATCTGAGACATCCTTGGATAACTGATTTCCATTAGCTATACACATCCTCCCTCTGTTTACATCCAAAATATCTTTATATTATGGCAAACTTGTGAGGGAAACTACAGGTTCTTAGCATTTCTCTTCTCAATGCGTGTCCATTTTATCCCCTGATAAAGGGATATAAGTAAAGGGAACAGAGTGCTGTTTCCATCACACACCACAATTGCTGCATCCAGTTTTCATGTATTTATATCACTTATGAGAAGAATAAATTTGTGCATAATATCAGTTTGGGCTCTGCTGCACAACCAGCCACCACCCTCACCAAAATTAAAAGGCTCTGCTGGGGGTGGGAGTGACCTTTAGAGTAACAAGACAAAGAAAAGCTTATACTAAAATGTCAGATGTCATTCCAGCACATTTGAAAACCATACATAAACGTTGCATCCAAAGATGAACTACTGCTTGCCTTGGATTAGCCAGCAGCCAGAATGGCTACATAACAATTCTGCATGACAACAGATGCTCTTGTTCTATATTAGTTTGTCAGCATAACACAAAGTAGGACACAGGAGGTGCCGAATTTTCCTGGCAGTAAATCCTAATACAGCCCTTGGCAGAAGGAGGAAGAACCCATTCAGAAGAAAGGAGAGATGCTTTTTCTACTCACTGTCTCTCAAGAAGGTATCAGCAAAATATAAGGTGCGCACAAAGCCAGTGAAAGAGTCTTCTGCAGACCGGGCTTCAATCTTCCGCTGGACTGGAGCCAGTTCCATTTCCTGCAACGCGTCTTGGTCAAATTTGGCATTTGCTTCTTGCATCTTCAAAGACAAGGAGACATTTTGTCAGTCAGGCAATGACATAGAGGAGGGAGAGACATAGTAAAAGCTGCAGCAATAGAAAGGGAAAGCACCATTATACCAGTGAACAGCTATATTATGCATCATATGTTTAACTACAGACAGTACATTTTCACTAGAAATGTGACTATTTTATGAAACATCAGCATCAGAAGTCGCCATTTTTGCCCTTATACCAGTAGCTACTGATATCATAGCAGGACTGCAGACCACCTGCTGCTCTAGGCAGTCTAACCAGGACTCTACATGCTCCAAGCTGTAGACAGGACCCCAAAAAGGTGGACCCCTCACCTCTGAGGCATTTCCACTACCTCCTCGTCGCTTCCTACTGGACACTCGGCTTCTTCTGATCCGCCTGAATGATTGACGGAGGGACTTCTTCAAGGATTTCACCCGAGACAGTGGACCTTCTAAGGCCAATTGGTCACTGGGATGCAGCGTACACCTGAAAGAGGGAGACAGTAGCACATGGTCATTGTCTACTGGGTGGCAATCACTCACAAGAGTCCAACAGGACACACGCAAATGTCAGAACATGCTTATACATTCTTGAAGATCTTCAGGGACAGTCCAATGAGGCACAACTTCTTGCTACACTGACTGTTCTTAAGAAATTGCTCATCACGACTTGCTTTGTTAGTAATTCCAGGCCATCTTTAACAGAGAATTACCACAGACCTCCTAGAAAGAATATACTTACTTGACAAAGACCAGTCGTTTCTGCTGGTGGTCAAAAAGCCCAAACCCGTGACTGGTACCAAAGGCCACAAGCTTCCATTCAGAGTGAAGGGCCAATGAGGTGACCACGGCCGGTGGCTGACATTGGACAAGGACAAATGGCTGAAAGCCAGCTTCAAATCGAACAGGTCCATCTCGAGTTTTTAGTTTCTCATGACCTTTCCATCGATAGCCCTCTTGATCCTGCAGGAGATCTGCTTCAGCATGGTCCACCACATGTTCTGCATCTTCATCATTCAGTTCCATCACCAGTACCTGAAAGGAAGAGGACACACTTTGCTACAGTTTTTACATTTCAAGCAGTCCTCCAAGCCACAGCCCTTCTCCGCAGCTGCAAAACTACAGCATCTCTCAGGGCTGACAAACAGCATTAGAAAGAGTCTAAAATACAGATTAGAGAAAGAAAACAACATTTCCAGCAACTAGATCTATTTACCACTACAGAAATAAGTATTTCAAATTTTAACCCATCTCCAAGTTGCACTGTGACAACCTGCACGAAAAGCAAAGTTTATGACAACCTTATATTTCAATACCTGTCCTGCCGTACCAGCTACAGCCAAGTATCCACTGTATTTACACAGGTAGATCTTCTGGATCCCAAGTCTAGGATCATCACTGTAAGGGTCGAAGGTGCCAACCTAGGTGAGAGAGAATACACAGTGGCTGGTCTTTGTAGATGCATGAACTGGGACAAGAATCAAAACCCCTCGGGTTTTCAGAAAGCTTCCACCAGCAATAGCGATCTTACCTTGCGAAGTGGAGGCCATTCGTCCTCACCCAGGGTGTTCATATTGTCATTGGGATCAGCGTCTGTCAGAAATACTCTCACTGTGCTTAGCTTATAAAGGAGATGTAAGCAGACACCAGATGCATCCCAAAACCGCACAGTGCCATCTTCGTGCCTGTGTGGGGAAAGGTTACGGAAACACGCATCATCCAGGAGAACAGCAAATCACCCAGAGGAGGATGATAAAACAGAGAGGGGGGGAAAAAAAAACCAACCAAAGATTAAACCACACTGTTTACAAAGTCCTGAGTTGTGGCAATTTAGAGCTTCAAGAGAAAGATTTTTGGGTTGGGTTTTTTTTTTTGTTAGTTTCTTTTTCTTGTGGAATTTTGCTTTGTTTTGATTTAGGTTGTTGGGGTTTTTTAATCCAGTTTGTTCTCGATGATCTGACACCAGTGTGCAATTTAAGATTACTCCAAAAAGCACTGAAAAGGAAAAGCTTAGCATACAGAAGCACAACTCATTCTAGCAAAAATGCTATTACTGTGAGGGAAAGAAAGCGAGCTTCAATCTTAGTTCTCCAGGTGAAAATTGGCAAGATTTTTCCAAGGACTTCTAACAACCTGCTGCGTCAAGACTGAAGTCTGAAGAACAGCCCAGCGAAATTCTTAAAAGTGCTTTGAAAAGAAAAGATACATTTTTACTCGATGTGACAGTCTCTTGCTAGCTACTTCCACCGCTTAGCTAGATCTGTTCATGCTGATCAAAGCAGACAGGAGTCCAAGCTAACCTCATTTCTGAGATTCAGAAGTGTAAGGGGGGCCAGGGGGGAGCTTCAAAACCTTCAAGATAAAGCTCCGCTTTTACCTTGCTCCCTTTGAACCAGTCTGGATTACTGCTTGCATTTCTATACTGATGTTTGTGGGGGGAACAGATAACACATCAGAACTACGAATAAGCCAACTTTATAGGTTATCTGTGGACATCACAACCTGTTTGTTCAGAAGCAGCAGAACCCATAGCTTTACAAAGCTAGCAGGCCACCTTTGAGAAGTTGTATTGTAAAGTTGCAGCCTTCTCCCTACAAGATGAGCACACTTTAATCTCATGGGAAAGCCCCAGTTAGTTCAAACGGAAGAACGTAAACTGGAAAGGGCTCCTTGACCGTTACCAGTTAAGTACATACCCTGTTAGAAGCAAGTCTCTCTGCGGAGGATCTGGAGCTATGTTGGTGCCACCATCAATCGGCCATGGCTAGAAATACATGAAGGGAAGACTGTGACTTCCTAGGCAGTGACAGGGTGAAGAGAATATGCAGTCAGCAGGAGAGCATGAACTTCAGTGCAAGTGGCAGTGAAACAGTCCATGCTGTTAGCTTTTGTTTGGATTAGATGTTCCTGTTCTGACACCAGCTGTGCTTTTTAGAAGATATTCTACACATTTCCTCACGAAGCTGTGCCGAAAGCTTCATGCTTCTAAACGAGAAGTTTGTTACCACTGACAGCTGGGAACACTCAGACTTTCCTTCTAGCTTGTCAAAGCCTGAAAAAAATATCATGTTTTAATCCTCCGGTGTGAGTAACCGCATTGGTGGCGCTCTGGGAAAAAGCCTCTCTCGACCCTATTAAGAGGCAGGACAACGTCTGTTGGGGCTCATCCCTCCACACGCAGTCAGCAGCACAGACCACCCATGTTCTGAGCAGTCATGCTGTTCTTAAATGCCTGGGAACACATGCACCGTTAAAGCTGCCATACCATATTCGAGTAGTGAACGTTTTGCTTGCTCCCAGCACTGATGATCCTCTCCCACAATTTCAGTGGGATGTTGGAGACGTGGTGTGAGCAGGTGATGGCGGAGCAATGGAGAGAAGCCAGGTATGGAGGATGGACCGCTGGCCAGCCTGCAGTTTTCAAGTCTATAACTACCAGCTCTTCTTCTGCCAGCACCACCATAGCAGAAGGGTCATCAAACTCTGCAAGAAAAAGATTCATTGATGCTGACAAAAATGACCGTCCAAGGTTAATAGAAACAAGCTTCCTGTAAGGCTTATTTGAAAACTGTTATCACAGAGCTCTACACAAACATTTTTGTTGGCAAAACCTTTAAATGATTCTGTGTTAACTGGGCCTATTGAGGCAGGCACAAATATTAATAGATTTCAAGATACTAACAGATTTACTGCAAATTCATCTTTCTCTACACCACTCCTGGGACTGTCAGGGTGACTTTTTTTTATAGATTCCACTGTAGAATAAAAGATTTGTTAACGACATACATGGCTAAATAACACAAGCTCATATTCACCATTGTAACAGCCAGAACTCAAAGGACTTTACCTACAGCTAATTAACAACACGGGGTAGACAGACATGCATACACCCCAGCAGTGACCCATTTAGTACTGTGTCAGGACCACAGTCCATCTAGGCTAAGCTGCTTAAACACAGTAATGCCTTGCAAGCAGAGAAGCATTCTGCAGAATGAACTGACAAGTATTTACAATTCAGCCCTCTTACTTTTCATTTTCCCTGCTCCTCATGTGTTGTGACACATCCTCTGGACTTCTTTTAAAGAGCGTGTACATCATTTAATATATATTCATACGTATATTAGACAAGACTACAAATGAAAGAAATCTGCTAATGTAACTTTACCGATGACACCTGACACAACCAATAATTTAAGGTTTTTTCATTGTAACTAGAATTAAAGTGAAAAAAATTTAGTCTGCAAGGACATCATTAGAGTAACGTTCACGAGAGCCACAATAGCAACTGGTGGGGAAAACCAAAACCACAAATCAGTTCACACCAGTAACGCTTACACAGCTACAGACATCTAAGTGAAAGCATAGCTGTAATGTGTGTGTGGGGAGGGTGATAAACAGTGAACCATAAGCAAACGAGCAGCTTTTCCCTGACTTTCCCTGCTAACCGGTACTTCCCTTTAGTTGTTTGATTACCTGGAATATACTTGCAAGAAGGCACGTCTATAAGCAAGCACATACCAACGCTGTTCACTCAGCAAAATTAACTTCAAGTAATTAGTACTTGGCACCACTCTAGTTAGACACCCCAAGTTTCACCTCTGACTAGCCACAGCCATAACACATGACTAATTAGTCCAGTTTCTTCATGAAAAAATGTTTTATATACAGTTTTACTTTGCTTTCTTACATGCCATCATTTGCAGTTGCCTAGAGGATTTCTGAATAGAACAAATAATATCATACCTGTACTACATTTCACACAATCAGCCCTGCACTCTGACTGCTGCTGCCAGCTTTAGCCAAATATACTCTGTTTTAACAATCTTTTTTTTCCCTGCAAAAGCACATATCTGAGCTCATCGCTTATGGCAAGAATCTATTTTAAGTTGCTGAAGTAGCAAGCATACTAGAATTTGTCATAACTGCCATACACTCATCCACCTGCTAATTTAAAAAAAAAAAAAAAACACCAAACAAAACAGGAAGGGCTAGCCTTTTAGAAATTGTTTCCACAGCATATTCAGGCTAGTGGAAAGTCACCAGCTACCACCATGCTGCAATGCATAAGCTTTGTGCTTATTAAATTAAGTGGCTTTAGTATACAATTAATACCTTCGTATTGCTATTGCAGGGAAGACTGCTTAAGGGCAAACAAGGCAAGCTACGTAGATCCACTAAGCTTAGGCAATCAGCCACAAGGAAGCTTGTCAACCACAGAAACCTCATTTTATTGTAAAAAAAGCTTCCTCATCTAAGTGCAACAGCTTCAGCTTCCTGTAGCAGCTCCTGTCTGCACCCACTAGAAGTCACATTAACTAGTTAATTCAATCCTTGGGAAGTATAAATATAAAGCCTGTTAAGTTCAGTTACTTCACCCTAAAGGACTTCTAATCACATCCAGGAGTTGAACTTTAAGTAGTTAATCTCTTACCTAAAAAACGTAGATTTCTTTCATCTTTAAGACTTTTGTTCCACCACCTAGAATCTCAGCTCTGACAACTTCATAGAAAGTAAGAGAGTCTAATTTTTTCAATGATAAAAGCTAAACAGTATCGCAGGTTTAATGGCATTGTTAAACTTGAAGCCTCTACACATTTGGAAAATGCTTACAAAAGGCAGTGTTGTGTAGGGAAAATCTATAACAACAAACATATACAGGCACTTCATCTCAGTTACATTCTGCCTATTTCTTTACTGGTTTTTCAGTGACTTGAGAGCATCTGTTAAGGTCTGGGGAGAGAGGTGGGGAGCAATCCCAGCGCTGTTTCTGTATGCAAGCTTTCCCAAGACACTCCTCCCCTGGATCTGTGCTCTGCTTTGTACAACAGGCCAGAGGGAGTCAACCTGCAGCTCTATATTTGAATGCCCACGCCCGCACAGTGTGAGGCTGGGAGCTGCCACCACCACCCCTGTCAGTACACAGGACAAGAAGGGTTGGAAACTGGGCTACTAGGCAAACCAGAAACTAGAAAGCCTGAGAAGATCCAGTAACAGAAGATTTGCCTACAAACTCCTGAAAAGCATCTAGACTTCCGCGATCTGGTCTGACGCAGCTTCCAATACTGCACGTTTGTTGAGCTTGAAATAGCATTTTATACCAGAAGCAAGACCTACACCAGCGTTAGATAAATAGTTCTTGGGGAAAATCCCTTACAATTCCATGAAAAGGGAGAACATTATGGCTACTGTGGAAGTAAGGGCAACAAAACTCTTCAATGGAAGCAAGAATCTGACAAGCTCTAAGCAAGCCGTGGAATGAGTGCTATTCAGTTTTAGTACTGTTTACATTCATGTTCACCAGCAATAAGTAAATTAAGCTCTCTATGTACTGATCCTTGGTTCTATGTCACCCTTTGCTGATTTATTATCCAGAGACCTAGTCATAAATCCAGGTAGTAATTAAAAGAAACAGTGTTGCAGTGGGAGTAAATTCTGGTTTTAATTATTGACTCCTTTGAAGTGCTATTTCCAAACAGCAATATTCAGATCCTTGTTTCATGACCCGGTTATATCCAGCTTACACAGATGTGAGCCTTTTGCGATCTTTTCTTATTAATGGAGTAGCTTAATTTTTTGAGGAATGTATGGCATTTGTAACCAGCCAAATCTTTATACCAGTATTTTACACTTCACTTTTAAAATGGCAAATCTCTTTTATGGTTGGACTCAATCTTAAGGGTGTTTTCCAACCTAAATGATACTATAATTCTCTGTTAAAGTCTCAGAAAGCCCCCAAACAAATGACCTCCTTATCACATTTCATATGCTATTTATACCAGGCAGATTTCCACGTGCGTACACAGCTATTCTAATTCCTCAGTAATGCCCTTTCATCACATACCTGCGGTAGGCTCTGAACTGAAGATTATAAAGAAGTCTATCACTCGTGACGTGAAGTCAAAGGCTGTTTGCTGGCTGCCGTGGACAACAGAGATACTGTGCCGGTCACCATAGCTAGCCCGGGGCATCCCTCCTTGGAATATAATGTAAGGGAGCCTTAAGAGAAAGACAGAGGGTGGTGCATGAAATGAAGAGTAAGCAAAATTTCAAAGACATGAGGCAAGTCAAACTTTGACTTATAATTCTTCTTATTATTAACATTATTATAATGTTACTCTAAAGGGCTCTTACGGTATTGCACACTGTACCCTTTAAATGCCTTTAAGCAGGTGAGAGTGAAGGGATAAACCACAAACTTACCCATTTTTTGTTGTCTGCCAATATATCTTGGAGATGGCCTTGCACGGAAAAGGACCTAAGAGAACAGAATTATTTGCCATAATTCAAGAATTGCATTTTTACTTTAAGTTCCTCATTCTGCTTCATCTAAGTCACCTCAGCCTCCAAGTCAAGGGGAGCCACCTGAATTAGTAGGCACCTTCACCACCTCCCCAGACCAAGCCACATCAGACAAGTCGCCTGGCACGCACTGACCACAGTGCTCCTCAGCAAAACCAGCCTTAGACTCAGGGGCCACATCGCTGATGGCTAGCACGGAGTGGAAGTGCTGTTGTAGAAGCTGATTAACTAGAAAGGATTGTTAAAAACACAGGCATTCCTGAAACTAATGTAAAGGTGATAGAGCTTTAGAAGCTTCTATATGCTTAAAAGATGAGGTCATCCCCATTTGATGGGTTTCAGCAAATCAGAGGCATCATTTCGTCACCGCTCAGGTCGGCAAAAAGTACATTTAGCTCACTATTAATTACAGAAGATCCAAGGAACTCCTGCTGAACCGGACACTGAACTAAAACAGAAAGCTGAATCACCAATACCCTTCATAAGGGACACTAATTTCTTCAACACATTTGCTCTCCATGTTCAGGACAGACCTCAACAGTGTGAAGGAGTTTAAAATCCAAGAAAAAAAACCCACACCTGGACAGAAATCCCTTAGTCTAGGCTCACGACCCATTCAAAAGGCAGCTCTGCATTTTGCCATTAGAATTAAACACTGGGGAGAATGCAACTTAAACGTCCTACACAAGCTCAAAATGAGTTTCTGTTTAGATGAATATGCAACCATTAAACCTCACTTACTGACCATAAGGCACAACGTTTTCCAGAGGCTCAGGCTGCCTGTTGTCACTGGATACTGGCCACTGGGTGTAACTTCCATCATAGTGACAACTAATGAATTTACTGCCATCCCTCTGCCAGTAGAGGTTCTCCAGTTGCTGAAGAGAAAGACATACAATGACTGCTCTCCAGAGAGCTGTTAGCCCCCCAAACCCAATGCATTCTTACTAAAAAAAAGAAGCTTTTTCAGGCTCTCCCTGCACCTACTTGTCTTCAGAGTGCCCTGAGAGGAGAGAGCCCTTCCTCCCCTGCTGAACTGACTTTCGATTGAATTAATACCTGGGTGCCCAGGAAATAGTGTGTCACTTTGCTATTCTGCAGGTCCCAGAGGACAATTAAGCCCCTGCTGTATCCAATCAGGATCTGGTCAGGATTCTTAGGATGTTCCCGAAGGGCTTCCACCAATTCACATGATCGCCTGTTACAATAATCTTCTGGTACCCTGCAGAAGCAGAAGAGAAAAGCAAGAAAACTTTATTCCAGGTACAACCTCATATGACTGTAATAGCAGTTAAGGTATAAGAATGAGAAATTAAGCAACATGACGTTCAAACAGATGAGAGTAAGGACGATCTTTCCACAAATCCTTCAAGCACCAGAAAAATCTTATGTAAGACATCACACCAGGCCTGCCACACAACCATGCATCCAGTCCCATTTTCTTCAGGGAAAACCCAAGGTTTACAATGAATTCCAGACTAGATGCCAGGAGCATAAAGACAGTCTAAATCACCTGCCCTATTCTCCTGTGACCCTTACAGAATAAAGGTAACATGGAAACGTCAGTAGGAAGCAACAACGACATGACATAGGACAGATTTCAGCAGCCCTTGAACATCCAGAGTAACAAAATCCTCATTTGGACAAAGTGTAACAATTTTTGCAAAAGTAAAGGTAAAGGACAGAGCACTAGGTCTGCAGATTTACTCCAAGTGTCTCCTGTACAGTTCTGCCTATATGCTATACCTCCAGAGGGACAGTACTGGGTTGACCAGGACACAAACTGTTACTTAACACATACCAGGACCAAAAGTTACTCTCACAGGAATCATGCAGATTTGGACAATGCTTAACACAACACTGAGGCCCCAGTACCTAATCTAGGGTGACGTTTTAACAAAAGATACGTCTGCTAATGGGATTCCACCTCTACGCAGCAGTTCCTGTTTGCTCACTCACCGCTGCAGCACAGCCTCAGAGGTTATGGTCCTGTCTTCCAGCACTCTGAATGATGGAAGCTCCACCACAAAGATGTTGCCACTCTCTGTGCCAAGATACAGGACTTCCCGTGAGGAATGGGGAAGGACAGCTGTTACCTGCGTGGCACTTGGTGGAGACCTGGGGAGGCAGAGACTTGTCAACTGCATGCAAAAGACTATCATTACTGAACTTGAGAGAACTAACAACTCAACAGGGATATTTACAAGTGTCATTAGCCAGAAATTTTGAGCTAGGCATGATTTTTTTGAGGGAGGAAAACACTAGCTTTAAGGTAAATTATGTCAAAAGACTTTTGACAAGCAGGTGGACAAAGACCCAGACACCTTTTTACAGAGCCTCTATTATTAAGTGCCCCCAAAGGAGCTAAAAATAGCTCACACAAAACTGGCAAGATCAAGTGAAACTAAAACAACAGCAGTATTTTAAACTTAAAGGACGCTAAGATTTACTTAACCTTAAAATTTGCAGCTCCTGTACACACAGAAGAGGATGTATAATCTTAAAAACAGATGTCATCCTTTACATTGATACAACACTCTTAAAATGTGGCCTCTCAGGCCCTAGTCAACAACCGTACAGTTTCCATGGATGCCCTTTAATGGATTCACAGGACCAAGAGATTTTAAGAACAGGACAAGCTCTAGCTGGAACACCAGCAGAATTTTCTTACTTGCTTATCCCCAAACTAGCTCAAAACCCTCTTTCAGATTACCCAGGTGGCCCTTTCAAGGTGAAGCGATGCTCCTCCCGCAGCTCAGATGCTCCACTGTGCTGCTTCAGGCTCCAGAGATGCAAGCTGTTATCATCTAGCAATGTCACCAGCTGGCACTATAAAACCACAAAATAGGGTTGGGGTTTTTTTCAGAATCACAATATTAAATATAACACAGTAAATCTAGCAATAAAGTTGCTGCTATTCGTAATTCACTGCTAAAACAGGACCGAGGAGGCAGCCGCAGTTCTTCATAGCAGTGGGTATATACTGCAACAATGCTGTTAGCTAACAGCAAGGGATTTGGGGGCTGGGGGGAGACAAGAAGTAGCCTAAAGGCATGTAAAACAAAGGCACAGGTTATCACCAAGGGGGATGACAAGGATTTAGGCTCTTGAAAAAGATCAGGCTGTGCTGTAAAGCTCAGCCAGGCAGCTGCAGGCTGTTAGCTCGCCACCTTTTCGCTCAGCATGGTTTGCTGAAACACACCCCAGCTTTGGGTGGGGCTGATACAGTCTGCTACACCACACTCCTTGCATTCTTCATGTCCAACCTCATTCTGGAGGGTTGTGTCAGAGTCCTTTTATGAGCCCAGCCCTGCTGGCTGTATGTTCAAATTGAAGCACTTTACCTGCTGAAGCCACACCTGGTGCAACACTCCCCATGGGAGTTTCAGCTTATACCATTAGTTAAGCAAACAGACACCCAAAACCACCTCAAGAATTAAATCCCTCTCATAAAGAGGCCACTCGTGCTGTACTGGGGGCATCGGGCAACAAAGTATGTGGCCAAGACACCAGTCTGCCAGTCAAGGGAAAGGAAAGTGGTTAGCCATCAGACGTTTGGAAAATTCTGCCTTCCTATTTTTAGTTTGTGGCAATAGCTGTTCAGCAATCCCCAGGAGCAAGATTCAATACCCCAAAACACAAAGGCAACAAGCCTAACAGTAGGCGAGGTTAGCTGTACCGCTTTGAACTCCCGAAAATAATTAAATCAGTTCAGCAGCAGCTACTGTTCTATCTGTTCTGCAGAAGAAAGACCACCCAGTCCTACTGAAAAAATAGGGGCTGCAAAAGGAAAAGGAAGTTCTCGCTTCTGCAGCAGACTGCCCGAACTGTTTTGGCCTTATTATCATTCCCAATATGTTGCTTGAGATAAATGACTAACAGTTACAGACAATAAAGCTACTCTTAAATTTTACCGAGCGTCTCCACAGCAACAAGTGCTGCCAAGAGCACAAAATACACTGGGATAAGCATTCCTGACCAAGCAGCATTTGAATATACTTGGTAATAGGAGCCCATTTGCCTGGAACAAGCTCAACACCTGTTCAAAAGAGGTCTACGTAAGTTGCAGAGGGACTGAAAATACACTTACCTGATCAGGTATAAAGTGAATCTGCATTACAGTATTGTTTTCTTCATGTAAACCCATGAACTCCACCCCTGGAGCACCATATCTGAAGAGTTTGTTGAGGATCTACAGTATTTAAGATGACCCGCAGCTACAATTAATTGATAAGAAGCTTGCTAGCAAGCAAGATGAAAAGAGATTAGTTTGAAACCATGTTTTACTGTTAGCGATCTGGACTGAAAAGAACCAATGCAAATCTACTTTGATTTTATATGCTTGCGGCGGGTTGCACATACTACAGGAGAACATGGAAGTTTACTTCATCCTTTGAGCATATGCAGAAGAGGTGCCTGGGCCCTGTTTTTTCTCAGAGATGTTTAGTGGTTTCCCAGATGCTACAATCCTGCTTAACTAATTTGTAACCAAGAGACAGATGGCTACCGCCTGCATGTGGAGTCCAGCCTCTGAACACAAACAACACCAGGAATGAATGATTAAGCAGGCAGAGAGCGCACCAACTTTTCCTTTCTGGGCTGAGCGATACGCCTGTTTTACAGCTTGCCTAACTGGTACTGTGCCATGGGAACCACCTCCACGCCTCGCCTAGACACAAAAATTGGCCTGTACATCATGAGCTAAAAAAAGTCACCACTGTCAATGTTTTGGTCTTTAATGCCCGATGGTCAAAAACTCAAGAAGCTGAAAGCATTTCTGACTTCAGTTTTAACCTTTCATATAGAATTGCTTTTTTTTTTTAAAACAAAAAAAAGGAACCCTGCCTCAAATATTTAAACAACCCTGGAATTTACAACATGAAGGACTGCTAAACTTAGGCCAGATCTAGTCTGACCTTCTGCATAGCAAGAGTAAAGAGTCTTGTCTAGTATCTGCATCAGCTCAACTTCTGTTTGAGCTACAGTTCAGCTCTGAGCAAGATAATCCCGTTCTGATCAGATCGAAATCACTTCAAACCTAGGCAAACTGTTCCAATGGCCCAGTGACCCTTGCCTGCAAATTTACACTTAGTCAAGCTTTTTACAATGTCTTCAACATTGCACATTGTGTTGTGGTCAGAGAAATGTAGCCGAAGTTGTTCAAAAGAATACAGTTTGATGGCTCCTGATCGCGTTCCAATGGCCATAAGGCGGAGAAACGGGCTGTAGCCCAGTGCACTGGGTTGATGAGGAAATCCATGTTCCACAGTCTGGTAGAGAGAAAGAAAAATAATCAACAGCATGTTTCATGGGCATTGTGGTAAACAGATAAAAACCAGAAGTTAAATATGGCATGGCAGTTGGAAATACGATCTCAATGGCAGCTTTTTCTGTTGAAAAATGTTCAAACACAGGTTAGATTCGCTCAACAATAGCCTAAGGATGAATGTATTCCAAGAACCTCTGGCTCTGCAGCCAGGATCTGCAGAAGTGTAATAGAAATGAAAGAAACATTCTGAAAACAGTAACCCAAACAGCTCTTCATGTTAAGATTATAAATAACTCTGCATAAGCACAGCTTACTCAGTCACCACAATACACTCCATCACTCCACATCAACTTTGCTTCGGTAAACCAACTGCTCAGCACAATTTCAAAGTCTGACCCAAATACTGCCAATTGTAAGGTCAGCTTTATCCAACAAATTCCATGCAGGTCAGCCTTCATGGCCTCCTCTTGTTGAGTGACATCAAGAAACAGTGCAAAGCTGTGAAGCACTAGTGAGTGAACATCAGTGCTCATCAAGAAAACTAAACAGATTTCCTACGGGGCAGTCAGGAAAACTAATGTAACTGAAATCCATTTTCCACAGGTAGCACAAGGAAGACTAGAATTTAATGACAGCAGGAGCCTACTAGGCCACCTCAGACTAATTCAAGGCCATTTGGTAATGAAAAGATGTCAGTCACTATCATGGGGAGCAGTATATTGCTTGGCCTTAGTGGCTTCCCTAAAGTACAATTTACAGTGCACTGAGAGGAAGATTTGGAGCATGTTGTACACACCACACTTAGCACAGCCAAGGCATTTACGCACTATGGAATAATATTCTGCCATACTTACAGGATGCAACCAAGCTGCTTGTAAAATAGCTCAGTCAAGTTTTTAGAAGTGCTAGTGTAGAGCTATTATCGTTCTTTAGACAAAACAAGTATGCATGAGCGTTCAACAACATACAGCCATGCAAAGAGGGATTTACGTGCCCAAAGATTAATAAGGCTACTTCCTGGAAAACATTATTCTTACAGATCCAGCTTCTGGAAATATGTTCTTCTAAGGCAAGCTGGTCAGCTACAGAATAGGAATTTCTTACAAAACAGCCTGGGGTCCACTCACACACACACAAAAAAAAAAGTAGAATAAGCAGAGAACCTTACATCTACAGATGTAAGCACTTTCACCTCACTCGCATCCTCATTTCCATCACATCTTTGAGACAGAGCTACCACATCACTTGGCTTTATGGTTTATTCAACCTAAAAGTAACACCTGGACATTATTTCCTGCATAGTGATTTCCCAACTTAATCACTTGCAGCAGAATCAAATAAAGCCAGTTTCACTTCTGTGGTCACGCCATTAGCCTGGGGTGCTCCCAGCTGCTACAAAGTAGTTTAATGCCCTTTTACCGGTCCTGCTCAAAGACACAGGCATAGGAGGATGTGGCTGACTCCACAGTCTGCCGGATTGCTCCAGTTTTAGCCATTTGCTCATTCATGAATTTTAAAAATAGACCTCCTTCCTCCAACTCATCAGTTACCCCCATTTGAGGTCCTATTAGGAGAAGATGAGCCATTTTAGAAGATACAAAATTGGAAATATTGAAGCATTTCCCAGTTTTCTGCTTCCGAACTCATAAAACTGGGCAAAGGATTAGTTACTAATTTTTAATCTTTTATATTTAGTAAATCAAGATTAGTGCTACTGGCTCCAAAACCACAGAGTTTATTTCCCTTTATGATAACTTAATCTCCAGCCTTACTTATTTATATTCTAAGAAAGTAATTTACGTGTTGGTTGTATTATTAAAAACAAATCTGGAGACGTCGATCTTTTCAACATCACCCTTGAAGTTGTTGCTAACCAACCTTTGCTTAGCTATGCATATAAAACTTCCTAGAGGAGACTGTATGAAATTAGGAATTTATCTATGGACTCAGAATTGAAATATGGCAGTTTTCTAACCCAGCACAAGCAAAGAGGAATTTCTCTGTACCATGATAGCTACCAAGACAACACAGAAAAGCTTCTTAATTGTCAAAGTTGTGGGAGCATGAAGCTACGGTATACAACTCTGGGAAGAAGATTCAAGGTAATATATTATCTTAACAACAAATCAGACATTTAATTGAATCAGGTGTCGCACGGGCAATAGACACTGTTCCACTCACCCCCAGAGCAAGGAACTTGGTGGGGAGACACCAGTGTAACTCCACTGTTAGTTTTAGTTTCAACTTGTTCACAGTCGCTCCACTGTCATGTGATCAGCACAGCTTGGTGCCATTTTCAATGAAACATCAAGCTGAAACTGTGTTTATTCTGAGATTTCTTCCAGCCCAGAAGATAAGGCTTTAGCCATAATCCTCATAATAGAAATCCATGACTTACACAGTACTCTACTGCCTGTCAGGATGCTGTCAATTCTAGCCTTAATATTGGCCTAATTATATTTTGGGTTTGATGTGTTAATTTGTAAACACATTAGACAAGTCAATAAAAGATTTAATTTTCACATAGGAGACCTATGAACTGCATAACCAAGTGTGTATCATTCAGTCCTAATAATAGGAGGGTATTTTTTTCCCCAGGTTTTCCTTCAGTAGAAAATTTGAAGTACCCTCCCATCCCACAGGCAAATTTGCAAAAGCTACAGCGACTATCACATCCAGGAGTAAACTGTTAGTAACAGAAGGCCACTGCAGAAAATAGTACCACATGCAGAAGCACAAGAAAAGAGTATCAGTAACAACCACAATGTGTTACACAACTGCTTATGCAGTAAAGTAAATGTACTAATGGTTTCCGATAGCTTTGAATCTTCAACCAAGATGCCATAAGATGTAACGAAGATAACTCCCTCCTGTGTTGTTCATTTGTTTCCACAGCTGGGCAAGAAAGGTATCAGAGCAGCTTTCTGGCTGTATTTGACACCACCTGGGCCAGGCATTCACATTCACTGTACCGATTACCTAGATCTTTTTCTTGCACTTATTTACACCCAGTTGTTAAATCGCATCAGGTCAGCTTTTCAGCCAGCCTCCTTCCCTCCCCTCGCTGGGGCAGCTTTCATCAGCCGATCCTTTCACCTGCTCGGCAGGTAAACCCAGCAAGGGGGAGTGAGGGGAGCAGAAGGCAGGAGGGGTTACAATGGAGCCTTTCAGCAGAGCTGAAATAAGAAACTAGAGTACCCACAGTGTGCCCCACCTTCTCAAAGGGTCTTTGTTTCTTTGAGCAAAGGTAGGAGCTTTCGTTTTCATTTTCCTCAGACCACAGATTTGTCATTCTCAGTAGAAGTAAGCCTGATGTCAGCAGCATTAACTAACAGAAATGCTTCATGTCAGTCATATTTACTGCAGGAAAAATGCAGCCAAACTTAACAGTTGTTCCCAGCCCACACTAAAGCTGTGCAGGTAAAATTCAGTGCTGTCTTCCTTCTTTCATTTCTCCCCGCTTCTCCTCTCAGATTGTTTTATAACAAAGCAGGCACAAACCCAACCACAGGCAATACAAACCCTGTACCTTTGTTAATGTCTCTTTTGAAGAAACAATGAAGCCTGTATGTGTTAAATGTACTTTGCATAGACACTAATTCAGTATTTAAGGTAAGCTATCCATCATGCCCATTAGCAAAGGGTTAGGAAGACTGAAAAGACAGGGAAAAAACACAAAGCCGTAAATTAAATGCAATGTTCCCAGTTTGGTAACATTCAGCTGTAAGACAGGCTGGTTCACCTGTGCGTTACCCATCATCTCGTCTGACAATGCCAGCCTGAACATGTTTGTTCTGCAGGGGTTGGACCGAGCCAAAGGCATCCAAATACTACTTCCAAAAGCAGGATAAACTTAAAGACGACGACTGCCAAGTCCACATACCTTATCCTTCATTCTATCCACTGAGCTAAAAACAGATTCTTGCAACAGGTACACACAAGTATGGGAAGTTCTTACTCATACAGAGAAACAGGTATGCAAAGCTAAGTGACTAGCAGAATTTAGGAAGGTGTTTGTTGAAACAAAAACAAGTTTGAGGACGGTTTGAAGAGTTAGTCCAGTGGTCAATCAGTCCTTTAAAACCATCCGGACCACCTCTTACCTGGAACAGAAATGGTAGAGGGAAACAGTAAAAAGATGGCAAGCTACTGAAACTTGAGGGAGTAAACAAACAAAAAAAATCCACCACCATCAATTAAAAAGACTTTTTTAATTCAAGTCCATTACTAGGTCAGCATGGCCAAATACATTAAGTATATTAACACTGAAGTTGTGTGGCATCATGCATTTACATTCAACTTCAGTGTAAACAATAAAATGAGGGCAGGAATCCCCAGCACTTTTAAGGTACAGACCTTCCATTTAGTCACTACCAGCATCACAGGTAGTCACACATCGAAGAGGTGCAAATACACCAGGCAATTTCTCTGATCAGCAACTTTATAGTCCCACAAAATATTTCCCAAGCAGGTTCTTAACCAGAAGTGTTTCAAAGACCTCAAATAACAAGTGTTCAGAAACTTGCTTACCAGCACTAATGTGCTTGCTTTACAAGCACAGGACAAGACAAGGACAGTCTTGGCACAGAAAGCATTATGTTTCTTGGCTCCTTGAAGCCACAACCTTCAACAGGTCAGAATTAAGGTCTGACTTTCCCAGATCTTCTCAGTCTACCTAGCTGTGAGTAGATGTTTATTTTATCAAACAGTAGAGGCTTCCAAACAATCTGTTATCTCTGGAAATAAATACTGCAATGGGCCCCACAAGACTTGGAAAAAAAAACCCCAAACCACCTTATGCAAGAGAAAAGTATAATGTAAAAGATTCTGCTATAATGTAATGGTCTAACATTGATTCCCTTTCCGATTCTTGTTAGAAAAGAACAAGCTACTGTGGCTTAAAAGTGCAAATGCATTTTGCAAGGCCTTTAATTACCAAGATGCTAATGACAGTAAACCATTAGGAAGTGTCCAAAGCAGTCGCCTCCCTAGAAATGAGATGCAATTTTTACCTTCAGGACTGAATCAAATGGAGTTACAAATCCTGATGCCAACTTCTAATGTATTTGGAAGTTACCCTCTGCTGCAAAAGCTAGTTCTTTCAGCCCTGTTTTGCATCATCCAAATTAGTCTGTCTCTGGCAGGTAAAGTTTGGCCAAACATTCTCATAAGAGAAAGGCACATTCAAGGAAGAGACATCCCTGTAACAGCAAAGGTTTTTCCAAGGTATATACAATTTTATATGCTTATAAACAATTCTGACCCATCTCTGGAATGTCTTCTGAATCCTCATCTTCATTTACTGAAATTGTTACTTCATCTGCACTAGCATTTCCTTATGGTAGCAAGCAGAAAATAGGCCTGAAGCACTCTTAAGTTCCTTTGGTCTCTCCAATGGGAGGGAGGTGTGCATGGAAATGGTGTGGTTTAGTACCAAATTACATTAAATCATTCATCTCAAATATCCAAAGTTTCACTTTAAGTATGTATCTACACTAGAATTTTAATGAATCAAAGAGGCAATTTTCTAGGCTGACTTCATTTATCCATTATACTTATCAGAGAAATTCCATTTAAACCTTGGAAATACAAAACCTACAAATACATTTCTGATACCCAGTGAAGGTGTAAGTAGCCATTAGCCTAGCAATGAATTAATGCTAGGCATTTACGAAGATGAAAGCACTATGTTCCCAGCCAGGGCTTAAAAGAAAAATGCCCAGAGTGTTGGACAGATAGCACAGCCATTACCATTTCCTCTTCACAGAGGGAAAGAAAAAAAAACTAGCTACAGATTCAGACTAAGATAATGCCACATTTATTATTAATGGCCATTGTGCTGCCTAGGTGCTACCACATTTCTACCACAGACTTTTAAATTCACATTTACAAACAAAGGTATACTTATAAAGCCAAAGTATAATCACGGTCAAAGAACTCCAGCTTCAGCTGCATCACAAGCTGCGGCTTATGCGTATCTTTAGAAAAATGTTTGCTTTCATAGCGGTGCTGCAAAGACTACCTATAGCCTAAGTAGTCACAGCACATGGCAGGACAAACCACAGAACACTCAAGAGTACAAAAAAACTGCTGCGAAGATCTGTTCCTTCTGCAAGTGCCACTCAACAGCATGGCAATATCCTTTTTCTTAAAAACAAACCCCAGAATTGAGAACACACTCATGAGCTTAAAGAAAACTAGTCAGGCACATCAGGGAAAAGGACAGGACTGAAAAAGAGAACAAACCACCTCTCCTAAATTTAACTTTTACACCCACACTCAAGTATTTTTTTCCTTCTTTTTACACTGTGCAGTGGCTCAGGACAGATTTGCCTTGCACACGTATGCCTGGAAGACTGAGGAAAGCACTGTACCTTGTTAAACTGGAAAAGGTCACGTTTAAGCCTCTCTCTCACTGGATCATGTCCTGGTCTCAAGAACCTTCTCATCTTCCTTGCTGTAGTAACTTGGCACCAAAAATCCTAATAAATAAAAAAAAAAAAAAAGCAATATAAATAAAAGCAGCCTGAGAAGAGAAGCAAGCAGAAGTAGGTTATTTATTTTGGTTTAGCAGGTAACACAAATCAGCCAGAGCAGAATGAGACAACATCGCTATCAAGTAACTAAAACCCGATACCACCACAAAGCGGCATCTCTGATGCAGGACTTCCACAATACCATTTTCACATTGCTAGACCAAACCAGTACAGATAAGCCAAGAGGATTTTAGAAGAGTTTTTACACTTGGGCATTCTGCGATCACTTCAGCTGACCTTATCCAAAGAAGAGGCAAGCAAAACTCCAGCATTTGCATAAACATTTAGACAAACCCAATCTAAAGGCTATCTCCCAGGCATTATTGACTAGTATCAGTTTTCACCACAGGTAACCCTCCAGCTATTGAGCTAAAAAGAGAAAGAATCACATTTTCAGCTCGCTCCATGGGTACGGCAGAAAGGGCACTGTGCTGCCTGCAGGGTAGCTGCATTAATTATTAACTTGCTTTTGTAAAATATCAAGCCTAACTCCCTGGTGGGGGTAGGGGAAGGAAATCTTGCACCTGCAGTTCAGTGTGCAGCTAGAAGCACAAGCCTTTCAGTATATCTCACTGCCTTGTTTCTCACAGCACCAGGAGGATCCAACCAGGACAAATTAGACCCGATTGCAACCTCGCAATCACACTGGGGATACCAGGCTACGGCCTCACACTCTACAGCTCAAGAGATTCTTTGTCACATCTCCCCCCTGCAGAGGTGCTAAGTGACAAGTAAAACTCTGCCAACTCAAGAGCGAAGGTTTGAATCGCATCCTGACAACTTCCTTGGGATAAGCGCTCCTGCCTGTCCTGGCCATCTTTCACAAGCTCCAGTTTCCAGTGTACGGAAAGCTCAGCTGTTCATAAAGCTGCCACTGGACGCTCCAGTCAGTATTTCATTTTAATTCATTGGACAGGAAATTATAGCAATTTACCAGCTGCTCTGTACACAACACACATGCACAGTGGGGGCCAGAACTCCTGAAGTGCAATGAAGCATCAGTATAAATATTCTATAGCAACTCACCATCAGAAGAGGTGCATGCACACACACATACAGCAAGGCGGGGAGCAGGGGGAAGAAGGTCAGTATCCTTCCCAGAGACAGCCAAAGGGACTATCAAGTGAACAGAGGGCCTTGGGCCCTTGTTCACACTGTGGGGCTGGAGGGTGACTGAGGGACAGGAGCTTTCACACCCTGTCTATATAGATGGAAGTAGCAGAGCTGGCAAAGAGGTGGCTATCTGTGTGCTCCTGCCAATAACCATGGTCTTTGGTTAATGACTTAAATCAGCCAGCCATTCCCGAGTAGCTTGAATTGTTTTTCGCATGGTTTCTAGTAAGGCCTTACCAGCTGTGAAGGACCAAAAAAAGGAAATGGCATTATAAATGGGATGCTCCATAGCCGTATTTTGAGAAGCCCCTTTAGAAACTCCCTGAGCTAGAACTTGTACCTCTTTGGTGCATTACTCCCTTTCCTGCTCGCACTCAAAAATCTCCAGCCACCTATTGCAGTACTGTTCAGAGCTCACTAAGAGGACCACAATGCAGACCTGGTTTAGAGGACCAGAAGATCACATCAGCACCAAGAGCCCAGGTCACTTAGTCCCCACTGAGAAGCACTTGCATCTCAACTCACCACAGAGAAAAGTGGCTCTGAGCAGGCAGCTAAAGGCATCTGTGTTCGTGAATCACACCATCAGCACATGCAGGGGTGAAGAATATGCACAGAAAAACATTGCAGGAGAGCCCCAAAAAGAGAGGAAGAATAAAAGTGTAATTTACTGCTACAATTATTTAGGTACCTCAACTGAAATGTCAAAAACTGTATCAGCTCATAAGTCGTCTTTCACCAGACATTCCTGAGAAAGAGAGGTATTTACACAAGGCTATATTTACTCTAAGTTAGCAAAAGCTACAGAGCAGCAACAAGCTGCTGTGCTATGCAAGGAGAGCATATCACACCCATGTATAACACACAGTGTGCCCTTAGCCAGACAAGGAAAGGAAAGTGCCAAAGCGACGCACCCTTTCCCACTGTCAATCAATATCCTGGACCTGTTAAACTAGGCAAACCCACAGAGAAACTCTACTAATTACCCTCCCCACTTTAGAAAAGAGACCTCCTCAGCTGAGACAGCAGAGACAAACTCACTGTTACAAGCAGAGTAAGGAGAAGAGTGGTCTTGATTTGAGAGAGTCACAGCTTTATATTTAACACCCTGTTAAAATATTTTATCCTGAAATATTAATTGCATCTAGAAGCATGCTGTTTTAACCTGCTTATGCAAGAGATCTCGAATTCACACTCCAGCCCACAACAACTTGCTCAACTGGCTAAGGAGCATAGTACTTCAGAATAAAGCAGAAAGTCACTTGAAGAAACGTCATCCTGGCAAGCCGATGTGTCCACTCTGATCAGAGAAGGCACGCTACAAAAGTCACCTCGCACTGACTTCTGTCAGGGTTTCATGCCCAACCAAAGGCTTCCCAAGTGTCACAGCATGGGAGGAGATGAGGGGAAAAGCAGTTTTGAGCAAAGGCAAAGAAGGAAGAGCAAAGAGAACGGCATCCACTGTAGCACAGACTGTCCAAGTGGAATTATTCTTACAATTTTACAAGTTTCTTGTCAATAAGAAGAATTTTCTTTTTAGTACAATAAGCAAGTTCCTATTCCAATTCTGGAAAAACAAAAAGATTCCACAATCTGTATAATCTTATCTTCCAGATGCACATTTACATATTAGCAGACCAGTTTCTCTCCCACACACCTTCGGTGTCTTACATAAAACTCCAATCCCATGTGCTCTGCAGTTATCTGCCAGTCAGCATTTACAACCATATGGTAATAGTTGTGGCTACCAGTAGCCAGAGAGGAACTCTCCAGTAGCCTCTGAAGCCATGCCAGGTCTGCATGTATCTAATGTTCTTATTTTCCAGGGAAACAATTCTTTAGGTTTTCAAAGATGAGCCTCTTACCAGAAACTATGTGCAACATTCTCTTTTTCTAAGATGCACTGAGGTCAGCTCTTTATAGGCAACAATAGCTCAAAGCTTAGTCAATCCCAATTGCTCATATTCAGTACACAGACATCCGACAGCAAAGCCGCGTGCCCTGTACAACAAGCTCCTGCCACTTAGTTAGCTGAATGCTTAGCTAAATATGATTAGATCCAGCCACAAAAGAAAAACTCTTCACTATTCATATAGGAATGCAATGAAAGCATGAGCTGCAAGATGATCCTGTTTCCAATCACAGACTAAGGAGCAGTTAACATTGAAACCAGATTTCGTTCTGGTTTCATTGCTTGCTCAGCTCAGTTCACTTGAGATGTTGAGATTTATGGCAAGTACACATGTCTGTCTCACAACAGAAGGTCAAATGCTTCTTCCTAGGGGAAACTTTAATTGTTCCTCACTGCTGTGTCTTAGCAATCCCATTAGAGCTCCACGTTTTGCTTTGTCTTCATGGCCTTTGCACACAGCAATGCGTCTTGACACCCCTGCCCAGCTTGCTGAGACACTCCAGATTTTCTCCATTAACCAGGCATGGGCTGGGGGGAATTAGCCTTTGCAGAAATCTGTTGCAATTTTTGCTTATGTCTTGCCATGACAGTGGAATTTCCAGCCAAAACTATAAGAGCGCCAAGGTTGTAAGTCCCAAACACACAAGTTAATCCAGTCTTACAAGATGAGGAAGTCCAGGTCAGAAGTTTTTACTATGTAGACAGTATTAAGCGTGGATATGGTCCCAAGTTAACCCCACAACAAAAACATATCCGTAATGAGTTTAATTTGCTCATGTAGAAGAGTTGCAAGGTACCATCTGTGTTCTTCCTAAGCAACCTTTACTCAGCTTGAACAGGTTCACGACGGGATACGGTCCAACAGCTTGCTTTTCAAAATGCCTTCAAATATCTCAAGAACTCTTAAATCTCGCCTTGCTTTTGGTCTCCTTTTCATTCCTTCCTCATCACCCCTTCCTGCTTACAGGTCCTTAAAGGGAGGACTTCTCCCGATGCATCTGATAATACTTTATCAACTCTGCCAAAATAAAAGAGGCCTTATCAACAGGCTTTGTTTGAACTACAAGCAGTCAGTGCTCCTATGACAAACAGTCACCGCCATGGCCTTGTCTGAACTAGGTTTCCTCCTGCGCCCAGAAGTTTGCCTTGTTCCTCTTACCAACACAGTCAGCAGCAACAGAACAGAGGCCGATCCAATTGCACAGAAGAAAGCTGCTCCTTAGCACCGACGATCTCACAACAACAAAAATGATCAAAGCATCATTTAAATACTAGTCTTATCAAGTTTATCGATTACAGGAGCCATCAGACTCATCAAACACGACTCGCTGTGAAATTACAAGTTTAAGAACACTTTTAGCTTGAAATGGATGAAACAACTCCTAGTTATCCTGTAACTGGCGGGGTCACCATAAAGTTCATCTCTACAATCACACTCAGCTGTAACACGCTATCAGGACAGATACTCAAGAAGAAAGCACAAGCCAAGCAGAACAGCTACAGGGAGGGAATGAACCGTTGCAGCATGTGGAAAGCTTGGAAGTTAAGATACCACCCCTTTTTCCCAGGATAAGGCTTCACCAGAAAGATACTTTGACAACATTAATCTCACAGTTTAATGAGACCATGCAGAGATCTCCCTTACACAACACAACTGCCCACCAGCTGCGAGCCTCCCAGCACTCGCAGTTTCATAAACCGGAGAGTGTTCAGGCGCACCTTGGATACAGTAGTCAGGCACTAGCAGAGGGATAAACCAAAGCATCCTCCTGTAAAAAGCATTTATTTTTGTGAACCTGGAGAGACAGACAGTTAAATGAACAACTGAACAGACTGTGTTGATATCATCTGCAGGTGGCTACCCTCCCAAAACACAGAAAGTATTAAATAAAAGATCAGAGATAGATTCCCCAAGAACTCTTGGAAAATAATTGAGAACCAATCGTATAATTCAGGCAAGTTCATGTACTTTCACAGCTCTGTGCTTGGAGTTACCAGAGACCGCCCACTTGCAATGAATTTACTAACTGTGCAAACCTTTTGTGTCATTATGACTCCTATTGTGTTCTCCTTGTCATGGGAGCATGACAACACGAAATTTCAAAATGCTACAGCCAAACAAAGTCTTTGCACTGAACAACATTATTGCACACAATGCATAACTCTTCGTACACTTCTGCTTAAGAAGCACGATTCAAATGGAAGAGCGGCTCGTAACTTTGGAACGGCATTTTACACCAACCATGGGGGGTCAACGGAGTAAACCACGAAAGCATTTGCTTCTTAAAGCAATGCATAGAGATCTAGCTAGAAGAAACTTTTAGATGAGAATTGGAGTTTCCATAGAATTTCTGCACAGAAATCAAACTTTTAGTTACCACCAGTCCCTCCTTTGACAAACTATTTTAAAGAAAGATCAGGCTACTACAATAAAAGTATACCATACTTTTACGGCCATGTACTAACTGCATTACATTATATACGTTTAAAACCTCTTACTCTTTGATATATCTTAAGCCTCCAAGTCAGCCAAGGAAAAAACCACACCTCTTCCATACGCAATTCCCAGTAACAATCACATTACCATACCAAAAAACCATTTGAAGATATAGGACTCTCAACTGGTTTAACTCATTCAATAGTTTTCTTCGGCCAGTAGTTACAGCAGACACAGCCTGTTCCTCAGCACCATCCCAAGAAGGTGTTTGAGAACTCGTCTCCCTTTTCAACACCACAAACTAAATGGAGCCCCTCAGGTGGCAACAAGCAGCGCTGAGCGGGATTAGGGACTGCTCGCACAGATCAACCTTGTTCTTCCCTCTGTGGGCCAGGCTGTCTTTACAAGGAACGTGCCAGGATGCACGGAGAAGCCTTGGGACGTACCACCGCTTTGCATTCCGCTTGCCAGAAGCGCCAGCTTCCCGAATCAAAGCTAAAATCACCAGGCAGCTCTGCTTTGGGCATCCAGCTTCACCTGGGACTCGGTAAAGCAAGATATTCCAGTTAACTGAAGTGCTCCCAGATGACTACAAAGAGCAGCGTTCCCCATCGAGTAACGCATTACAACGGACAACTTTTATTATCCCAGGGAAGCTGTTCCTCCGATCTTGTCACTATCCGTAAAGCTTCGTGCCACTACACTGCAGGGACACAGACCCAGAAGTCTACTTCAACCGCTCTACACCATCAACGACACCAAGTATAAACACACAAACCTTTCTCCGGAGCCAAGCTTAAGCCTCACCTCCTCCTGGAGATGTCAGCAACTGCCTTGTTCCCATGCCACAACTGCAGGGAACCCGAGGCAAAGGCGAAACAACTTGTTTCACCTTCTCGTTTCACCTGCTCGCTCTTTTGTTAGAGGTAACGTGCTCCCTCGGCCATCACGCTCTTATGACTCTGGGGAGGGGAAAAGAAAACACACCCAGTAACAGGATATTTTTAATACAGGCAGGGATTTGAAGAAGGAAACAAAAAAGAAAGAAAAGGCTACCAGAGCGTCCCAAAGGGGACATTGCCATTCTTATTAATCACATCTGCTTCGAGCCAGCCGCGGCAGTTGGAGACCCAGAAGGCCAGGTTGCAGGCAGAGACATCTCCCAGGGCAGGAGGCGACAGCAGTGGCACCAGGGGCCACTCCGGGACGGCTCTGGGCTGGCCGCGGCTCTTCCCGGAGCTTCCGTTACCGGTACCGGGCCGTTCCCGGCGGCCCCCCAAGGCAGCCCGGCATCCCGGGAGCCGAGGGCGAAACCAGGAAGTTACGGAGCAGGGGCCGCCGCCGCGACCTCCGCCGGGAAACCTTCAAGTTGTACGGGCGGGCCGAGGCCGGTGTCCCGGGCCGCGCTGGGACACGGGGGGGGGCTGCAGGTGCGGGCGGCCCCAGCGCGGCCGGGCCGGGGCANGAACTCCCAGCGAGCCGCGCTCACCTGCGGGGCCTGGAGCCGGGCCGCCCCGGCCTCGCTCCGCTCCGCGCCCGCTCCCCCTCGGCGGCGGCGGCGGCGACCTCCCTCCTTCCCTCCCCGGGCACCTCCGGGAGGGGCGCGGCGGGGGGGGGGGGGGGCGGCCGCCCCCCCCCCCGCG
>VZSF01009338.1:204436-218160 GCA_013398295.1 Chionis minor
CGGGGGGGGGCTGCAGGTGCGGGCGGCCCCAGCGCGGCCGGGCCGGGGCAGCGCGGAGGGCCCGGGCACCCGGCGAAGTGGACACCCCCCCGCACCCTGCCCCGGGGAACGGGGGACCGGCGAGCACCTGCCGGCCCCATCGGCGGGACTCCGGGAGCAAGCCCCGGAGGGAGCGGCAGGGTCGGGGGCCGCNCGGGGCCCCGCCTATGCAAACAGCGGGCACCGGGGCGGGGCCTAGCATGCAAATTAAGCTGAGCTGCGGCCTCTCCCCCGGCGCGCTCGTGAATAATTCAGCAGCCCGCTCGCTCGGAGCCAATCAGAAAGCGGCCGCCCGCCATACGGGCGGACACGCGGCCGGGCTCAGGGAAGGCGCGCCCCGGCCCCGGGGGAACCGGGCACCGAGTACCGGCCGAGGCCGGGGGTGGCGGGCCGGGAAAGCCGGCTCCCGTGCCGCGTCAGGGCCCCTCTGCCCGGCTCTTCTCCCCCGCCAGCCCCGCGAGGGGCAGGGACTTGGCACCTTCCCCCGGCCTCCTGCTGACTTTCCTGGGAGAAGAGAGAGACGGAAAAGCTTAGCAGAAAGTTGAAGCCTTAGGTGGGAAGAGCCACACAACTGCTGCCGTCTCACTACGCAGCTCGGCTGCAGCCCGTGTCCTACTGCAGGGAACAAGAGCAAGGCGAGGAATCATTTGTTACGTGGAGTGCAATGGCAGTCCAAGGTCTGCCAACCCCTCTGCATCCATGCGAAACCTTGAAATTACCTCTGACAAGGGGTCAGTAACAGGCAACGTTTCAGCCAGGCTGCCAAAAGTGATGTTTTTCAATTAAAATACTCGTTCCTGTCATCTTCTTGCAACACCCAGCCCATCTGCATCGCAGGCCAAGACGAAGCGGTGGTATCAGTCTGCATCATAATCCCAACCCGGTAAAGGCACCGTCAGATGTTGTGGTGCTGAGCAAGGCAGCCACAGTTTCTCAATCCTCCCTGCAGTGGTTATTAAATTCTAATTGTTTTGTGCTGAATCAGGGAGTCTCTGCCCCAGCGAAACTCACTGGGTGGCTCTCGTAGAGTTCATCAATGCAATTCCACCTTGGCATTAGCAGATGAGCCTGATTGAAATCAACAGGAGTGAGTTTGACCTAATTCCAGGACAAACGTGAGCCCTGTGGGTCAGACTGGAGCTCTTCTGGGTGCGCCTGTTCTTAGAAACTCTCTTCCCACTGCCTTTAATCTGCAAAACAGTCTGGGAGAATGCTGAGGGCACAGACTTGGTCTGCCAAGAACCCCAGCATTTGAAGAGGGCTATCGGCACAAGCACTAAAGAAGGATGAGGAAGGGGAGGGTGTGTGGGAGGAGTTGTCAGACCCTCACTTCAACAGAGCCTTGCTAACTTCCAGCATCTGATAAGAAGGGTGTGTGCATGCAACAGGACCAGGCGCAGTGCTTGCAGCAGATCCCTGCCACCTTGGGCTACGATACTTCTGACCACGCAGGAGGAAGATGGCAAGGTGTCCTGTGCTGACAAGAACTGCACGTGGACCTAGGGACTCCTCCGGGCTCTGAGTCATGCTTGCCCTCCCAGGGAACGGGGCAGCAGCTGGATCCAAACACAGACGGCGTAGGAGCAGGGTTACGCAGCCACAGGGTTGTATGACCATGAGCAAGCATTCACCAGCTGGTGCTACCGGGGTCCCAGTAGCCTCCCCAAGAGCGTCTCTCTCTGCATAACTTATTCACGTTTCTGCAGGAATTAAGAACCACACTGAGGAGCTCATGCTGTTGGAAAAGGCTTTTTTATTGCTTAGCCTCCTCCCCATCTCCAAAAGGAACTAAAAATAATAAAAAAAAAAAGTAAAATGCATCTAAACCAGTTGCTATTACAGTTCTGAAGAACCTCAATACCAAACACAGCCATGCTCAGCACGCTTCTATCCACTGAGCAGACTTTCTGGCACCTGCCACTGGCACCTTTGCATAGAGGCTAAAACAAAATTGGTACCTGGATATCCTGGAAAGCTGGTGGAAAGCTCCTACAGTAGGGCTTGGAAAACAATGATGTCCTCAGTTTGGAGCACAACAGCCATAGGACTGGAAGGCTCATGAGGAATTTATAGCTTCTTTCTTTACTAAGGGATCTCTCACTTGCAAAAGACAAGGATCCACACCCAGGAAAGAGGATGTCGAGCTGAAACGGAGCAGGCTGCAGTACAGCCCCGGTGAGACTAGCAGATACAACGTGCCGATGTTGGTGGCCAAACTTTAACATGGCATAACGCTGTGTGGCCCAAATGCATCTCAGCACAATGGCTACAGCATGAAGGTGGGGTGCCATCTGCAATGCTCTGGTGCTTCTTGTGACCTCCGGATGATGAAACAGCATTCAGGGCAGAGTTTCCTGCTCTCAGGTACCTGGAAACTTTACTCCAGGCAGCCGAGTTTTATGGCTGTGCCTTTTTCCCACCAGAGTCCGACCTGGCAGCTGTTGGCATGGCTGAACAACAGAGGCTCAGGACACCACCCCTGATCTGATCAGCTTATTCCGTCCCTGACTGACCTCAACGACTCTCCAACCACTCGACTGGTGTAGCACAATGGTTCTTAACATGTGACAACAGGATCATCAGCGAAGTGTTTTCTAACGGTCCACAGGTCCGCCAAAGATGACACAGAGAAGGCAGACTAGTGGTCCACAAGACAGGAAAGCTGGAGCAAGCAGTGTGTATTCCAGTCCAGAAATGCCCAGCTAAGCCATACACACTTCCTTGCTGTAAATTTTGCTATTATGCCTGAGCCATCTGGTTGGGTGAAGCAGCAAATAAAGTGGTCAACCACCCAAGGTTCCAGTTATCACAGGCTCTATTTTCTGTAACATTTCATTAATCAAGAAAACAAATCCTGAGTAAAGCTCTTCCCTTCATCCCATACCATTTCTGCGAGTGACAGCAGGTTTAGTGATTAACATCAACTGGCAGCTTGAATTCCTTTAGCGAATAAAAGGCAATTTCTCCGTGATCCACCAGCGCAAAGACCACTGGGACGTCCCCACTCTGATATGTAACCTGCTTCAAAGCCCGAAGGGATGGAATCTGCTCATCAAAGCTGCAGAGAGAAAAACACCCCGTTGTTCTCAAAGCAAGAATACAGAGACAAAACTGTCCTGGGCCAGCGATCACAACAGCTCACTTTGGTCTTAGGAGTTGTTAGTGACCCTCCCCACCCCTTTCAGTCAAAGCAGGAGCCTTCCAGCCCCAAGAGAGTACACTGCATGCTGGGAACCGGGAGTTGTCAAATCCTTTGCCAAAAACAAGGACAACTGCACCCTGCTCCATGCTGTGCCTATTAGATGCGGCTCACAGGGCTATTGGCAAGTTGCCGATCCAGTGCAATCTTAATACCTTTGTGCTAGGAAGATCTTTAGGTTGCTGGGATCAACATCTGACCTGCTTCTCCCTCAATTCTGAAGAGTCCATTTGCTCATGAACAAAAATATTTATAAAGCAAAGCTTGTCCTACTTGCCCACGACAGACCTTTGTAAAACTGCATTACCACCTTCCTTGCTCTGGCGGCTGCAGCTGCAGAGTGGAGGAGGGACAGTTTTGGTATATAGATCTCACAATTAGAAAAGGCAGAAACTGAACTTTGTTCCTGCCTATGGAGTTTAAGTATCAGATTCTGGATCCAGCAAGAAAGGGGACACCTATCCTCTGTTCGTACTGATCTTAAAGTTACATTTGACAAAGATCAAAATACTAAACCCATGGCCCAGAGGCTGTAGCAAGCTCTGGGGAGGTACATCTTTCCAGAAATCCATAGGGATCTGCACTGGCTGAGGATTCAGATACCATATGGCTCCCTGCAAAACTGAGCTCTGCCCAAGTTTCACAAGGAGTGCCTAAATACAGACGTAGCTTCTTATTCCTCAATTCAGTAACACTCAGACATGAGCAGCAACCAGATGACCAAATAGTGTGGGCTGAGTGCAAGGACTGAGGGAACTGTCAGCCACAGCCTCCAACAAAGGAGGAACTGAAAGAAAAATTTAAGAATTCCTGGGCAGGACCACCCTCAAGGAAAGGCACTCTCATGATCTGTAAAGCTCACAAGATGCTGGGTCATTTACAGATCATTAGGACTTCATTTCTGCAACAACAACTGCTAAGTTTCAGAACCCATGGATACCTCCGAACACACATCCTGACATATGGCTTCCCAGGGTTTGTCTTCTTAAACTTGGACGCAGCATCTGCTTGATACACATTGAAGTCAATCTTCATGGCCTCTGGGTCCTCCTGCAGCCTACAGAAGAGACAACACATCCACACAGGAATGAAACATTGTAGGTTATAGATACAGCAGAGGAAAGAGGGAGCAAAAGCGCTCGAAGCCTGGCTTGTTTGAGCCCTTTGAAAGGCTTCACTCCTCAAAGGACTGACCCTGCAACTGTTCCAGTTACTTTCCAGATCTTTCCTGCAGTTAGACCAGTGCAAGCTCCCGCCCAACATCTGCCACACTCCCTTCTCCACAGACCCCCTGCAGGAAGCACCACTGACAGATAGAGAAGCAAGGCGCCGCTCTGCCCTACAGGGACTCCACACAAACTCTTTGAGGCAGGAGCCGAACCAAAAGTCCCAAAGCCAAGGTTTTATAATGGCGGTAGCAGGGATGACAGCACATTCCAGGGATGAGGTACAGGTGAAACCCAACCAAACTCCTGGGGGAGATGACCTGGCTGGGGTGCAGAGAGGCAATGGCAGGAAAAGAGAGCAATCCTGATGTTTTAATTGGCCTGGAATGCCCTAGCTCCATTGCTGCAGGACCTGGTACTTTACAGACATGTCAGCCCCTCACTACAGATGCAATGCGGCCATGGAGCAGAGCACTGGATTCTCTCAGCATCCTGGATGCCAAGCAGCTCCCAAACTGCTGCTGGGAGCATCTCTCAGACCTCACAGGCAGGGAGAGCCACAAGACATCCCCACTCCCTAACAACTACGAGCTGGCTGGCTGGATACTAACCGGGAGGCTCCGTCCAGGATGTGGGAGGGCTGCAGCACGCTGATCTGCTGGAGGAGCGCAGCTGGAGGGAGAAGGAACAGGAAAGGATCAGACCAGCTGTTTCTCTCCCAGGGCACTCTAAGCACTCCACCACCACCCACGAGTCTTCCTCCTCCGACAATGGCTGGCAACACCACAGTCACCACTGGCTACTTCAAAGACCTCAACTTCCTCATCTCCTCCCAGCTCATAGCCCAGAACACCCTGCAACTGCTTTGCATCTTGCTGGCCCCAATTTCCCATGCCTAACAGCCTAGCAGGAAGGACTGTAATACAGTAGGACATGGGGAATGGATTAGAAGACCTCCCAAGGCCCTGTTTATCCTGGCACTTTAGTAGGCCATAGAAAGAGACGGAAAGGCAGAGGATAAGCTTTCTTCTCTCTCCCCATGTCCGTGGCTGGGCTCCTCTGTGCCTGCTTTGCCCAGGCCTTCTAATGAGATTCTCCTTCTCAAGGTACCGTCCCCTAAACTGATGTTCAGCTTCCCCACGTCATCCCTATTGCTGTTGCATACCAGGCAACGTTTCAGAGTTGGGGGGGAGAAGGGGGTCCCAGTAAAGTTCCCAGAGCCACTACCTGGTGAGGTAGCTTCATCTGGCTGCAGAAGCGGTGTGACAGCTTGGTCCCAGAGATGCGGCGGTCGTCTCCAAACCCTCTGCCTGCTCCTCTGTGCCAGAAGGGCTTTGTAGTCCTGCCAGCTGGAGCAGCGCCTCACCTCCCGGTCAGCATTGACACTGCTCTTGTACCTGCTCTCCCTCTCTCGCTGCTCCCTTTCTTTCCGTGACAGCTTCTCCTGTTTCTGATTGATGCGTGTGCACCAGCAAGCTGCATCTACCTCCCTCCCTGGCACGTTCTCCGGCAGGAGTCCATTGTCAGGTGGGGGCAGATGTGTGCACGGCTGGTCTGGGGCAACGTTTGGCAAAACGATGCTGGTAAAATCCCAGCGGGGTGCACGGGTGCCAGTGCTGCTCTCCTTGTGGTCTCCAGCCTGGCTGCAGGAGGGGCTCAGGGAATCCTTTTGTCCTGTATCAAGAGGAACTGGGTTTGACTCTTCCTCTCCTCTGCCAGCATCCGATTCCTTTGACTGCTCTGACAAGGGCTTTTTATCCATGGGAAGGCAGCTGGAGTCTCCAGAGTCATCTCCAGCTTTTTTGGAGGTCCCTTCAGCTTCTGGAAGGTCCTCAGATACCTTATGTTTCTTCTCATGCGACCTAAAGACAGAAGCAGCAGCATAAAAGACAGGGAGAGTGTGTGGTGGAGCTTTATTCCCTTTGAATCCTGCTTCCTCCCTGCTAACAGGAAGAATGCAGTCTGCCAAGCCCGAAGAAGGAAGGACAGCAAAGGTGGCAGGAACCACCAGACAGGTCTGCAAACCCTTGACAACAGCCTGTTGACTGGAAGGAGGGTGTTTGCTTGTGTGACAAAATGAGAAGGGAAAAAAGCAGGTCAAAACCAAGCAGTGAATGCCAAGGGCAGAATAAACTTCTCAGCAGTCCTGCATGAGGTTTGACTTCAATGCCCAGGAGAATCCCTGTATAGACAAACATTCCCAACCTGCCATGCAGCCTTCACACACCCCATGTACTGACCCAAACACTTCCACACAAACATGATGGACCTCAGCCAAACCAGCACAGGCCAGACCAGGCAGAAACCTTCCTGCCAGCACCTCTTACTGGTGCGAGATTCAGACCCTCATCCGTAGAAGATGGGGAAATTCTTAAACCATCAGCTTTATCTCTCAGTTCCTAAAATTTCATAACTCCTTAGGCACCGATTTACTTGTTATCAGGAAAGGACTTGCAGACAAGTCTTATCCTCCCTGTTTCTTAAAGGATGACGCCACCTACTGGAAGCTGTAGTAATTATTACCAAAATCACTGTCAGATTTTTGGCTGCCTGGCAATGGCTAGAGGCCATGTGCAAGGACCAGCACCCAACTATGCTCTCTGCTGTACAGTCCTAGCAGAGGCTGGATAAGCGTGCGCTGTGGTCTCTGCGCTCTGTGTTAAAAAAGAGCAAGAGGAGACACCTGCTAAGCATTTCTTCTGCACTGGCCTCTCTCTACCCTTCTATTTTGGCATCTCACCACTGCAGCTGGGAGGCTCAGGGGCAGTTTGCACCTATTAGCCCTGCATTAAGTACAGATGTGACAAGAGGCCACACTGCAAAGACACCAGGAAATGCACTGCACTGCTTGGGGACGGCCAAGAGGAGCTGTGCAGACAGGTCACCCGCAGCGCAAATGGCTAAGGATGGTCTTCCCAAGCTGCAGAGCCTGGGAGAAAGTGGAAGAATGATTTGGGCCACATCCTTACTGGGGGCTGGAACTCCTCCTCCTTTTGCGATGGTGTTTCCCAGAGCTCTGGCAGTGACTTTCCAGGTTCAGTTGCCTCTCGTAGGGAGACAGGACAGTGCTGTAGGGAGACACCAACACAGAGGCTGACAGCAGAGCGTGGCAGTGAAGCTACCCTTCTGCTCAGCCCCCAGAATACAGCAACAAAAATCTTTTCTTCCAGGCACAGAATAATCCACAAGCAGGACCAGGATGGTCCTCAGTTCGTGCCCCATTTCATGTTCCAAATCATCTCCTCAAGAGGGAGGAGTAAGGAACAGTAGAGTGCCACTTTTAGCCTTTAATCCTCCCAAGAGCTGGAATGCAAGGTCAAAGTCCTCTTCTCTGCCGTTCCACTGGGGCAATACAGTGGGCACAGAGCTGCTCAGGGTCTTCAGAAAGGAGAAAGCAGCGTGGAAGGAAAAAGCTGGTTACCTGGGGTCGAATCTCAGTACAACATAACCCAGTTGCTTCAAGTGGCTGAACACCTTAGAGCAAAGGAAAGCAAGAGGGTTAAACGACTACCCTAAAACCAAACAATTCCGTTCTGCTACAACTAGGTAAACACAGCGTGGAACTGGCAGAGGAGAAAACACCAGGCTTAAGACCCAAAGCAAAGGTGGGGAAACAGGAACCGATCATCGGGAAGAAGGCGAGTGGGAAAATCTGAGAATGACTCCCCTTCCCTCCCTAACTGTCCTAATCTGCTCTCAGCCACCGGAAGAGGTTGTGTGACAGAGGCTGGGCTCTCTGCCTTCATCCTCCCTGCAATAGCTGGAGGTCCCAACACACCTGGTAATGTGGCAGGCTCATTGCCTCCTGGCACAGCAGGATCTCGTAGGCTTCCTGGATTGACAAGGGCAGATCTCTGTAAAAGAGCTGAACAGAGCCCTGCAGGGCAAAAGCTTGGTGTTGAGAGAATCACAGGGAACAAAGCTATGCAAGCTCACACCAGTCTCTTCCCACTGGTCTCAGCACCCTCCTTCACATGACATCCACACCTCCCCATGTGCCACTTGGATCACTTACATTCCCTCTCTCATGCCAGTTCCCCCATGTCCTGGTTTTTGCAGCCACATAAGAAATTCCCACCCACAAATGTCAGCTCCCCCTCCAGCGCTGCATCTGTTTGGAGGATGCAGCTGGGAGCACGAAGCTCAACTGTTTAAATTATCAGTGCTTTGGGAGATAATTTTCTTTAACTTTGATGATCTCAGTGATTCAGGACACAGCACAACTACAAAAACATTTAGGACCAGCACAACTGAGAGCTGGAGCAGAGGAATTAGTGGCATCCTCAGATACCATCAACTGGAGGCTCCTCAGAAGCATTTACTGCAGCCCAAGTGATTCCACATGTAGATTTCCCAGAAAATAACAACAAACCTCCAGGAGGCAGTTTTAGGCCAGCTTCTTTTTCCTCCTCTTTTCTTTTTAATGTGTTGACTTTTATACAAAGAAAACAAAACACTAGGAACCACACCTCTCCCAGGGATGAAGGCATTTAACAGGTGTTTTCTGTCTGGGGAGAGATTTTGTACTCAGTAACTGACTAAACAATTCTATTTTCACCAATTTCTTTACTATCTTTTGTTTGTAAAATTGCCAGAGGTAAAAAAGCCTTACCTTTGCAGTTAGGATTTAAGGGATGGCATCAGATGCCTATTAATCTGATTAAGTTCTGCTAAGGGGAAAAAAGCTCCCCTTCAGATCAGTGCACCTATTCTACTGATAACAGGCTTCAGTGGAGAGATAAAAAACCTCCTCTCTGCAACAAAGAAATCCAGCTGAGCTCTAACCACCATTTCTGCAAGCAGAGGAGGACTGAAAGCAACCTGGTCTCACACCCCTGTTTGCCACATCTAAACTTTTTTTCTGCTGTATATACTGGGAAGAGAAGCCAAGTAGCAACCCCAAAGATCTGTGCTTAAGTGTAAAGCACGTACAGCACTGTCTGCTATATAACTGCCTCCTGGGCCAACACCCTTCACATGGGAAGATCTGATTTAGTGCCTAAATTTGGCCCTACCAAGCTGGACAGAGTTTCACTAATTCCTATCAGCTTCCTGGAGAAGCACAGAAAAAAAATGTGCTAATGAGCTTAAGAACCCCGTCACTGAAAAATATTTAAGATACACTGGATAAGGGAGGAAGTCAACTTATGACAGAGAAGGCACCGACCAGTCTCAGATATCCTCATTAACTGTACACCAGTTCTGAGGAAAAGAATATCTCAAGTCTGAAACCTTTTATTCCAATTAATTCCTGCAAGGAACAGAAGATAACAGTTTGATCTCGTTTTCAGAAATTCCCAGAACAGCGAGTTTTCCTGGACTGTGGAAGTTGAGGTCCCTATACCTATAGATTTCAGCAAAGAATTAATTGGTATACAAATGTGTGTTTCACTGCCCCCAGAGCAAGAAAGTAGAGATCTCAATAGAAAACTTTCTGATGTGTTCCTCATGCTTCTCTCATTCTGATAAGAGAGCTGACTTATTAGCTATACTAACAGAAATTCGGATCCAGTAAAACTCTCCCAGTCTCTACTATCATATTTGACATAGGAGTGGGTTAATACCAGCGGGATAAACTGGCCACCGATCCAACTAACACGCACTGTCAACGACACAGGGGCCACTTTGGAGTACAATGTATTAACCCATGGCCTCAAAACAAGCAGCTCCATCAGCAAACAGGCTAAAAGAGACAATTCCTTGAGAACCAGCTGTTTATCAGCTGCTCAAAGTGCAGCCAGGACTGACACAAGTCAAGTGATTTCAGACTTCATTCTAAAGCTGCTACAGTTCCTCCAATCACTCAGGAAGGAACCAAAGCCCCCATCCACACCTGGGTATCCGACTTACACACTCCAGCAGGTACAGAGCTTCCTCAGGCAGCAGGCACTGTTTGCCACGCTCTGTGAACCCCATGGTGTGCCAGAACTTCCCCTGGAAGAGAAGCACAAATCCGTGATGGGCTCAGGCTGCTCCCTGCTGACAGCCAGACTCTCTCCCATTTCAAGAAGCAAATTAAGGAATCTGCAACAGCCAGTAGGAGATGATGGCACCGAGTACGCTCTGCAGCAGACTCACCGCAGGGGACTGCAGCTCTACGACGCCCTGTCCTGGCTTCCACTCAGCTTTCACCAGACTCCCCCTGAGAAGGTTAAAGATTAGTTTGTTATTACTAACATGTCCTACTATGAACTCCTATTGTAGCAACGCGAGAAACTCAGGACGGTATCAAAAGGCAGCAGACTTCCAGGTGACATTTTTACAGGGTAAGGCCTTAGAAAGCCATCATCCTCTGGATCTAGTACCAGCTGATGGTTTCATCACCACAAACTAGTTAAAGAGCATCTTCAGCAACACCGCAGACGTCTGTCCGTAGGCTACAGCGGCCTGCTGGAGATGTGTGGCCATGACAATATCACACCATCGTTCGGCTGCTGCGAAGACTCTCAAATCGCTGTATCCCACCCACGTGGGCTCAGAGGAAAAATTTAACAGCTGAGAAAAAGCAGAGGGCAACTTTGCAAGAATGTAAACATGCATTTTTATCAGCTGGCTTGAAAAAACAGAAGCAACTGTAGGGTCCACCATGGATTTGCTCTACAGCTTTAGTCAGTACCGCAATTTCCCCATCTGAAAGGAAACCTAAACCCAGCCGCTCTCCAGTCCTGAGTCTCCACTGCTGCCCCAGACACGCATTTACAGATGTACCTGAACAAACCCAGCCCTGCCAACAAGCAGAAGATGCCGGCCCACCCTGCCTGACCTGCCCGCCTGCTGCAGGCCGCTATTCTTTCTCAAAAATCCCCAGGGGGGTGATTTTATGTGAATAGTTTCTGCTGTTACTTGCCAGCGCAGAGAGAGAAGCTGTTACCGGAAAACAGCCAGCCCAAACAGGGAAAGCGCATGCCGAGAGGCAGAGCGTGAAAATCTCCGCAGAAATGACAAAGCTCCAGAGACTGGTAGATGACAAAGCTCCAGAGACTGGTAGCGCTGCCAAAACCACCAGACCTGCTAAACCAGGGACACCGAGAGCCGGCTGGGTCTGCACAAGGCCACACGCGAGTGTCAACACAGAGCTGCGTGACCTCTGGCTGCCACCCGCAGCCGCAGGGTAACGCACCCAGGCGAGGAAACTAAGGGCCCTTCGGGGGGGACCCAACACCCACAGTGAAGCCACGGCTGTGCCAGCAGGATCTTCTGTTCCCGAGGGAACAGCCGGGACCAGCCGCCCCAACCAGGGAGCTGGGAGCGGGCGAACGGCGAGGGAGCTCCCCGTGCTGCCACCCACCTGCTACCAGGGGCTGCACCCCGCGCCGAGCCCCGAGCCCCGCCGGGTGTCCCCCCGCTTTCCCTCGGGGAAAATGGAACTCCCACCCCGCGGGGGACTTACAGCCGCTCCACCCGCTCCTCGGAGAGGAGCTGCCACTGCTCCTCCCGGCACCGCCGCAGCTTCTCCGCCTGCTCGGCCGAGCCGTCGGGGAGAAAGTCCTTCTGCCCGTGGGGACACTGAGGGGCCTTGCGGCCGCGGGCCGCCGGCTGCTCCGCCGCGCTGCGGGGCGAGAGAGGGGGGACGCGGTGAAGGGAGAGAGCCCCGACCCCCACCGGGACCGACCCCCCCGCCCGGACCGGCCTCACCTCCGGCGGCTGCATCCGCCGGGCTCCATCATGGGCGCGGCGCGGGAAGCCGCCCCCTTCCGCCGCCGGGTCCTAGCGCCGGCAGAGCGAGGCGGGAGCTAGAGCGCCCCCGGGGGGCTCGGAGGACTGCGAGCGGCGGGGAACGGCGAACGGGACCGGGCACCGGGGCACCCACCGGGCCGTGCGTTGAGCTGTGCACCGGAGCACGTGGCAGGGCTGTGTGCCGAGCTTTGCCCCAGGGCTGCGTCCCATCGGGGGGAGCCGAGCGCTGCCAGCTGCCCACCCAGCCGCCAGCACCCCCATCCCAACAGAACTGGGGAGCTGCGGCAAAATGTCTCATGGATTGAGGGAAAGACCAGGGGGTCACTCACCAAATACCATGGGTAAAACAGACTCAACTTGGGGAAAATTAACCTGTTGCCAGTTAATATTAGCCCCAGGCGTGGCTATCTGCTCCAGCTGGGACTCTCCGTGGGCTTCCTGGACCACCTCCTCTTCTTCCACCCCTCCTTCCTCCCTGACCATGCTGCTCAGAGGACCACTTCTCACACTTTTCCCCCACACAGCGTTTTGCCCTGTCTTAAATATGTTTCCCCAGAGGCATCATCAGCATCACCGATGGGCTCGGCTGTACCCTGCAGTGGGGCTGTTGGAGCCATCTGGAACCAGTCAGAATCATCTGGAAGTGACTGCATCGGGCACGGGGCAGCCCCATCCTCTCCTCACAGAGATCCCCGCAGCTGGTGCTGTGCATGGTCAGGAGCATGCCGCAGCCCACAGAGCACAAGCAGCGGTGCTGGGGAAGGAGGTTTCTCCGTTCGGTGGGTGTCACTATTTCTCCTGGCTCAGGCTCCAGCAGCGGCCAGCACAGTGCTGGTTCCGGTGCCGTCAGACTGTGTGGAGCATCCAGTGGTCCGGCTGGGTGGAAAAACGAGAAACCTCCCTGCACCACGGCCTCACGTCTCTGCTGGTGCGGCTGGATTTGCTGCTTGGGGAGGCATGAATGGAACCTGACAGGGAAACGCACCAAAAGTTCAAGTTTCACCTCAAACCCGTCTCCTGTTGCTGCGGGATAGCTCGCAGGAGTCACTGAGCCTCAAGTAGGAAAAATACAGCTTTCCCCCCACCAGAGTCCCTGGTTCCCACCGCGGTTTCCCAATAACAGTCCTTTGACAAGATGCCAGCATAGGCAGATGAATACAAAAACCATTCCACTCCATTTTCCACTGAATGGTTTAATTTTCACTTCCTGCCTGATTATTTCCGCCTCCTAAATTGAGCCTTCATCCTGCAAGGGGGTCAAGCAATTTTGGTCAGCAGTGCCTCTCCACACCACACAGGGGGACAAGGACCCATGGACGGCGCGAGGGGCAGAGGGTTGTGCGGTGGCAGTGCTTTTTCTCCCTCATTTCCAAAAAATATGTATTTTGGAGGCTACTCGGACTGCCTGATTTTACCATAATCCCAGGACGCCATGTCCGGCAGCTTTCAACTTACAGCCTGTCACCCCTTTGTTTAACTCTGTCTCTCCTCAAAATAGATGTGTTTAAATTGCTCCGGGAAAGGCTCTGATCCAGAATTTGCTTTTGTCACCCACTGTGGTTACAAGACCCAGAAATGTCAAGACTAATCTTAGTTCACATTTCTTTTCAATACTGGGATTTTAGCTGTCAAGGGCGGGGGGG
>VZSF01009338.1:218204-417702 GCA_013398295.1 Chionis minor
GGGGGGTGGTCCTGTTCGTCACAGGGGCACCAGCAGAGCCCTGTCCTTGGTGGGACTCAATTTTCCTCAGCTGAAGCCTCTTAATCAACCCTAATGGACTAAGTCCCATCAGCTGGGTGTGGGTGGTCCTCAGGGGCTGCACTTTCTTTTCACTGCTTACAAATGGAGGGTGAGGTGGGTTTGTTTTTTTCTCCTTATATATTTTTCTGGGTTTAAGTCAGGGTTTTTAACATTAAGTTCCTCTGTAGCTGCCTTGATACCATGGTTGTAGTGCTCGTGGTGGGTTTTTTTAATTTGGAGTCTTTTCCCCTTTGCTCTGGGTGGGACCTTGGTACATCTCTAGCGGAGCAGCTGTGCGTGGCAGGAAACCTAAAAAGCAGTTGATGGGCTCTCTGCAGGGTTGTGGCAGGGTTGTGAGAAGGTGGCTAGCTGCGAGATGCTCCTCTTGGAGCTAAAAGAATGGTTGTCAAGCTGAGCAGTGGCAAAACTTGCTTTGTGAGTGAATGGTCTGCTCAGGGGTCCTGTGAGCTGAAATAAGGGGAGGTGTGGGACTGTGAGCCCGGAGGCTGCCAGGGAGGAAGACTATGGGTATGTGACACCAGGTAGCAGAGCAGAATCCAGGCCTCCTTGTCTGGATGGCATGTACAGCTGTTCAGCAGCCATGGAGGAGGCTGACGGTGGAGCCTATGGCTGCTCTGCACTCTCCTGTGGGATACCGTCCTCGGCCCAAGGGGAAACTGGCTTGATTTGATTGGAGAGTCACCACACTGAATGCACCGGCACTGTGTGCCAGGTCCGTTGGCTCTTGGAGCAGGTAAGTGTGGCAGTTTTGCCATCTTTTTTTTTTTTTCTCTCTTGGGCGTGGAAAAAATGTTGATAAAGTGTAAAAAGACTCTTAGGATTGAAAATGTGGGCTGGCTGCCTCTTCCAAATGGGGCAGCCTGCTCCCCTCTCTCCCTCCTGCTGCTGATCCCGGTGCTCCAGGGGCAGCAGAGCTGCTGTGTAAGGGGATGGATTTGAGCCCTCTCAGTCCTTCTCTGTTGTGTCCAAATTGTGTTTGCGCAGTCCCTGTAATCACAAGTTCCTTGTGGTTAACTCCTGGATGAACTTGGTGTAAATAGACTCGCAGTGTTTTTTGAGAAAATAAGAGAAAATGTGGCCTTGGGATTGTTTTTCTAGTTTCGTGTAGCATGCAAGGCAGAGCCAGGTGGGAATTGTGTGCTCTGTGCTTGAGTTGAGCAGCACTGCCAGGTACGGCTACCTGCTTTAATCCCTGTGTTAACAACTCCTGCAGTTCCTGGCATGATGTTTGGAAATATTTTAGTAACTCTGCAGAAACCAGCTGTGCCTTAGCTGTTCGTGGCTCAGACTTCATCTATTTGCCAACAAACGGTAACACTCGGAAAACAGTCTCTGAGATGGGTAATGTGGCCCATCCGCTTTGACTTTTTTGTAACCCATTAATTGTGACCTGCATCGAAGATGTTTTGTGTGTAGATGCTCTGTGTGATTTGGGACAGAAAAAGATGTTACAAACTCCCTAAAACTGGCAAGTACTTAAATTCTTGTGTGTGTTGCAACACATGCGATGTTGTCGTAATTGCTCAGCTCTGAGCTATGGCTCATCGCTGTTAAACAACCCTGTTATCACAGGTTAGCAGTAGTTCAGCATACAATTGTCTAAGTATTATTATTCTTAATTATATTCTAGTGGAAAATGTCTCAACTCCAAGCTTCTAGGGCATCATATAGACAACTTCTTACAGTAGAACATAAGAAAGGAGCATTTGGCAATCAATTTCAACATGATTTGGCAGACCTTAAATGCACACTAAAGTGCTTGGTTTTGGATGAAAAGCAGATAACAGTGTCAGGTGTTACAGCTTGTCTGGGAGGTGTGGGACTACTCTGTTGTCTAGCCTCACCTGGGGGGTTTTGGCAAATTCCTTGGTGCTATAGGATGCTTGTGATACCTGGGATTGTTCCTGCAGTGTGTTACAGCTGGGAGTTGGGGCAGGGCAATGCAAAGAGACCTTTGCACAAAAAGGGGCTTACTGAGGAAGGTGACTGGGCTAAACCTTTACTGTTACTTGTTGGGGCTGGGACTGGGAGGTGTAAGGACAAAGTTTTTAAAAAAAAAAAACCCCTATCTTTGAGAACAGGATTTTGGAGACTAAGCAGTTAATACTTCTGTGTAACAAGTGTGTGTGCTGTGGTTCACTGGTATCTTCTGCTGCCTTCTGATGACTGAGAAATGGAGGAGCTTACATTTTGCCTTTCCTCTTCTGACAAGTTTGTTGTAGAAATCGCGTTGCTGTGACCATCTTACAGACTACGGCCCAACGCTTGGGGCTCTGGCCTGCAGCAGGAAAAACGATATAGTATGGCTATGCAGGCTTGTGGTACACAGTGAGCTAGCTAAGGCTCTAAGTAATGGTCTGAATCTAGGCTCTCAATCACCACTATGTGACTTTCTAGAGCTGCTGTCTGTTAGTCATCTAAGGATTTATTTGAACTCCTTTACTGGAACCTACATGTTGTTAATTACATGTGAAAAGCCAAGGAACCATGGACTAAATCCAGCAAGAATGATTAAAATAGGGCTCTTTCTTACCTCAGTGGTGCAGTGCATTAAGCTGGGAGAAATGCTGAATTATTTCCGTCTGGAGAGAATGGCTGAAGCTTTTCTCATTTCCCCAATTTGCCTTGGCATCCTGCTTGTGATTCACTTGAACAGTCTGAAGGTTTATGCTGGGATGCCTGGCTTGGGGTAAAGGAGCCTCACTGTTTATAGAGTTCAAGGCTATAGATTATGCTCCCTGCTCAAGTTTCATAACTTCTCCTGCAATGTGTTTGCACTCACCAAGTACTTTGAAATGTCTTCCCTGGGCTTCAGTCTGGAGAAGCACTCAAAAACCTGCTGCTTGTTGCTGGGTTTCCCATGAAAGGAGATGCCTGGTAGGGACATGCCTTTGTGTCAGAGACAAGCAACTGAGTCAGGACTCGCAGGATATCTTTGACTTGTGCTGGGCACTGGAAAAGAGGAAATATTGTTTAAGGCAAGGAACTGGGAGATCAAAGATCTGTTGTGTAGTGCCTCATTAGCTTGTGAAGCTCCAGGCTGTTCCTTACCTGTTCTGGGCACCCCAGGCTTTAAACCAAACGGGAGGAACAATTGGTGCTGCGCTGTTTGTAAGGCTGAGTCTGAAACCACGATGATGCCGGGAGCAGCGGCCAGTTAAGGTGCTAAGGAAGGGTGAAGAGCCACTTGGTGTCTGCACCAGCAACCCCTGAGACCATGAAACTCTTTTCTGTATTGCTGCTTGCGTTCTGAAGGCCTTTGCGTCATCTAGTTGGAGCACTAATGATGCGTGCTTCACTGGGCTCTTAAGTTTAATTCAAGTGATACAGTAAGAAATTAGAATGAAGATATTTTAACAGCTCCATAAGCAAATCAGCCCTGTGAACAGTAAATCCCATCTACAGCACCATGGTGGTGGCAGGTCGAGACAGCTTCAATTACGGCACTACAGTATGTATACAGGGGTAAAAACGACGCTGCTTGCTTTCTTCGTTGCTTGTGGGAAGCAAATTGCTGACACAGTTACCGGATGGGGTGGGAAGGGATGAGTCTCCAGCCAGCAGCTGGCACAGAGCAGGCACTGAGGAGAGGAGTGGGAAGTAAGGCTGGTTGCGATTATGCTTTGGGCTATTTGAAAACTGGGTTGCTGCTTGCAAGCTGGCCCATGGCGGCTGGCAAAGCGCTTGCTGGGTGGGTTGGAGAGGCTGGTGTGCTCTGCTCTGAGGAGGAAGGTGCTAGGAGGCTCCATGTAACAGTCTTCAAATGAATGCCATCCTCTACATCATTGACTATTTCGTCTGACGCCTCTCCTTGCCAGCCCCTGTGTTTCTGCACTGCTGCTGGGTACCCAGCTCTTGCTCCTGAGCATCTCTTGAGTGCTGGGAGGAGGTTTGCAGGAGTTTGGCACTTGTGATCCCCCTTAATAGCTATCCCCTGTGGGCTCCCTCCCTCCTGGATGTGTGGCTTCAGGAGCCAAGCTGGGAGCCTGACAGGGTTGATGGGATGCCCTGAGAGTCTTTGATCCTATGTCCCACAACTGCTGGGATTCTGCAGGGTGAGCCCTGTCCCTTGGGGACCTTCAATAGATGCTAAAGACTGGCTGATTTCTTGCCACCCTTGAACAGGACTGACTGACCTTTACTTAAGGCCATTCCCAACCAAGCAGTGGTTCTTGTGTTTGAAGTTGTACACAACTTTCAGAGCCCACATCAAGGCTATAACTCCCTTTTGTTTCAGACTTATAACCTGAGAACTCTCTCTCAAATGTGTACATGGCATTTTATGTGATTAAATTCCATTTGGACTAAAAAGGCAGGTTTTTAGAAGTCTTACATTTCTGCTCTGAAAGGGCTGTATAAGTGGAAAAACACTCAGTGCCTGAGGGCTGTTATCTTTCTGCCAGCGACACATGGGTCTGGGGCCAGCCTGTAAAGCCAGTTACCTGCTTCTTGCTCTTCAGCAAGGCTTTATGCTGAAGGCTAGAGTAATTGTCACCTTACCCAACACAGGTGGTTTTTAGTCACCTGAAAACATGTTGGCAGCAGATGTGTTAGATGGAGCACTTGAGGGAGGTGTAGAGTCCACCTATGTGTGTGCAGTAACCCTGCGGCATCCAGATGAGTGGTGAGTGTGGCAGCTCCTGCCACACGTGCAGGGACTGTCCCATAAATATTTTCCAAATAACCAAGCTGCTTTCCCCTTCTCCTCCTGTAAAGTTGCTGCTAAAAATTGAAATAAGTTGATAGCCTGCTCCCATACTGGGCCCTACTGCCAGTGCTTGTCTGGGAGCAGGGCGCAGCTGGGGGAGCTTCCGGCTGCTTTGGGGGAGTAGTTTGCTCTGATAGCTGCTGCTGTTGGTCATCTTGGTGCTACTGAGCTTCACAATAACAGTTGGCTGGTGCCTCTGATTTAGAGCTGCAAGAGCAGCATTTAGTCCCCAGTGGTTACTGCAGCCCACCAAACCCCTTGCAAGAGGTGCTTCACCTTCCTTCAGACACCAGAACTAGCATGAAAGGTGTAGCTGTAAAATGTCTTACAGGAGGAAAAGGTACCTATCAATTTGTCTTTACTCAGAACAAAGTGTTCAGTGTGTATCTGCAATGGGGCACAGAGGGCATGATGGAGACAGACCCTCTGCAGCCTTGTTTGATCCTGGAGTGACTTCTTGGCTCCTGTGCCAGCTGATCCCTTGCTTGTGTGCTGCTGTGCATCAGGATGCATGATTTAGTGCAAGGGCTGTGAACCTCTGTCTCAGGTGCGGCTTGAGTAGTTCCCATTAGTGTGTAGCTAAATTAACAGCTTTTATTTCATTTATTTTAGTTGGGAGCACTGAGGACTGGCATTAGGAATCTTTCCCTGTCCATCTATGAGGCTTTAAAAGCTAAAAGGTGCGCTCAGGCTGAACTTGGGGGGCAGGCTGGGGTGTAATCTTTGTACTCAGTGCTCTGAACAAGGTACTTGGAAAAGCGAGGGCCGTGCCCCTGAAACAAACGGAAATTATTTTCTCCTGAAAGCCTCATTTTCCTTTTTTCAGGAGTTCCAGCCATTGCTGAGAGCTGTCAGTAGGGATGGGTAGATCTAAGCAAGAAGCTGTTACAGCAGAAATGGCTGTCCAGAGTCAACTTGAGCCAGGTGTAACTTTACCCAAATGCATCTAGAGAGACTACTTTTTTTTTTCCTTGGTGCACTCCTAAAATGAGATGGGATTTATGCTTCTCCCTGAGCTGACCCCGAAATACCTGCTAGCAAGCTGCCCTGCATATGTGGGACAGGATTAGAAGGCAATGAGTTTTGCTGTAAACCATCTGCAATGTGGGTTAGCAATAATCCTGCCAGCCTAGTGGAATCTGGGGTGGGAACAGGTGAGGTTAAGCCCTTTGATTATACCTGCATATCCAGAGGTAACCCTGGATACAGAAACCCTTCTGTTATCAGCGTGCAAAGCTGTAACAGGATGCCTGCAGCAGGCTGATGTTACCAGTGTGCAGCACTGCTTATCAAATGGGTGAAATCCAGGAGCCTCCAAGGGGGTGGAGGATGGGGAAGGTTGTCTCCCTGCCTGTTGCGGCTGGGCAGGAAGGAGGAATGGTTACAGGGTAGGGGGCAAGGGCAGGGAGGTGATCTCTTCCCCCTTTGGGCAGTAGCATGGCCAGAGATGCTAAAATCGACAGTACAGCTTTGGTATTGAGGTTTTTAAAAGGGTATTGAAAGCTTGGAAGGCATGTAGAAGGAAATACCTTGGAGGGAGGGAATGCCAGAATTCAATCTGCTTAGTCCTTATCAAAGGAAGGACTGGGTGACTTAATTACACTGTAAGTACTTTCCCAGATAGCAAAGAGCACTTTAATCTTGCAGAAAAAGGCACAATGAGAGCTTGTGTCTGAAGGATAAAATCAGACCAACTGAAGATAGAAATACTGTGCAATCTGCTAATGACTTCCCACCCCAAGGGGGAAATTTTGTCTCTGGATGGGATGGCATGAATTGGACAGACTTGTCTTGTGTCTTGACTAAACCAAGCACCTCCTTGGCTGACAAGGTGATAGTCATTAGAGTGGTCAGATGGGAAGAGGAGGGTGTTTCCCAACCTCAGGATGTGGGCAATGGGCTCCCTTGCGAGTGCTGTGAGGCTGCAGGGTCCAAGCTCTGGAGCTCCTGGTCACCCTTGAACATCTGGCCAACCTCTCTGTACTGGCTGTGACAAGCCAGCTATGTGGTTAGGTGGGCTGATGGTCCTGCCTTGGCCTCAGCCTCCACAAACTCTGCTGTCCAGAGCATGTTTGATGAACCAGCAGTAGATGTGGTCTTCCCTAGTGCCGAGCTTGCCAGAGGCAGTGGGTGGAAAGCAGGCTGTGCTCATACGTGAGCAGAAAAATTACTTCTGCTGGCTCTGTTCTCGCACTTTTATCACTGCTGTTGGCATTAAAAGAGCATTGTATCCGGATTATTCATGCACTGCTAATAACTCCGGAGTGCTGTATGCTAGATCCTGCTTTCAGCTGTACCCAGCACTTCAGTTGCGCCAAGTGAGCTGTACTGACAGATCTGAGGAAAGTCAGAATTTGATATTAAATAAGTTTGCATCCATTTCTAAAGCACAGCTACAGAACAGGAACAGCATGATCCCTGCTACTGGCATAATTCCATTTAAATGACATATCTGCAGATGGAAAAGCTGCCAGTGGGTCGGTCTGGTGGTGTAGAGAGAAATGGAGCAGCGGGCTCAGAACACCTGATAAAATAAGGTTTTTTTGTCTTCTCTTTTATGAACTGGAGATGAAAAGTGTGTGGGTCAAGGAGATCTCCTGTTGCAAGTTGCAGGGAGTCAATAGGTCTCTAAGGGAGGGTACAGGGAGCATGGTAATTAATATCCACCTAAAATGCTGCTCCCTCTGTATCTGCCCTAATGCTGCAGGGAGTCCGGAGGGAGTCTGAGCCCTGCATGTAGGGGTGCAAATAGGATGATACAGCTCTGGGCTCTGGCACTGCTCAGGGATGGGAAACCTTCAGAGAAACACAGCTCTTGATGAGGTCTATTTGCAAGAAAATGGAGTATCTTTCTCTGGCATTGGAAATGTGACCTGCTAACATAGCCCAGGGGCTGCAGGCAGCTCCGTTCTTCCCTCAGCTCTCCCATGGCTCCAGAAATCTGATGGTGCCTTTGAGGAAGAATCCTTGTTTAATTAAGTTGTATGTGTTGGGAGGTGACTGTGAGTGATTTCCTTTGTTAGCTGCTGTCTTGCTTGGGGAACGGCTCACCTTGTTCTTAATGAAACCTTTCCTTTCTGTTGTGGATGGAAAACTGTCTGGAGACTAATGAAGACCCAGACTTTCCAGAGATGCCCTTGCTTCCTAGGGACACCAAAGATGTGTTCGCTCTTTGTGGGGAACTAGCTATCTAGCAGCAAGATAACCAGCTCCCAGGCATGCAAGCAAATAAACTGGATGTGTCAGCCCAAGGCGTAAATAGGGGCAAGTGGAGACAGCTCTGGGAGGTGTGGGGGCCCAGGGGCAGGGTTGCAGGACCCGGAGCCCATCATGTGTTCAGCATTGAAAGGTGCTGGGTCCAAGCATGGCAGAGCCAGACCTTTGTCATTGCCAATGTGTAACCCATTGTCTCAGTCCAGTGTGTCAAGTCTTGCGTACAACTGAGAACCAAAACATAGTTCTCCACTGCATGTAGTGTTCAAGAAGAAGGGAGCCTGGACAGTCACAGGTGGAAGAGGCAAAGACTCTGCTGTTGCAAGATGAAGCTGAAACTACCCAGAGCAGGACAGAGAGCAGGGCTTGAGCCCTGGGCCATCCTTGCCATCCCCAGGGTGATGGACCTGTAGCTTCAGCTGGGCAACCAGACTTGCTAAGGATTAAGTGCTACAGACACTTGCATCAGCTTTGAATGTAGAGCATGGAAAGCTCCTCTCTTGTATTGCTAATAATTCTCCAACCTAATTTCTCTTTCTCCATTCGAATCGACATGTTTCCCAGCAGCTGTCGGCTAAATCCCAGGCAGGTTTTGTAATTGGCCCCATTTCCCCAGGAGCTCTGCAACAGCAAAGCAGATTTTGTCATCTTTTCATTCCTCATGAAACTTTCCTAGTGAAGAATGAATTTTTTTTTTTCCTGCTGCCTTCGGTCCTTCCAGGCATGGCTCATGGGGCTCTCCAGGGGCTGGAGGAACAGTTTATCTTACCACTGCCTGACAGCATGGCTAAATTTTAGTGTTGGGAAGTAGAGGCTGCAGCTGGGGCTCTTGCTGGTTTGCTGGGAAAGGGCCCTTTGGGTTAAGAAGTTGAGAATCCCTGGATGCTGTCAGGCACTGCTACGGGGCTTTGGACAAATCCTGAGGCTCTGGTGGAGGAGTCATGCATGCAGAAAATGCTATCCCAGGGGTGTCTTGTGCATCAAGGAGCCTGCTGCTGCTGAAAAGCAGCGTTTGGGAGTTAAAGGGGGGAAACACGAGGAAATCCTGCAGTCGTGGGCCGCAATGGTTGCAGGACTTCAGTGGTGACCTGATTTCACCCTGGAAAAGGATCCTGCTGCATTTCTGTGCCTGTGAACCTGCTGTCAGAGACAGGTCCAGGTCTGTGCTTCCTCTGCTTGCCTGCAAGGTCTGCCTCGTGTCAGGAGCTTACCGGGAGATGACAAAGCATCAATGTTCGATGGATCTAACCCTATTGCAACTTCGAGTTTGGACAACTAGAGCTGCTGCCCGGATCCTGTTTGCTGGGGTGGGATGTGTTAATGGGGCTGCAGGCAGCCATGCCGTGCAGATGTGCTGCTTTTTGCTTTGTGTGTCCAGTGCAGGCAAGCTCATAGCCCTGTGAGCCATGGGGGTGTCGGAGGCTCCTGGCTTTCCCCGGCAGCTCCTCACGGCTGAGGGCAAATACAACTTGCACACAGTGTCAGATAAGAGCATCTCCTCTTGGGAGCCCAAGGGCTTGCTCCAGATAAATTGGCAGTATCAGCCCTCGTGTTGCTGAGCAACCCTGTGGGCATCCTGCGGTGAAGGAGGTGGCTGTGAATTAGAGAAGGATCCACATCTCCTGCTGGCTCTAATCAAGGTCCTGGCCTTGGATGCAGATTGCAGCCTGCTTCAGCTACTTCTCTTAATTTGAGCCCTGGATGAGTGTTTATAATACTGTCGTGTTCACAGCTTCCATCCAACAGTGTTTGCATTTGTTCCTAGTCCTTTGATCATGGTAATAAATCCCAGCTCCTCTGGCAAATTGGATCTCATTTATGAGGCTACAAGTGTTGTTAGTGTTGATGGACTGAGGTGCTTTGCTTTGTATCCTTGTTTCCAGTTTGTCCTGGCTTGGAGAAGATAACACACTTGGGCCTGCTTTCTAAAGCTGTTTCTAGTCTTGCGTGCTCCATGGCCCTGGGCTGAGCCTCTTGAAAAATGAAGCTGAAATTCTCCCTCAAAAATGGAATCCCAAATAGAACTGGAGCCAGCTCCTGGCACCACTGAGCAGTGAGGCTGCAGCCAGCCAAAAGCAGGCGAAAGTTTCTGCACGGGCTGCGCGTCGCGCTGAGGACAGACACTCGCCTGTCACTGCTCTGGCTCTGCTGCCAGAAAGGCGCTGGCTGGGGCAGCGAAGATGGTGGAAATGGGCTGGTTCAGACCTTCCCTGGTGAGGGTGAGAGGGGCATTGAGTGTTCGCATTAATGACTTGGCTGGGCAGCCTCTTGCTTGCGTGCTCCAAGGTCCCAAGGTTCTGCCCCAGGCCCAGGATAGGCAGCTTGGTGGGATCTGCTACATCCAGAAGATGCTGCAAGGGAATAGCTGTTGTGAGGGAACAGCTCTGCAGGGCTGGGCTGATCATGGTGACATCTGATGCTTCAGAAATCCAGGCTTGTGGATCCCAGAAAGCCGTCATCTGCTGCAACCTCACTGCTGGGTTGAAGGTTAATCCCCTTGAGATCTATCCATATTGCTTTTCCCTAACCTGGTGAGGCTGGGGCTGTCCTGAGCAGTGGCTCATATCTCATATCTGCTGTCCCAGCTCTGCCTCTGACGAACAGGTTCATTCCAACAGGTTCCATCATAATTCGCAGGACCCTGAAAATCCTGCATTGGTTTTGCATGTTGCTCCTGAAGGCTGATTTGAATAGTGCTGAACATTTTGATTTCTGTGTTTTTGTTTGCTGCCTCCTCCCCTGACCTGCTTTGCACTGTGACTTTCTTTTGCTGGATGTAGCCTGCAGTTTCCCAACATCAGTCTCCATTAGGTGACACCTCTTTACTAACATTTACATGCTCAATGTACAGTCAGGTAATTGCTGGGCAATTTCACATCCAGGCAATTTATTGCAAGCTCATCCATTCAGAGACTATAATAATTAATCTGCAAATTAAGCTTGCTTTTAAATTAAGTCATGCATTATAGTAGCATGATGGGTAACTGCTAACTCTAGATTTAGAGGGCAGTGTTATTTGTTTCTCCCACCCAACCAAACCGTGGCGGCTTTCACGCAGCTTTCATGTGTCCCATCATTCCCAAGCACTCGCGAGCCAAAGCAAAGATCCTTCTTGGGGCACTGAGAGCAAAGGGTGCAGTGGTGCAGCTTATTGGAAGCCATCAGTACGAGGAACCTACTGCCACGTGAATCAGACCAGCTCACTCACCAGCCTGAAAGCTAATCCTAATCCCAAACCTTGCCTGTAATCTGATGTTGAACTTGAAATAGCTTGAAAATAAGGGGAAAAAGAAGATTTAATTCTTGCTTGTTTTGCAGTTTCCACTGTGTTACATATCCCTGAAAGTCAATGGGCCTTAAATGAGCAATGCTTGGTAAATACCAAATGCCTCTTCAGTTTTCAGCAGCTTTTAAGACTTTGGGAGGAAACTGGCATCATGTGGGCCCCTCTCTCAAGGAGGACAAAAGCTGCTGGGAACTGAGTGGTGTCAGCAGTCAGAAGTTCAGCATTTCTGCAAAACCAGCCCTTTCTATGCAATATGTGGTTGGTCTAAACTTTAAACCCTTCCTACCTTTCCTCTTTGTTTGATTTCCCCCTCCCCCAAATGAATCCTTTCAGAGATGCTTGTTAATTCAGCTCCGTTTGAAGGGAGATCCCCAAGAGCCCTTGGTGTCTGTAATGCTAAACACTGGCCATAGGGTTATCTTGCTGTGGCAGTGCCTCGCATTGTGGCTGGCTTCCCCCTTCCTCCTGCAGCTGGGAACCCAGGTCCCACTCATTCATTCATTAATCCCTTTCATTCCCTGTTTGTTCATATCCTCGGCAGCATGGGGGGAAAATTGTAATCCTGAGAACAAATAGGAATTCTTCTCCTCTTCAGAAATAAAAGCCGGTCCATTAAAATCATTTGTTCTCTTTGAGATTTGCCTGTGTACAGATGAGAAGGAGGTCTTCTATAATGGAGTTGGAGCCTTGGTGCTGAGCAGGGACAACAGGAGGGAACCCATCCCTCTTCCTTTTGTAATGCACCCTCTCCCTGTGCGTCCCGTTCCCCCCGCCCCCCCAAAAGGGGATCAGATGAATTTTAGAGTGCAGATGGATCAGTTTTAATGATGTACCTCTGTGCTGCTCTGGTCTCTGGTAAACATGGTTAAAGCAAAGAGATTTGATGTGGGTTGGGGTTTTTTTTCCTTTTTTTAAGACTGCAAAGCTACTGTGTGGCTCCTGCCATGCAGCATGGCCGCCGCTGCCGCGTTCTTTCAGTCTGTGCTCTGGGTCCAGGCAATTGCAAATTTGCGTGCCAGGACATTGACACTTTTCCTGGCTGTGAGCGCACAGAGTGCCCTGGCAGCTCTGGAGGGGATGGGGTCCAAACCCAGGGGCCTGCTTGCCCCCCACAGCCGTGGGAAAGTGTGGGACGCGTGGCCTTTTGGACCTCTGGGAGGAGAAGATAACAGTGGCACCTCTCCCAGTCTCCTGCCTCATTCCAGCTGATCCCTTCTTTTAAGCTTGTCCTATGCTGGGAAATCATAAGCCCTGCCTGTAACTTGCTGGATAAGCAGTTTTAATTTGAGACAAAAAAAAGATGCTGGAGCTCACTCTGTCCAGGCTGGGGCAGAGCATGTGTCTGTGGGGAACGGGGCCGTCCTTAGCCGGGCGAGCTGCAGTGACCTGGTGCAGGGTGATTGTGAGCCCAAGCTCCTGGGCTACCTGGAGGCGAAGGACCTCCCGCAGAGCCTGAGCCAGGCTTCCAGCATGGGTGGAGGAAGAAGGTTTGGGAAACTTGCTTTGTTGTCTGCGGGTGAGCGAAGGTTGATCCCTTTTTCCCTGCAAAAACAGAATGGAATATGTCCTCCCGAGATGGATGTGAAAAAGCCGTTTAGCTACTGCAGCCCACTAAGTGATCCTTAAAACATAAGCTTCCCAATTTGCAGAGGTGTTGAGCTGCTCAAGTGTCTGAGGTGCTCTGGAAGTGGTTGCTGTCTTCTGAAGTGTCTCTATTTAAAGCTGAGCAGGTCCTTGTCCCTGCCTCATACAAGGGTTGTCTTTTCCAGCTTGAACAGTTGCTACATGCATTTACTGTCAGAAAAGCTTATGAGACTAATGAACTCTAGAAACTGCTTATCTGTCTTTTGAAATAAAGATGGTTTTGTCCTGGAAATAAAATATGGTGTCTTGCACTTAGCAAAAAGAACTAAAACATACTCCATCTCAAATGTCATCTGCTCACAAAACCACTCTTGAACAACCTACAAAGCAGAAATTGTTTAATGTGTGACTGGCAGGATTTAGTTGTATCGCTTTCTGGAGGGCAATATAGTGAATTAATTCTTGCAAAGTGAGTTTAGGAGTCTTTGCTTTGAATGAGCCCTGGCACCCCCATCCAAATGATGTAGTGTTGTTACTTCTCCTGTAGGACGTAGCTTACTTCATAGGACAAAGGAGACTTTACCCAGTGCAGGCAGCCCTTCACTGCCTCTCTGCCATTGCTTTCATCCCTCAGTGTACTTGGAAAACTGCATAATTTTGCCTACCAGTTTGGGAAAATTTTGTCTATTGCAGTGCTGGACAGCAAAGACCTCCAGAACCCTGTCCTGCATCGCTACCCGATGGTGTGCTCATGCTGGAGACTCACCACCCCCCAGAGACGGCGCTACGATCCTCCCAAAGGGGAGCCTGCAGTGTGCTGAGCTGCTGTCTGCCTGCACAGCTGCTGGGGAGACGCACTGCTGACTTCTTCCTTACCTGAAAACTCTTTTTTTTTTTTCTTTTTGGTGCTTTAATTCTGCCTAGGTGCAAGCATGAGTCTCCAGCTTGAGCTGAATGAGCCAATGGAACCTGTGTTTGCAGCTGGTCCTTGCTGGAGGATGCAGCACACAGACCTGGCCTGACCTCAGCTGCCAAGGGCATCTCGGAAGTTGTGCGTTCCTTTCACAACTCGGAGGCTAAAACTCCCCCAAGTCTCGCTGCCCTGCGTGATTCATCCATTCGGGCTTTGTGTCTCGGTGCTCCCGCTCCTCACCTCTCGTCAGAGGCGGCATGGCAACCACGCAGCCCCGCGCTCTGCGACCTCCGCCAGTAAATCAGACAGAAAAGCGCCATTTCTTGTTTAAAAACATTGGCTGCACTAAAAATATCTCTGCTGCTGCAACCCAGATGGTGGATGGAGGAGTTGTCGGGGTCTGCGGGGCCCAGCAGGCTGCTTAGCATGACAATAGATCTCTCTAATTGTTCATATGCAAAGTTTGGTGCCGGGTTGGTGAGAGGAAGAGGCTGATTGCTGATTCATAGCTGAGTTGTGGGTCCTTTGGCTGGAGGGAAGTGTTGCCACCCAGTTGGAGCAAGGGGAGAGGACTGAACTTGGCTCTAAACTTTAAACCATCTGAGGTCAAGGATGTCCTTCCATAAAGGTCTTGGCAGGTGCTTGATGTAAAAGATGTCCAGCTGCTGCCTTGTGTGGCTGCTCAGCAAACTAGGGACTGGCCTGGGTCAGGTTCAGTGTGTGCTAATTAATCCTGAGCTGTTAACTGCTGTGCAAATGCAGCTCTGTTGCTCCATCTTTAATGCGGGATGCCCTGGCCTTGCTCAAGTGTGAAGGATTTTCTGGTTTTGCAGCTCTTTATGAATACAGAACATGAAAGGTTGAGCCTTAATTGCGGCTTTAAATGAAATTAAATTTCTTGGAAAAGCTGCAGGTAGAAGTAGATATTTGGGAGGATAAAGTGCCTTGCTGCAGGGGTGGCTGGTTTGGCAGTCTGGAGTCCAGGATTTGGGGTGTCTGTGGAGCTCAGCTGCCTTCTTGCAGGGTTAAAATTGGATGAAGAGCTGCAGCTGTCACTAGGCAGGGTCTTTATTTCAGCTGGAAGGCTGAAAAGGCTGCAGAGGCCGTTTCCCTCCTCCCCTGGTATGCAACAGTGCTGCCTGGTTGCTTCTCCTCCACTACTTTAACTCAAAAGGGAAATGAGTTTCTGGAGCTGTTGCTCGGTGTTTCTTTTGAGGAGAAATATGTGGGGAAATGTTAATGGGAAAATGCAGCACTCTCCCCTTACCAGTCCTCTTAGGTTCGAGTTAAAATGTGTTCAGGCTCCTGGGAGGAAAAGGAATGCCTCCGATGTGGTAGTCTTAGTCTTGGTTTTTCATTTAATTTAGCATAATTTCATGGCCTGTCTCAAAAGGCCTTATTAACAAGGCAGGGTGTGAATTCAGTGTGAAGGCACAAAGAGCAGCAGTGCCTACAGCAGCAACGTCTGTGCCGATGTGGTTCATAATCCTGGTCTAGCTGTCTGGTTCAATTTTTAACTGCTGCTGCCTATACCTTCAGAGGCAGTTTCCCCTCTCAAGGTGGTGGAAATCATATGTGATTCTGGGGAGAGATTCGTCACAGCCGGCATGTACTGCAGTGACACTGACCCTGTTATGGCAGAGTCAAAACGCCGGAGGGTTAGGGTCCTGTTGTGCCAAGCAGTGAGAGTTAAGAATAAGAACCCAAAAAGACTTGTGGTTATAGGGCGGCAAGTGGGTGGGAAACACCTCACAGCACATCTCGCAGGCTGTCGCGGGATGGATGTGTCTGACACAGCAATGATTTAGTGACAGTGCAGTTTTATTAATGATTTGAGGTATATCAAGAGATTGAGTTTTAGCAGCATGTAATCATCAACTGATTCACAGATTTACAAATGATTCAACTAAATAAACGAGCAGTGACTCGATTACAGTTTTGAAGATGACAAGAGTCACACTAAATTACTAAAATGTAGCCTTAACTAATACACGTGCATATGAGAATAAGCAAATATGTATAAAGCATTTACACGTGTGCACACACACCCCTACACACTCATACACCACAGTTATAAGCTGTGGAGATCAAAAGATCCTGTAGTATCACAAGACTTTGAGTCGTGGTGGGGTGGGTACCCTTAGTTTATACACGTGCATGGAGAAAGAAAGAGCATCCATGTCTATAAAGCAAGTGGATACACACTTATAAGTGGAGAGATGGATTAAGAGCAGAGAGGCTGGCCTATAGTTAAAATTTCTCTTTTCCAGTTAGAGCGAATATTCACAATGCATCGGCATTCCTCAATGGGTGATTGTTGAAACTCGAGAGGGATTGTGTCACCCTGGATTTCCAGTCCTTGAGGTGGTTGTCTGAGACTCCCCTGACTCAGGGGAGATATTGGCCACAGCCTGCTGTGATCCAGAAGAGCTCAAAGGGGTCCTGCTAGAATCGCTACTTGTAGGATCCGAGATAATTGACTTTTGCCAGGTATTTTTCCACTCTGGTTCTGGCTTGGATAATGGGATAGTCCTTTCCATTGGTTAGCAAGCCAAGGACTTGTGGTCCTGGTACCCCCCTTTCCATGGCTATGATCCAAGTGTTGTCTGGCGTCATCAATGACAGTTATTATCAGCAGGAGCCACAGGATCCAGGTGCACTAGGGAGTTGCCCTAGTGTTCTGGCCCATGGCTTTCTCCCCGTTTTGTTCTTTCATGTTAGACTATTATGTATCGTTTTGGTTATTGGATTATTATTAAGTGGCCTAGGTGGGGAGAAGATTGTGCCAGATACCGCGATGGGGGGGCGAGGGGTGTGTGCGCAGGGATTGCACCACCACACAGGCACCCTGTATGTGTTTGGAGAGCTGAGAACTTGCTGCCGTATATCCTTGTGGCCGCTGAAAGACTGACTTCCTGCGCTGGGGGGCAGAGCTTTGGAGGAAGGAGGATGCTGCCCAGATTTTAGATGGTGTCAAGTCTGTCTGATGGCCCTGAACTCTTGGGGGCTGCCGCACTACAGGCACTAACTGGAGCAAGTCAGGTATTTATATTGGACTCCTTGGCCAGAAGCGGAGATCCAGGATGTGAGCTGCCGTGCCATACACAGTGATTCCATCGGCTTCCAGCCTTTGCTGTTTGAGGAATAGAGGAGGGAGGTGGGGAAGCCACCCCAAGTGCCTGAATTCAAACCAAGAGATGTGTAGAGGCTGCTGTGTGCTGATGGGCAGGAGGCACTGGGCGCTGTGAGGTGAGCTTACACTGCTGGCACAGCCCTCCGCGGGGAGCTGAGCTGCCTCCCGGAGCGGGAGAAGATGAGCCCTCGCTCACTGTGAGGATGCATGTCGGATGTCACTGGCAGGGAATGCAGAGCCAGACTGGGGAGCACCTAGGCTGTGGGCTGGAAGCCCTGTGAGAAGCAGTGTGGCCAAACCTCAGCGTCTCACAGCTGTATTCATTAAATCTGAAGGAAATGGCCTTTTCTGCACTGCCTTTATGTGAAGTCCTAGCTTCTGGGGAGAGCTAAAACTTGATAACAGCATCCAACAGGAGTTCTAGTCTCTCATCTAATGACTCACTGATACAGCTATCAGCTCATCACTGCATGCTGATCTGCCTGAACGGACAGTTAATTTGCTTGTAGCAGGCACTACTAGTTTGGATCCCCTATCCGCTTTGTTATTGATGTAACTGCACCCAACCACAAATTAATTGGCTGTTGCTTCGTTGGCCCAGAGCAAATTGCTTGCAGATGTATCATAAATTCATAGATGGTAGACTAGATTGGCAGAGTGCTGGGTGTCCTCTACACCCCTCTGCATCAAACTCTGATTAACAGCTCGCAGTGCTTGGAGGGAGGGAGGTGTACTCCAGAGCAAAGTCATCGCAGCCCCAGGTGCCTACAGCCTTGGTCGGGGAGCTTGGGAAGAGGTGAAAATAGGAAGAGGGTGGTGCTGGGTAAGCTTTGAAGTTAACAACTCTTTGTGGAAGTTGTTTAGCATTGCCTGTCATCTCTTCCCCCATTGAGGGCAGCTGGGGGCTGCAGTGCAGAGAGATGGGTTGAGGTGAGCCCTGCAGGCGAGGCAGAGCCGTGGTCTGCCCGCAGTCGGTGCCAGGGTCTCAGTGTGGCTGGGCTTGAGGTGCTTGGACCTGCACATACAGGCTGGTTCTTTCACCGGTTTATCTTCACCCAGCACAAGCACAGCTGAAGTGAAGTATTCCCTGTCGTCACAGCATTGATGGGAGTCTAACATCAATGATCTTAAATTAATGATATGTTGAAAGCTCAAGGCTAAGGGAGCAGGAATTAATATCCTTGAGACCTGTCTAGTTCTGTCTCTTCTGACACCTCCTAATTTTCCATGTAAATTGGCTTATGGATCTCTGGCTCAAAGGCTGTGTTGTGTGCTGGGGGAGTCTGGCGTGTCTGCTAGGAAATTATCTAGCGTAATGGCAGGGTTCTAATTGTGCTGTAGCTATTCAGATCTGCCTCCCCTGTGCGGGCGCTCTATCTGTGACTATCTGAATAATCACTGCATTTATAGCAGTCCAGCGTGCATTTCGGGTTTGTTAAATACTGTATGCCAGTATGCGACGGGCCCGTGTGTGCACAGTTGTGATCATAATAAAACATGATGTTTAATCCTTCTGTTATATTGACTCAACCATGCATGAACAGCAGGGTAGTTCTTACGCACACACCTAGAAGAACAAGCTCAGGCTTTGGCTTAGCCAAATAAAGTAAATTTGCCCAGAATTTTGTAGGAAACAAATAAAGGTGCGAGCGCAGCTGCAGGGAAGTCCATTCAAAAGGTATTGATTCACTCGAATCTGAATCTGTTGCTGCACAACAGTACAGATGGAAGTCTGCTTCTGACTTCACAGAAGACCTAATGTGGGAGGTGACTTTTAAAACTAATTGTACAATAGAGGGGGAAAAAAAGCTGTGTAAGTCATTCAATCAGCTGAAATTCATTCAGATTTTAAATTAAAAAAGGCCTATTGACTAGCTGTGCTTTATGTGCTGCTGGTTTGAGGGCTGTATAACACAACGAGAACTTGTCCCTCCATACAAATGTAATAAATAAAAACAAGGTATGGAAAGAGCCAGTGTCCCTTTACCCTATGAGTTTGCAATTGGCAATTTCCCGCAATTTGCGCATGGCAATGTGTCTTACTTCAGCCTGAGCTGAAGACGGGAACCATAGTAACATCAATAATAAACCCCCAGAAGAAAGGGAAGTTTTGCTGAAAAAGTGTCCCTGTTTGACCCTGGAAGATGGTTCTGGAAACAAACCTGTACGCACCTGGAGGCACAGCCAGGCGTGGTGGCTGTGCCTGTGACAGACACTCAGGGGACACGGCTGCCCCTTTCTCAGGCACAGATCTGCTCAGCCCAAGGGAGCCTGGCAGCTGCTTTCAGGTAGATGTGTATGAGGACAGGGGCCCTTGCTAAATCCAGGATTGAAAATCAGCTCTTTGCTCCATTTGATCACCCATCTTCTGGGACATCTCAGAGATTGCTCTGAGCATCAGGTTCATTCTGCCCAGTTAAAAAGTTTTTGTCTATTGGGGAGGAAATTAAGGTGGAAACGTGCAGAGCAGAAGCTCTCCTGGGCTCAGGAAGGATCTTTCACTTATGTGAGATGGTTGTGTTGCCAACATCCCCTTGCTGACACTGAATACTGCTTTGTGCTGTGGTGGTTTTAGTCAGTTTGCTGTACAGGCTGTTTCGGCAACAGCATGGCCAGGGAAGGGAGCCCGAACAGAGATCTTGAAACCTCTACACCAGTTAAAAAGCAGTAGTATAAGCAGCCAAAATCAACTGTCCTGAGAGAGTTACTAACAAGGCAAATAAAACTGCAACAGATTTTGGTAAAACTCACCTCTGGTTTTAATTAGCTCAATAATTTAATTTTCAAAGTCTGCCTGAAATATTCTGAATTGACTTTCATTTTTTTTTCCTTTACTGTCATCCCTAGGAGAAAGTAACAGGAAAGTAACAGGAACTGGAGGTGGTCTATTTAAACAGAACCAAATGGACAAATTCTTTCTTTCATAAAACGACAAGAAGATTGTTTCCCTTTGGCTGCTCTTCTCTCACTGCTGAAATTCTCTGGCCCGGCCCGCTCAGTCTCCAGTGCCCATTGCTCCTCCTGAAGCTTAAAATAGGCCCCTCAGAGGCGCTGCTGGTTTCTCTTGGCTATTTCCTCTTTTAAAGTGGCACAAATGGTTCTGAATGGTCTCTTCGCCAAGTCTCTAGAGCTTCCTTGCATCTCTGTCCCTTCCCAGTGCCTGTATCATCACCCTTGGTCATGGATCTTTTTGATTAAAGATGTCTCACTTCTAGTTTTTTTGATGAAAACTGACCAACTTTGTCCAGCTGACACACCATTGTGGTGACCTGACCCTGGAGGGTGGTGGAAACCTTTCCTGGCAACCTAAAAGAAAACCTCTAAGGTTTCCCAAGGGGGGAAAGTCAGGTCAGGGGGGAAAAGTTGGGTCAGGATTGAAAAGGAGGAAAGAAATATATGCCAAACTATTGAGATGTTTTTACCTCGCGTTATCATCCAGGGCAAAGCCTCCAGAGTGCTATCGGCTCGTCTCATTTTCAGCCAGAGTGTGTGTGTTCACGTGCATCTGTGGCTTTCCTGGGTGGACAAACCCTGCTAGACAGACAGCTGGAGAGGTCGCAAAGATGTAAATACCCCAGGGTGAGCAAATCACAGGGGAACAGTCAGGATCTGATGTGTCTTGCTGGAATATATCGCCACCACCATAGCACTCTTTTTTCTAGCTGTAGAAATGGGGATAAGTTCATTTCTGCCCCCTCTGCAAGTTATGGGCATGGAGTTATTAATGCTCATAACATGGTCCGGAGGGTGCTGCAGAAGTGTCACCTACAACAATTTTGCAAGCTTCAAAAGTAGTATAGCATCTGCTGATCAATACTCATTCCCACTGTCTCTTCTCCCAACCAGCTACAACTCAAGGCTCTTTTTTTTTTTTTTCCTTTTCTCTCTCTCAAGGTGTTTGCTGCTCACACTAATGCATCCTGAAATCCAGCAATTGACACAAAAATGTCAGATGTGATGTGAAGCAGCAGGATGGGGTAATATAAGCCACTTGCGGAGCCACCGCTGCCAGCTGTGTCCTCGTTATGTGTGACACTGTCCAAGTGCAGGCAAGATGTCTCACAGGTCACTAAGTGGCTCCTGCTTTCAGACAGCAATTTTTCTTTTGGGAGTTAATAAAAGCATCAAGTCATAAAAGTTCCAAATTTGGATTTAGCGAGGACCAAACCTGATTTAGCCTTTCCTTTTTCCTGTTTCTTCAGCTTTTAATTTGGTTAAAAAGAATAAATATTTTGAAAATTCTATAATCTTCCTGTTGTCCTTTATAGTCCATATTTCTCAAAGCTTCCTTTACCCTGAGAGGTGTCAGCTTTGCCCTTTCAGGAGTCAGGCTTGTTTGATTGAAAGACTAATGGTAAGCTCAGTTTAGTTTCCTGCTGCCCTGTGCTGCAGGAGCCACTTCTTGTCCCCTCACCTTTGCCACTGCCATCCCCGGATTCCTCCCTCCAGCCAGTGCTTTACAAGTCAAACCCAGTTCACATAGTACCGCCCTTTTCTAGCTCACTATCGAGGAGAGGAAGGAGTCAAGTAAAGGAACTGCAGAATTTGCTTAAAACTTGATTGCTATCCTCAGGGGTTATTCCATTCTAGTTGGTCGGAGGATGAGAAAGAGCAGCTTTTCTCCAGCTGTGACCTGGAATTGTTACTGCTTCCAAATGAGGCACGTCTTCAAAGCTTCCTTTGCAAATGAGTTGACGGACATCACCCCACAGCTTCTTGCAAGGGGAGAAATGTGATGTGGATTTTCTGTCGGTGAGGTGTCCTGATACGATTGATTCTGTAGCTCTTTCCACAGGAGTTGCAATGAAGGGTTCTGTTAATAAATCCCATTTCTCTGGAGCTTGCAGTAGCTGGATTGTGCCCTGTTGCTTTCTGTCCCAAGATGGCTGCATTCTGGGGAAGGCATGTGCAGATAAGTTAGTTTCTGCAATTTTTTGTTGGAAAACATGTTCCAAAATTTGAACTGTTGCTTAGATAGTAACTTTGTGAACTGCTTTGTTGTCTTTGAGGCCTTCCATCACAGTTGTAACATCTAATACAGTAGCAAAAGTGTCGACTCATTCCTACGAAGACCCGACGCTCCTGAAGCATTGAGTCCCTTTACCGCATGAACGATCTGATACAGAATTTAAAATCTGGTTTTCTGCACTGAGCTGTCACAATTGCAGTTCATTAGTATTGATGGTTCCTCTTTAAAGAAGATATTAAACACTCTTGAAAAACACTCCTGACAGATCTAATGTATCACAGCTTGTTGCTGGTTGCAGAAGATTGTTTTCTGCTAGTAATTCTGTAAATCAGCTGCATGTCACTTAGAAAACCTCATACACGCCTGAAGCAATGCCCTCGCTGCTGGGTCACCTCTCCCAGCCCACAGGCTGCATCTGATGTCTTTGCAGCTATTGGAATAAGTACATTTTAAAGAATTAGTACAATGAAGTAATTTGGGGAGATTAAAGAAACAGAGGTTATGTCCTGTCTCTAACACATCAAGGCTCGGCTGATCTGCCCGACCCCTGATGCTCACAGGCTCGTCAGCTTTGCAGCTCTTATCTGTCACTTGTAGTGCTGCAGATGAGTGTTTCTGGCAACTTTGTCTTTTCTTGAATCATTCACTACTCTTTTCTGATTTCCTTTCCTGCACTAAAGGACAGAGTCAAGATAAGCACTTGCTTTTTTCAGCAGTACTGTAGATTTTGCAAGATGACAGCCTACACTTTCCAAGGATCAAATGGTCATCATTACTTTCCCGTCTCCAGCTGCCATCTGGGGTTTGGGTTATTAATACTTGTAAAGCATTTGAGATTATTAGACTCAAAGAACTAGAGGACAGCAACATGTCAGCTTTCCTTCTTGGCAGCTCATTTTGGTGGTGAAATCAGAGCCTCAAGATGTCAAACTCCACTCTTGGGCAGCCATAGGAGAAACTTCTGGCATGACTCAGACCTTGTTTTGCTTGGCTTTTTGCTAATCCCATATCATTAATTTCAGTGGAGGCAGTGGTGTGAGTGAGAGCAGACTGGATTTCCTTCTGAGGTTGCGCAGTAAAGGGGGATCTGAGGCTGCCTGTGGAACTGGCCCATTTCCCTGTGCATTCCCAGTCTGTTCAATTGCCTGATGAGCATTAACCTCTTGGATGCATGTGTGCAATGTGTAGGGTGCTGTCCCATTTTGGAAGGTATTAAATATCTGTCTGAACATGGGTGCTGGTCAGAGAGGGCAGCAAGGCTGGGTGCTACTTGCACCCATTTAGTCCTGTCAGTTTGGTCATGAGACATGTTTGGCTGTTCAAGGCGGGTTCCTGGGTTAACTCTTGTTCTAGAACCACGTATGTGCAGGAAGGAGATGTGATATGGAAACACAGTAGAACACTTGGAGTCTGGTCCACAGCTGCCCCATGTCTGCCCCCAGCAGACTTTCAGTGGTGTCCGTCACAGCTTCCATGTTTACAGCTTGGTTTATAATCTCCTGTTCAGTCTTTCAAATCTCTCCAAGTGCAGATGATAACTCATGAAGTTTGACAAATGTGTGAGTTGGGAATTATTGCTGCTAAAGAAATGTCTCTAGGCTTGAGGAAACTAAGGCAGCAAGAAGGAAAAGGGCAGGCAGCCATGAAACAAGGGACTGAGTCTGCCTGCCAGGCCTGCCTGGAAACTTTTGTAAAGAAATAGATGCTGATGTAAATCGGGCCAAGTCTTCGTGTGCAGCTATGTGGCCCCCTCAGTGCAGCCTTGATTGAGACTACAGTGTTGTCCTCCCTTCTCTCACATCCACACACCAACACTTCTATGTGCTTTAGCCAAGTCTGGAGATGAGAAGATAGCAGGGTATTAACAATGGAGCTCAAATCCATTCCTAGCAACCCTGAGCTTGGACACAGTGCCACGCGAGCAGCAAAGATGATAAATCAGGCCGGTGGTGTGGAGACGTGGGCTGTGAGCGGCTGATGGTAGCCAGTGGCTGCAAGATGGGCTACAGATACACCACCTTTCTGGGTGATGGGATCCCTGTTGGGGCTCCATAAACCTGATGGCAGAGGGGCTTGATGTGGCAAGGATCTGCCAGCCTGAATGTGGGTGCACACCTGGGGGAATTGTGGCTGTACCCGTGGCGTCTAGCATAGAAAGGTGAGGCAGATGGAGAAGTGCACATCCAGCTCCCAGAAGCCTTGGGAAAAGCTCCCATTGCCTTGCACAATCCCTCGCCATGGCAGTGTGTTACACTTTCCTGCCTCAAAGGGCTGCTTGGAGCCTCTATGGTGGGGAGGGGTCTTTGTTTTCTGCATGTGTGTTTCTCTGCTCTTGCATGTGCTTGGCTGCTCTTCTGCTCCAAAGGAGTTTAAAGATAAATAAAGGGGTCTCAGGGGTATGTAGGTCCTTACACTGGTTCTTCTAAGAACTAACCACCCAGGCCATGTTCTTCTCCCATCCTGCAGCCTTCAGCATACCAGGAGATCCTCTAGTAGGACTAGAGGTAAAGCCAAAACCTGACTGTACTCAGCACAGATCTTTTCCCAACTGCATACAAAGCTGGTGTGCTCCTCTTCCATCTAAAACCAGGAGTAATTAGCTATGCTGCAGCAATATAATGACCAGCAGGCTGGATTTGCTGGGTTAAACCTCCCTGAACACACATGAGACACCCTAATTACACTGATTGGGCCATTACGATGCAGGGTTGATGGAGAGATGCTGGAATGTTGTTTTGCTTTTTTCTTTTACCCTGAGTCTGAGAGCGTGAAGAAAAGGGGGGGGGGGGGTCTCATTAAAATCCCCCCCAGAAAGATGTGTAATTTATTTCACACCGAACAATGGATGTTTCCCATGCTGCAGAAAGACTGAATATTAATTCCAGCAAATGGGCCCCTTCTCATTGAGCTGCCAGTGTTTGTGTTCTTAAACGTACAGATTGTGTCAGTACTGGCTGGGGGCCGTGGCTTGGCACAACATGGCTCAGCCCAACAGCGAATGTTTATGTGCTTTCTTCAGTGGCAGCGGTTGGCTGGGGAAAAGTATCTGGACTTGAATAAAAAGCAAAGGACAGGCAACTTGTTCTCACTCCAAGAGGTGACATTTTACTCTTTCTTTTCTGAACCAGTTTCCATGTTGATAACATGACAAATTCAACATTGCAAGAGCACTTGGATGTCTAAGTTGGGGATTATGATCTGGGAGGTTCTAGTGACTTGACTTTAAAAAAAAAAAAAAAAGAGGGGGGGAATTAAATCCCCAAGATGCTTTGTTCAAGTAGAAATCCAAGTTTTGTTTATGAGCAGACAGGAAGGAGGACAGAAGGAATCCTGCTCATTTCAAAACCTGTTTCCATTTCTCAGTGGAAGGGACCTGGATGCTGGAGAAGCTGCACCTCCAAGAACCAACCTCCTAATGGAATAAGTCAATAATAGCTTTAAGGAGCTCTCATCAGTGATAACTTCACCCACCATTTCCATCACCATGCTGATCCCTATCAAGTGCTCTATGCCAAAATGTACTAAAAAATGTTAGTGTTTGGCTTTCTGTGGTCAAGCCCCATGGGAAAAAAGGTAGAGGACTGCATCCTCAAGCCTGCCAGTGGGATGTGGGTGTGAAAAGCGCTGCTCCTGGATAAGGCAGGAGTCTCCTCCTTGCTGCAGCTGCCTAAGGAGAGCTCTTTTTTCTCCTCGGAAGTGTCTGGTGGAGCAGGGCATGGCAGCCTGGTGTCGCCAAATTGTTGTGCTTCCTGCAGCACACATAGAAAGATAACCGTGAGAGCTGCTTCTGAGTTAGCAAAGGCAACTTAATAAGAACCAAACACCAGAATAATTAAAACATTGTCACTGACTGTCAGCCTGCCTACCCTGCGAGTGGAAACCTGCAGGGTTCAGAAGAGCACAGGTTGGAAGGAAGGGCTGACTCATCTGTTAACTTAGTTTTAAGTGGAAGAAATAAGGTTTAAGCCCTAAACCAAAACCTGTGTGTGTCACTGTTTAGCTGAAGCTCAACAAAGTCACTGCCCTAAAGGCGTTTCTGTGGAGCCAGACCCTGCAGATCTCCTTTTTTCATGCGGTGTGGTGCGGTGCTGGATGATGACACAGTCAGTACCTCGGGTAGAGTCTGCTCCCTGTTGTGCTAAAAACCCACTGATTCCTGTGGTGTAAACTGAAACTCAGGCTGGTGCCATGGGTAGGACTTGGCTCTCATTTCCAGGGGACTAACTCTGTATGGACCTGCAGGTCGGGGCCTTGAGCCTTCAGTGGTGCTTGCGTTGTTCAGCTGCTGTGCTTGGGGAGAGAGATGCCAATGTAGTCTGACTTTGGAGGAGGAATCCTTTATACAAATGCTAGGCCCTAGGGAGCGTTGACGTGACTCCAGCAGCACTAAGAGATGGTGAAAGGTACTGAGCTGACAACCCTGGAGGCTTTTCTAATGTGCTTGTCCTCAGCACATCAAGAAGTGCTTATGGAAGCACCACTTTATGTGCGCCATCATGTCTCATACTGAAGTAAGCAACTTCTCAAGTGTAACTTTGCAGTTGTTGAAGCCCAGCTCTACCCTTCAAGAGAAGCCAGTGCTGCTGCTCTCCCATGAGCCAGACTGGGAGATCAGGAGTGATGATTTCAAAAGCTGGAGAGGAGCTTTTTACAAGGGCATGTAGTGATAGGGCAAGGGGTGATGGCTTCAAACTGGAAGAGGGGAGATTTAGGTTAGATCTCGGGAAGAAATTTTTCACCATTAGGGTGGTGAGACCCTGGCCCAGGTTGCCCAGGGAAGCTGTGGAGGCCACATCCCTGGAGGTGTTCAAGGCCAGGTTGGATGAGACTTTGAGCAACCTGGTCTAGCAGGAGGTGTCCCTGCCTGTGGCAGTTGGAATTAAGTGATCTTTAAGGTCCCTTCCAGCCTAAGCCATTCTATGATTTCCATAGCCAACACAACTGCACTGGTAAAAAGATGCAGTGAGAGAAACGACTGTTGGGTCCTGTACAATTGTGGGGGCTGCTTCCCAAGTGGGATATGGGTAGGGTGCAAAGGCTCCAAGAGTGGTATCACCTCTTATGCCCTCCTGCAATTGGGTCTTGGTTTTCCCTCTAGTGGTGCAGTGAGTTCCCTGGTGAAACGCTGCCCTGCAAATACAGCTTCAAAATACATCTTCTACTGCAGGCACCGAAGGGCCCTGGAGAAACCCCTCAGTGGGAAACGGGGGCTGTAGATGAGACATCTCTCCCTCTTTACCTCTCTATTCTTTGTGAGACTTTCCTGCGTGCTGTCCCCTGCCCAGCCCCACAGCGGGGATGGAGCCAGCGGAAAGGCTGCAGGGGGGCGTGAGGGTTTAGCTGTGTGGCTTTGCTAACGGGAGGGGAGTGTGGAAGGGCACTGCTGTGCGGTCCCTGCCTCTGGCAGGAGGACGAACGCGAAGCGAGTGGGCTGGGAACGTATCTGTACCTGCCGCGTGGCTCCTCTCCCACCGGTGAGTCTGTTGAATGAAATGCATCCAATTAGCAACTCAGGAGGATTGATGAAACACGATTAGTCAGATTCTGGCTGTGTCCCAGGGGCCAGTGAGTCACCCCGCCTTTCCCTCCTCCCCGCCCAGCAGCCGCCAGCGTTGTACTCCTCCTCCATCAAGGCTGCAGCTTGCTCCTGGGCAGGCTTAGCTGCACAGAGGCTTCAGGTGGAGAAATGTGTCTAGGGAAGGATGCCACCAGCGCACCACCTAGCAGGGCTTTGGGGACCTCGGCTCCAGCTTGTCTTTTAGGCTTGGCAGAGCTGTGACTGCGGGGAAGGCAGGAATATGTTTTACTTCCCAGTGCGGACGTGGGCATACGCATAGTGGGAAAGAGGTAACTGAGAGGGGTGAGCCAGCGACTGAATCCTGTAGTGACCGGCTAAGAGGGCTCTGTCGCTAGCTGGGAAAGTAGGAATAAAAGCAACTGGACCATCTGCCCCTTGTGGGAGTTTATCAAGAGCAGAGCTGTGACATGTGGCTCCAGTGGCACCTCTAAGGACAAGGAGGGGAAGCGGAGGGGGTGGAGAGTGAACCCATCTGTCTTCCTGCTGTCTGATGAGGCAGCTCGCGAACACACAGGAAAAGTGCTGGCAAAAAGAGATGAGGAAATTCGTCTCAGCCAGTGTGGCAGGCTGTTTATCTGAACAACTAGATGGAATAGTTTCTTTCTTTGGTTTTGGGGGTGTTTTTCCCCCTGGTTATTTAGCTGAGTTTCCCTTTGTTTCTCTCAAGCAAGAGAGACAAGAGGCTGTGTACAGGAGGCAGGACTGCAGGGAAACACGCTGCGTTATCTCTGTGCCCTCTCACAACACCTTTCAGACGAACCTCACAGCACTTCAGCTGCCTATCTCTGTACAAGTCACTGTGTCCTCTTCTGCTTGGTGATGCCTTTTATTCAGGCTCTGCGATCAGTGACTGAGGCAGAGACATAATAAATACAAAGAGCAGAACAGACAAAGAGGTAAAACTGAACATAAACAAAAACGCCAATGGACTCTCCAATTTAACAAAGCCAGCTGTGAAAAACAGGGAAAAGGAGTAGGATGTTTGGAATTGGTCACACCAAGGTGCCCAGAGACTATAGCCACTGGAAGTCCTTACCTTACCCCCTAGGTAAGGGGACACCTCAAAAGGCCTTTGATCAAAAGGTTTGTGTTCAAAGGAGAATCTTTTGATCGTCTTGCCCTGTGCTTTGGGGTGATTTAGGGAAGATGGCAAAGAGCTGCCTGCGTTCCTTGCTAGTTTCTTTTGTCTTATAGCTCTCTTCCCAACCTCCCAGCACATCCACAGGGATCTACATCCTTGTCTTCCCAAGGAGCATTTGCTGCAGCTTTTATGGATATATATGGAAAGGGAGGGGACCCTGCAGCCAGCATTTAGACATCTGGACTAGGAAACTCCTTGGGGACAGGCAGGAGGAACATGAGGGAATGGAAGCCTTTGCAGGGTGGTGGGAAGAGGCAGGTGTCTCTGCTGGGACACCAGCGAAATGGCAAGCCTTGTCCTGGTGTTGGGACCAGGTCTCTCTGGCATGACTTTCCCACTCACGTAAATGAGAGCTGAAAGGAGTTCAGCCTGGGAAGATGCCTGCGTATTGTGCCTTGGCTTCTGTGTGATGACATCTGGTAAAGGTCCACCCCACAAAGACCCTTTCCAGTCTCGCACCAATTGGTGCTGCCCACCCTTCGTAGTTAGCCCACGGTGCTCCTGTGGTTTTTAGCATGTGCCTTGGCCACACTGGGTCAGACTGACTCACTTACGACAGGAACAGACTAAACACCTTTACTGTAAGCAAGATAATATCTTCAACGTGCTGCTCGCTGAGAGCCCTGACAATTCAGTCTGTTTTCACTTCTCTCAGAATTTCCTCATTGCTGCTATTAAAGGAGGAAAAAAAACCCACCCAACCATTGCCACCTCCCTTCACAAAGAAGTGTGCCAGCCTTCCCCTTAACTTCCTTATGGGAGAAAGGTAACACAATAGCTTCCCTTGTCCCCAGAGCAAGTCTGGCTTGGCACAGCGTACATCTTCCTCGACCTTTGCTCCTGAGCCCTTCGGGGAAAGTACTGACCAAAGAGCAAAGCAGCTCCATGAAAATCAGCACAGGTGAAAATTCCTGGCAGCTAAAACAGGGCAGAGATTTTTTTCAAGTCATAAAGCTTGAAAGCTCTATACGTGTCTTGCTGACTTTATTGCCCAGGGAAACGGGGCTGAAAAATTGACAAGATACCACGCAGTTGCGGCGTGGATGTGCTGCAACCCGCGCGTGCGGGTTGACAGAGCCTGGGATGAAAATACAGAGAGAGACCCTGTTATGAGGCTTGTTCAATGAGTGGAAAAGCAACACGCCGCATCTGATGGTGCCAAAAGCGCTGGTGCTGCAGGCTGGCCTGCTTTGACCACCAGAGGTGAGTGAATGGCTGTGTGCTCGCTGCAGTGTTGGTTGTACTTAAAAACACCTGTGAGCGTGGGATGCGTGTGTGCATTCGGTGCAACTGGGAGTGTGTCTGTGGCCTGGGAGGTCCTGGGCAGGTGACACAGTTCTGCTGTGTAGCTGTGTAAGGGTGAATTTGGGTTTTGGGTATGTTGTGGGTGGCTGGTGACACAAAACCATAAGCACGGTAATGAATTCTTTTGTGCTGTTTGATGTTTTTAATTCTTCTTTATATTAAATTCATCTACAGTAACCAGTTCCTCCATGTTTGACAAAGTGGTGAACAATGCCTGCACGGTCCCCTGGGAGCCCTGCACAGGCTGGCAGTGTAATCTCCCGCGTTCAGCTGATCTGTGATGCCTTTTCTCTGGTCTTTGTAATGAGCAAAGTTATTTCCTAATCTGTGACTGTTAAAGCCGTGTATACAAAACACAGACATTTAATTTTCCCTCTTTTAACTTTGTAAAGCACTTGTTATTTTGGGGAAGCTGCATAAGCAACTCTGCTTCCTCTGACCTGCCTTTCCCATCTTCTCGCTCCGCAGATCTCTGCACGTTGTGTCTTTTAGTCATGTTTAAAACCCTCTGCCTGGGGTTCCCCGATGGCCGTGCAGACTGTGAGACACAAGAGCAGCATGAGGAACTAGCAGTGTGAAAATCAGCTCATTGGCATGAAAAGCCACAAAGCTGGTGTTAGCAGCAGTAGTTTTGGGAGTTGCTTGCAGTCCCTTAAAGCAGTGCGATTGTCATCTGCCTGATGTTGCTTGAAATATTCAGGATTAGAATTAAAATTATCCAGTTCTTGAAAATATCTTGGCTGCCAAACAATACAGCCCACTGGAGGCAGATGGGGCTGGACCAAAGGGCCAAGTGGCAGACCTACGTAAGGCTTCTGGCCCCAAGATCTCTCTCTGCTGTTTGCTTCTAGCGTATGAGCACAGCCATCAAAGCTTGCAGGTCAGATTTCTTACCAAAAATAAACATGTGACATTGTGTTTCAGCAGTTCAAGTTTTGGATGAAGAAGCTCTATATTGACACGCTGCTTAGGAATCCTGGTCAGGCTGAGAGGCAGGGAGCCACTGGGCAGTGCTGTTGATAGAGTTTTTACTCCTCCATGGTGCACGTTCCCCCCTTGAAATCCTCATTCTGTCCTTTCTCTCTTTTCCATCCATCCCTCTGGGGGACTCAGTGGCTTGTGTGATAAGAGTCCTCCCATGCAGGAGTGGAAAGAAGCATCAGTAGACAGCATCTCGTAGGCCAAGGGCAGTGTAGGAGCAGAGGCCTGCAATGAAAAAGGGAGGCACCTGGACTCTTGGAGATGGAAGCTTGCAGTTCATACGCTTCACCAAGTATTGCCTGAAGCTGCTGCTTCTCCATCAGCTTATAGATCTGAAGGCTTTTTGCTGTGGGCATTTCAGAGTGCCCTAGTGAACAGCCACAGGCAGTGAACGTGGGGAGAAGTCCTCCAGAAACTGGGTCTGCTGAGTGGATTCTGGTGCCAGTTTCAGACATACGCTAGCCTCTGTTGTGCTGTTGTTGTTGGCAGAGCTGCTGTTGCGACATGGCTCTTTTGCAGGGCGGATGGCCACTAAGAACTGGCGCTTGAAGGTCTCACTGAGGGCAATGTAGAGGAAGGGGTTGAGGCAACTGTTGGCGTAGCCCAAGCTAATGGCAAAGTTGTAGGCATAAAAGAAGGCCATGGATGGTGTGTCGATGCCGAGGTGAACCAGCTGGAGGATGTAAAACGGAGCCCAACAAATAAAAAAAGCAGAGCAGATGGCAACTGCCATCCGGGTGACTTTCTTGGTACGTACCTGGAGGCTCCTTTGGGGCAATGGGACCACGGTGGTGGCCATGTGCTGGAGGATCTTAAAATAGACCACACAGATCACAATCAATGGCACAGCAAATGCCAACATGAACTGATAGAGGGTGAACCAGTAGATATCAGTCTCTGGGTTGGGAAGCAAGAGAGCACAGCGGACGGTCCCATCCTCCAGAGGCATAAGACCAGCATACATCCACACAGGAATGATGGTCAGGAAGGAGAGGAACCACACCAAGCAGATAACTAGAGCTGCAACACACGGGGTCCGGACATAGGTAGATTTTAGAGGGTAGACAGTCGCCAGGTAACGGTCCAGTGTCATCACGGTAAGGATGTTGGTGCTGGTGATCTGACTGTTGGTGTCCAGGGCAGTGATGATGGTACATAGGGCAGCTCCAAAGTACCAGGAGCCATTGCCTAGGAGCTGGTGGATGAGAAAAGGCATGCCCAGGAGGAAGAGGAGGTCCACAATGGAGAGGTTGAAGATGAAAATGTCAGGCACCGTCTGTTTGCACCTCAGCTTCTTCTTCTTGACGATAGTGTAGATGACAATGAGGTTCCCCACAATGCCCAGGAAACAGATGATGCTGAAGAGACTGGGCATGATCACATTGGTGTATGGTGCCGGCTTCTCTGCTACTGCCAAAACAAACCAAAGTCATTAGTGCAACCCAGAGGCAACCTCTTCACGTCTTTGTGTGCTTGCCCTGTCCTGCAGCTGGTTCCCCCTCAGAGATGTAGCTTGGAATGATGGCAGAGACCCTCTGCTATACTTGGAGAGGCTTAGTTGGAGGTTTGACACTTCCTTCTCTGCAACCCAATGTATGCAGCACACCACCCAAATCTGGCCACATGTAGACATCTTTCCCCAGCTCTCCTGATGTAATTCTGTCCTGATCTGAACCTCCCCAGCTCTTCTTGTGGAGCTGAAGCCAGGCTGGTGTGCCTCTGCACTTGCCAGTGTCTAACAGGGAGATCATAGTAACTTTTTTTTCCAGGAAGTGCTGGGTGTCCAGCCATTTTGAGGGGAGTGGGTGAAGCAGCTGGGGCTTTCCACATCGGAGAAGTAAGCCTCTATGCACGTGCCAAAATCTGGATATAGTCAATGCTCAAGCTGCTCTCGGAAAGCTTCAGCTCTTCTGTTGGGTGGTTTATCTATTGTGCAGTATGAGGCACGGAGTTCATTGACCATGCAGGCACATAACTAATGCTTATCTAAATTGAGAGATCTGGGACTGTACCCTGGCTGTGTCCCAGATCTGTTGTCAGGGTTAGGCCAGAGCATGCACTCCTTACCATCTTCCTTCCCTGCCCTTCTCCCTTTGTCTGGTTTCTTCTCTAAAAAGAAATACAGGTGTGTGGCCAGACAGGGATTTGGGAATATGTTTCAGAGTAGCACTTCAACAGAGAATGCCCTAGTTGTAAATGGAAGAAAAAAATGGCTTAAAGCTGTTGTCTCTCAGTTCTGGATATAGGTGGATTTCAAAGGCAAAATTCCTGCCTGATAACACTTAGCTTATTAGCATTGATGCTTGACTGTTGCTGTTTGGGGTGGGAGGCCCACACATAATCAAATTCACATTTGCCTTGTCCCCAGCCAGGGTTTAAAATCACATTTCGAAGCCACAAGCCCTCAGTGCCAACCAACTGAGGAAATTCTGCTCTTGGGCACAGAAGGTGGTGTCTAAGGCACTGATTGTGATGCGCTCTGTTCTGCAAGACTGCCATGTGCAGTGTGTGATGGAGTCTTAAATCGCCTTCTCAGCTGAGGCAAATCTCATTTCCTCTCATTACTCCTCTCCTATGGGACCTGATTTTTTTTTCTGAGGAAGGCTTTGTGTGAGTTATTTGTGTGGCTGTTACAAAGACACGCGTGACGGCCCCTGAGCCTAAACTGCATGTGTCTTTCATTGAATTGCAGATGATTCAATGTGGTGTTAATTGGAAATGCTTTCAGTCACTGTACTATTCCATCTCCTTAGCAGTCTATACCTGTAGAAGTGGAGATGTCTCCTCCAACAGAACCTAGAGAAATCTTGAAAATGAGATTAAGTGAAATAACAGATACTCATAAGGTGTTGTCTCTGCAAAGCGGTATCTATTTGCTGAAGTGGTATTTCCTGACTTTGACCTCTAGAAATCATGAGTACAAACTGCTCCAGATTTACTTTGGTGTGACAGAGAAGCTTGACCAAATTGGCAAGATAACCGGGGCTACATCGCTGGCGTGGCTGGCAAAGCATGTGCCGTATCAACTGTATGTAATATTTCAGTGCTCTTAGAAGTGGGTCATGATAAGCTGTCATGCCTCAGTCCTCCTGCCACTAGGAAGCAACCAGCTTAGGCATAAGCAAGGCCAAGGTCAGAGATATTGCAGCACCATTTTATCAGAAAAGCCTCTATGCAGGTGACAGAAAGCAGCCAATGAAGCAAGGGCCGGAAAGTGAAAGCCAGGTGTGGTTGATAAGACAAAAAAAAAACAACCCTGGCTTAGTCCATTCATGGGCTTTTAAATAGTCCCTGTTCCTCCTGGCTGCTCATTAGTGCAAGGAAATGCCACATGTTTCATGGCTTTTGGTAGATAACATACTGTCATCAGCACTGTATGGAGACTTGGTATTTACTCTTCAGCACCCAGCCTGTTCATCCTCTGAATCTCCAAACAGATCTCACACCTCCTTAATGCTTGAAGGTGGCAGACTAGAAATTGGAAGGATATGACTGTGGTCCTGCTGTTTTGCATGTAGCCATTATGAGTTCTGTTCTCCTCTCTTTGTAGCCCCAAACTTTGTTACGAATGTAACGGGAATGAATTGTACAAATGAACCATAAAGGCCACTTGGTCAGCTGGAAATTGGGACAAAATGTCCTGTTCCTGCAGTGTAATCAATAGAGCTCATGGTGACCTTCTAACATCTGGAATGAGCTCAGCTGGCCTTCAAACAGAATGTGTGCAGGCCCAAAGGCTCTGTGTGAAAGGTGGTCTGCATAGTGCTGTAGCAGCTTTCCTGCTGTTGGTATTTGTACAAGCAGGACGTTCAAGTGTTATTAACTGGAAGCTAATGTGAAGCTGTAGTCCATGTGCGTATTATAGGCTGGAGTCAGAAGTGCATGACTATCATATACTCAAAAGTTACCTCTTTTCTGCAGCCTCTTTCATCTTGAGATATGGTTGAATCGGAATTTTCAATGCTGCTGCTCTGCACACCCAAGTGGCTGTCCTTTGTTTACTGAAACAGCTACTTCAGGCATTGCTTTGTGCTTTTTTGTAGATCTGTGGCTGCCCTGTTACTCTTTTAAAAAAGTCCCAAATGGAACTGCAATATGTGAAATGAATGAGGACCAGCCTAATTTTATTTTCTCTAAGGTGATTGTCCTCAGCCATGCACAGATACATAAGAAACTATGTCTTTACTGCATTTCAGAAGGAAACACCGAAGTCACACTTTCAGTTTATAAAGGACATGCTGATGGAGAGGGAGTCAAAGGCCACATGTAAAGCACCTCCTGTTGAAGAGTTTCACCTACTTGCACCACTGAGAACTGGTCTGCCTGACCTTTAAACCATGGATTTGGGAGCAGTGCTAGTATGAAGAAAACAGGAGACCGATGGGGGAATCTCTGCTTCCCTTTCCGGCAATGCCTCACGTTCTGTGCCTTGTTCCCCTCCCTGTCTAGCTGGGCTGCTCCGTCTCTTCTCTGCAGCTCAGACCGACGGGCTGCTGGAGTTATTACTGTCTCCAGCCTAACGGCAAGCGGATCGCTTCAAGCCACTGGGCCCCGGGCGGTGGTCGGGCTTTATTTTGGTGCTGTTACGGGGTCCCGGGAGGGAGGTGGGGCCCGGGACCCTCCCCCGCCCCCGGCAGGGGTTACCCCGGCCCACCCGGGGCCCGGAGCTGTCCGCCCTCGGGTGCTGAAGGCGGCGCTCCCCGCCCGNGAGCAAGGGCCGCGCCGGGCTCAGCGCTGCAGAGCCCCGCAGGAGGCGTGTGCGGGCGGACTTGCCCCCGCAAAGCTCCTCGCGCCCGCGCCCCGGCCCCAGCGCGGCCGCCCCGCCGGGGAGTTGCGCCCCAGCCCCGCGGAGCCCCCGCTCACCTGAGCCGTTCCGAGCCTCCGGCGCGGAGAAGTTGCGGGAGGAGTTGGCGGGGGCCATGGCAGTGAGTCCCGCTGCCTGGGACTGAGAAAGTTGGGCAAGTTCCCTCGGTGGATCCGCCGCAGCGATGGGGTGGGGGGGCTCCCCCCGCTCTTTCCCCGCCTGGGCGGAGCGGGGTCGGGCGGAGTGTAGGAGGCAGGAGCCCTCCGGCAGCCGGCGAGCAGAGGCTGCGGCTCTGCTGCTCTGCGCTCCGCTCGCCCACTCCCGCCCCGCCGAGCCCGGAGCAGGTACTGACATCAAAGAGCAGCTGACTCCGCCAGCCGCGTCGTCTGAGAGCATCTCTCCGCCGCCGTCGAGTGGGAGGCGATGCCGGTGCTGAGCGGGGCCGGGGGGAGCTGCCCTCTCCGAGTGGGAGGGTGCCGGCCGGGGGTTGGGTAGTGCCTCGGTAGGGTTGTGGCGAGCGTCCCTTCATATCTCTTCCCCATGCCCCCTCCCCGAAGGGATGGCTAGGATCTGTGCCTTCCCAATTACAGCCAGCCTGCTCTCGCTATCGTCAGTAGGAGAGGAACGGCAGATTTTGCCTTTTAAGTAGCTCTGCTCTCCTGCCTTCAGTGTGAATCTTTCTTTTGCAGTTTTCATCTCTGAGTCACAGGCACATCCCCACTAGTGGGGCTGGGGAATGTCAAGGCACCAAATTACCCGCTGACAACTCTGTTGCTTTGACCCTCTGACCCCTCTAACTCTAATTCCAACCTGAGACACTTCACTTGTAATCAATTCTCTGTTTTTTTTTGCTGTTCTATTTCTTGCCACAGCTAATTTGCTTCCTAGCTGCAGATATTAGCTCTATTGCTAACTCAGATTTTATTTGTGTTCTATTTTTTTGGCCTTAAAAATACTAGGCGAGAACCCCCGTGGGTTCTAAGAAACTGCTTTGCTCTTTTTCTGTGCCTTGCAAGAGCAGTAGCCTGCTCTTTTCTGTGGCTTTGAGTTGATGATTTTGTTGTGCTTCCTGTCCACTGTTTATACCTGAGTTAAATTCCTCCATTATGTTTTGATAAATCACACGTTACCAGGGTGAAAGGATCATTCTGTACCTCTGAGCATTTCCTGCACTGAAAAAGCATGATATCATGTCAGAAGTCTGCAAGAAAATCAGCAGCAACAGGCAGATTTTCCCTCTATGGTTGAGCGCAGCGTAGGGAATTGTTTGGTTTTGGTTTGGGTTTTTTTTGTTTTGTTTTTTGTTTTGTGGTTTGTTTTTTTTTTAATAAAAACTACATCTGTCAGTCTGGAAATCTCTTTTGCTTCTGTCTCTTTCTCTGTAGTTGCAAAGGCTGGCATCAACTTTTTTTTGGAGCTTCACAAGACTCTATCAATCAGGACTAGAAGTAATATATGCCATTAAAAATGAGGTCCAGCAACAACCCCAGCATGGGCTGTAAGCCAGATTTGGCAGCAGCGTTTTCAGTATGGGTCTTTTACTACGTAAGCCAAAGGAGTTCATCATTATTAGGTTGTCCTCTAGTGGACCAGTGGTAGACAGGAATATGGAGAATGCTCTGCCCAGGCATTGTAGCTCTTAGGAATTGGAGAAAGGCTGGGGCCAATTTGTCTGCTATGCTGTGAGGGATTTGCTGAGCCTCTGCAGTTGCCTCAGTCAGTGATTTGCCTAAGAGGTTTTTCCCTGGCAGACATCCATAAGACACTTTTGAACTTGCACAACTTGTGAAAAAATGGTGTTTCTCAGTCACTTAATATTTTCTTAAAAGACCCTTTTTTTTTTTTTTTCTCTCGCATTTTGGGCAAATCTTAGTGCTCATCTACGTGTGGTTAGTACTGCAAATCAACCTACGGTTTGCGTGCAGAGATGATGGAGCCTTATAGTGCCTTAGCAGGAGAGCTATTGTGAACAGTTTGCTGTCCTCTGCAGTGAGTGCCTTTGTGTAAATTTGCTTAATTCAGTCTTCAAATACAGAGCATGAGCATTTGCAGGGGAAACTGGTGGGCAGTTGCTATTCCAAACATTTTCTCTGCATTGACAAGCTCCTACTCACTTTCCCTGGAGAGGAACTAGCTATCTTATAGCTTTTAAAGAAAGAACTTGACATTTAAATTTAGCAGTTTCCAAAGCACAGCATTATTTTTAATTTGCAATCTCAAATATTGCTGTTCACTTAGAAACGGCCGTGCATTTGAAGAAGCTGTAATTCCTCCTCCTTAGCTCTAGGGGGATGATAAACCACAGCTGCTCCATCCCTGATGCGCACAGGTCATAGCTGAAACGACAAAGCCGTGCTCAGCACTTGAGATTCATTTCGCAGTATGGTTATGTGACTCTTTTGTTATTGGGCTTCTATGTTCAGACTTGGACAACGTTTGGTTCCCTCTTTTTTGCTATGTCAATAATCTGTGGAAGTTCTTGCCCCAAACAGCGGCTGGTCTCTGTACAACCAGCCCCACCGAGTCAAAGGGATAGCAAGAACAAGAGGAATATTAACCGCAGCAATTAGTGATGCACAGCCTGGCTGTGCATAGAGCTGTCTGTCACCAGGAGGAGCAGGCATGGTAATCGGCTCATTATCTGCTGGAATACTTGAATACAGCAGCTCTCTGAAGGACTAGTTCTGTGAGTGCTCATCTGCTGGAAACTACAACAGGGCAAGCTCTCGGAGACCCTGGGATGTAGCTGAGGAATTGTACTAACTACTCCATGTAATTACAAGGAAGATTGAGGCACTAACCCCTTGAATACACATCTTAAAAGAGAGATACAGTAATTAACATTTAAGCAGGGAACTGCCACCTCAACAGCTTAATGGTGTAGATAAAGGTGTGGAAATGGAGCTCAGCCCTTGAACACAAAAGAAAAAAATTTACTTCTTCCTACAAACTTGGCATCGCCACTATCCTTAGACCATGCTGCCTGCAACATCACTGTTATGAAGAAAGATAGTAATCTTCCAAAGCTGCTGCTAGGCAAATTCTGTGACTAGGGAATGAATCTGGCTGGTCTCACAGTGGTTTAACCCTGAAAGGCTTTTACATTTCAGTAATGAGTTATATTTCCTGCGTCTGCCCCAGCTGGAGATCCTGTCTTACGCAACACAAATAGAACCACAGCATCCCGTGGGGCAGAACGCAGCGCCGGCTTCTGTTACCGTGCTACTGAAACCATTTCCCCAGCTCGTTTCACCAAATAATTTCTCATTAAAGGGAGACTTTCTCATTTGCTAAATATTTATTTAGCACCTGGCTGCTACTCTGATTTGCACTCTGGAGAGAGGAGCCAAGTTGCAAATCCTCCCCTCTAACTCGCTGGTCTCCTTATTCGCAACTCCAGACTTACGGAAGGGGTCTCTGCATTTTTATTGCTTAGCTCTGTCTTTATGTATGTTGATCAAATGGCCTAACAGGTGAAGTGTCACCCTCGCAGCAGCCTTAGGGGTAGGGATGATTTAATTCAGGATGTGTTAGACATGGTGCATCAACCCTCCATGCTGTCTGAGTACTTGAATGTTCCCATCTCTGTCTGATGGCTGCACATCAGTCTCACACCCCTTCTCAGGCAGGTTTGGTAAAGTAGTTTCCAACTTCTAATCCATTCCCCCGCTCCCGCCCCCCCCCCCCCCCCCCCCTTCTCCCTATTTAGCAGNACCTTGATTCTGGAAAGTCTTTTCTATCGCTCTTACCTACAGAGGAGGAAAATGTCACGTGCCAAAGGCATGTGCTGAGCTTGAGGTCAAAATTTGACAGTCATTCTCTCTACAGCAGCGCTGGCTTAGGCAGCATCTTATGCATCTTCCTGCAATGGTTATCACAGCACAACTGTTTGTTTTTTGTATCCCCACAGAGGGGATGTGTGCTGAATGTTTCATTTGATTTAAAAAAAAAAAACCCACACCTCAAACCAACAAACAAACCAAAAACACAATCAAAAAAACCCCCAAAACATGGAAAACCCAGAGGTTTGAGGAGTAGCTTCATCAAGGCAACTTGATGGTGACTCAGGTACCGCTGTCATTGATCTAGCTGTGCGCTGTATTATATGGTCTGGCTGACTGGAAAGAAGCTGCTGTCATGTCTTGATCCCTGATTCGATTCAGATCAGTGTTACTGTGTGATCCCGAACTGCCCTGAGCTGGCATTAATGAACATGGCGCCGTGGCCTGAGACTGAGCTATGAGCAAAGCCCTGATTCCCCAACTCCAACCCTCTGCTGGCTCTTATATTTGTGTGTCTCTAATGAACACAGCAGGGTGAATTCCCTTTCTCAGCTGCTCGGTAGTCACGCATGGCTTTACAGGAATACTTAGCTAAACAATCATCTAAACCCTCTTGTTGTCCATGGTGGATTTCTAATTAATTAGCACAAAGTTGGCATTTATCTGAGACCAGATGACCACCTCCTCTCTTTCCACAGACTTGCTGACCTTGAAATGCCAGGTCTGAGCTGCCTGGTCAGTCCTGGCTCATTCCAGTCCCACACTGATAATTTGAGGTTTTAGACTTCAGCCTCTGCCCATCCCGGTTGCTCGCAGCAAGCCAAAGGCCAGGGCAGCAGCCTTCGGTGGTTTTGTTGTTCTTGATAAAGGTTAGAGGATCTCCGAGATGAAAGCACAGCCAAAAAGAAGAAGGGGCCAAGCAGGGCTTGCCCTGTGACAGGGAAGCCGAAAGGCTGGTAGGCTCCACATCTGTCCACGGCCGATGTGCTGAGGTCAGGGATGCAGATGCGCGCTCAGTGAAACAGGCAGATCCCATTGTCAGACATAAGAAGCTGCTGGCAGCTCTTGGCGTCTGGCAGAAACAGCCAGGAGCGCCCAGGGAGGCAAAACACCGCAGGGCGTACGGTGTTAGTCACTGCGCTTCCCTTTTGCAAGAACAGGCATTAGCGCGGGGAGGAGGCAGCTGTAACCCCAATTACTTCTGAGTCTGAACGGGCGGGAGATAAAGTTTTGACTTGGATCTGTAGTTCACGGATAACTGCAGGAGCTCAAAAGGAGGCAGAGCAGGAGGACTGATGCAGGGGCGCCGATGACCAAGGGTAGGTGTCTGCCCAACCCAAAATGAGCGCTCTGCCACCCTTTTCAATGAGATTGATGTTGAACTTGGAAACGGAGATTACGGATCTGAGGTGAAGCAAGACTAAAAATCCTGAGAGGTTCAAGTCAGGGAGACGAGATAAACTCCCGTCAGTGCCTGGAAAGAGCTGTCACATGAAATTGCAAATCCAAGTGTGAGGATTAATGACAGAGCTATCAAAAAAAAAAAAGGTGGTGTTTTATAACCAGAGACTGCAATCCCCCTGCCTGATTCTGAGCAGGGGCAGGAGGGAGGAAAGCGGTAATGCCTGATTTTTTTGAGCTGTGGTACATTGAATCTACCTAAAGTCCAGTAAAGCCTTTGATACAGTATCTCCCAGGAAATTCTTAGGTTGGAGAAGATGTGGAGAAGTACAAAACCTGTAAAATGAATAAGGAATAAATCCCAAGTGAGACTGAAGTCTTGTATTGAGATGGGTGGTGGTAGCATGGGATCGGAAACCCTCCTGGAATGGATCTGCAGGCCCCAGGAAAGGCTCTGCTCGCTCCGGCAGTCGGGTCACTGGAGCAGCCAGATGTTTCTTTCCTCTCTGCTTCCCCCTGGCAAATCAGCCATATGTGCCCTGTGCCGCTGCTGGGAGCGGAGACATATGCCAGGGTTGGAGGCAATGAATGAGGGCACTGGAGGAGGTGGGAACCTTTTAAAATGATAATGAAAAAGTAAAACGATGCTTATTTATGAGAACAATAATTGGTAAACCACTTAGCCCCTTGGGCTGTTAAATGCTAAGAGCAGAGCCAGACGTAACAGCAATCAGCATTTGTTATCAGCTGGGAGTTCATTAGTCGGAAAGACGGGAGAGGAGCAAGACGTGGGTTTGGTGTGAGCTCCCTGTTTAACGTGGCTCCAAAAAAGGCAAACGCGATTCTCGGAGGGACCAGGTGGGATGTTTCCCTGGCGGGAGTTACCGTTGTTGTGCAAGGTGGGGGTGAGGTGAGGCTCCTGCTGCAAACCTGCATGGGTTTTCAGTCTTTCGTGACCAGGTCTCCATAGGAAGCCGAGCTGCAGAAAGCCTAAGCGGGTCAGGGCACAGTCGGGGCGCGGGGTGGTGCCGGGGATGGGCAGACCCAGTACCTCATCCAGTTTTGCAGGTCAAGCTCACAGAACAAGATGTTTTCCGGATGGCTCTCTTTTTCAGGCTCGATGCAGGTTTCAAGAGAAGGGTTAAGCCAAAAGTTGACCGTTTTGCTGGTTGCCTTAAAATATTTGGAGAGAGTTCATCTGGATAAAAATCAGCCCCAAATGTTATTTTTGATTGACTCAGTTCCTGAAGGGTTTTGCGGCAGTAGAGGATGCAGATACATCAGTACGATGCTTTCTAAATGTCCCAGTTTGCCACTGGGCCTCTTCCTCTCCTCTCCCCCCGATTTTTCCTGCTGTGTGAGAAGGGCTGTTGGTCTAGAAGGCAATGGAGATATTTCTACTGCCTCCTGCCCTGGGTTATTCCTCTATGCAAAGGCCCCTTCCCACAGCTTGAGCCACCATAGCACTGTGGTTCAGTGCACTCGGCGCCTCTTCCCGCTGGCACCGTGCACAGTAGCCTTGCTCATGCCTATTTTTTGGTTTTTTCCCCTCTGTGCTGTATTTTCCAGACTGGGGTGACAATTTGTAAAGCAAATTGAAATGTATTGTGCAAAGTTTTGTATAAAAGCGCGTGCGTGTGTATGAATGTGGGCTGCTGAGGTTGCAGCCAGGGTTGTCATCAGACCCAAGAAACCAGACCTATCTCTAGGTCCAGGTTTCTTTCCCATCAGAAAAACATAGTTAATTAAAGCCTTCTCCTGAAAGGAATTTCTTAGCCACACTAGAGGGATAACAAAGCGAAAGCCGTGTCCTTAATCCCGCCCTTTCATCTCCTGGAAATTCCTTCCTCTCCTGCCTGTTTCTCTGTGTCCTGTTTGTTAAAAGAAATGAGAAATAATTTCCACTTGGAAAAAACCCAAGACAACAAAACTCCAGCCCAGCTGATCGTGGCAGAAGCCAAGGAGACGAGAGCTGAAAGGAGGGAGCTGTTAATGAAGCATCAACAGCGAGCCAGGGGCAGGAGCTGGAGCCCGTCCAGATGGCACTGCTAATTCCCTGCATCCACTTTACATGCGCGTCCTCTCAGGGAAGAGCCCGGCCAAGCGGCCGCCTTCCATGGCACTGGTCAGCTGCAGCCTCGGCCGCAGCCACGGGAAGTTATTTGCTGGGTTACTCCAGGCCTCCAAATCAGCTCATCCGAACCCCCTCTGCGGATGGGGAGTGACATCTTTCTCGCTGACCCTCAAAGGGAAATGGAGCCCCAGACTTCAGGTTTTGGCATTGTATTCCTGCCAGGATGCATCAGTGCCCCGGTTGCCGCTCTCCCTTTGGCCATCCCGGCCAGCAGGGAAGGGCTGGGAGCAATGGGAGCGGGGGGGAGCAATGGGAATGGGGAGCAGGGGTGCGTCAGCACGGCCCCGATGGCAGAGCGTGCTGCGTCCGAGCCGGCAGTGCCCCGTCTGCAGCCTGAGTGCCTGCAGCTTCCCTTCATCCCCAGTCAACCCGGATATTTGTGTTTCCTGGCCTGACAGATAAGGCGGCCTCGCCATTAATCAGGAGGCCTGGAGAATGGGATCAACGCGAGGCAGGCGTGCTGCGGAGTTAATCTCCTTTACTCCCTGATGATGGATGGAGCTCATTGCAGACATTAATCAAGTCTGTGTGCGCGCGCACCGGGCAAAATGGATTAGACACCATGCTGTTGGCAGAGGCACGTCCTGAGTCCCTGGGCAATCCTGCAGGATGCCCGACGTGGTGGCAGTGCCAGCCGGGGCTGCAGCACACTGGTGTGGTGTGGGTGACAGAGGGATTACGGCTGCCAGATCCCAGGGAGAGCTTAGGTGTGTCCCCACTTCTGCTCCGCAGGCGCTGGCTGTGCCTCTGCCTGGGGACTGGGCTGGGAGGTGGGTCCTGTCCATGGCTGGACTGTGCTCATCCATGGAAACACTTTCCCAAATAACCTCTAGAAGCTGCTGGGATGGTTCCAGCTACAACCAAGCACCGCCAGTTCTGCAGCCCTGAGACCCTGTTACGCAGAGAAGACCCAACTGAGTGTGCGGTGAAGCTCAGATGGGAACGGGACCAGAGCATCAGGCAACAGAAAGCACCTGTAAGGCCCTGGGAACTCTGGGCAAGGGCTGTTCTGGATGTGCAGGAATAGTGTACACCGACAGATCCCAGCCCTGGTCACGGCTCTGCAGAATCCTTGTGTGAAAGGCTCTTTTCTTGTGGTGTGAGATCAGTGCAGGACAGAGACAAGGGAGATGATGCCCCAGCTCCAAACTGTGCTGCAGGCTAGTTCGGACACCGTGGACTCAAAGAGCCATGTCTCAGAGGCAAAGCAAGACTGTCACAGACGACATAAGAAAAACGCTCTTCATCTGCTTCGGACTGGTGCTGGAGGTACCGGCCAGTGAAAATAAGCCCAAGTCCTTGTCCTCCAAAGGGAGAAGCTCAGCCCCAAGGAAACAGAGAGAAATGCCTGATTTTGGAGTGTGCTGTGGGCACTTTTGGACAAGCGTCACGCCACAGGGAGCAGGGTACGGATTTCCATCTTGGCCACCCCACGGCACCTGCTTCTCCTTTAGAAATGAGCAGCTCAGGGTATTCCCGGCGGGGAGCCCCGAGCCCCCATCTCTATTGAAGCGATGCTGGTGGCCCACACGCTCCCTGCCGTGCGGCAGCTGGAGGTTGCAATATTCACTGACAGGCAACAAGTTGTGGTTTTCTGATGATTAATGACACCTCCCTCCTGACGGGAGCCATTCAGCCTCCACGCTGCTGGATGATAACAGAGTCGGGGTGAAAATTGGGCATTTCCAGAGAATAATGCCTGCTGTGGGGACCGTGGTGCTGGGGCTGTGGATTGATCTATTCCCACCAGGTTGACCCTGGAAGGGGATCCAGTTTGGGCCAGTAAATGTGCCTGACCTTCATTTCCAGGATGGGTGCAAGTGGATGGGCAGAGCCCAGGAGGTTTGTTAACAGGCATTTTCTTTTTCCCCTTCTGCCTTAAGTGCAAAGCCCAACTGACATCAAAGCAACAGAAAGTCTAATCCTGTTTTGAATCAGTGCAAGCACACGCAGCGAATGTTAAACAGGGAATCCAGCAGCAAAAAAAGGGAGGATTATCTTTAATTTCCTGAGAGAGGGACTGAGCAAGGGAGACGGAGAGAAAAGAAAGACACAGGACCAGAAGGAAGTGGCCGTCAGCACAGGGAGGCTTGTGGAGGAGGAGGAAAGCAGGTGGATGGAAGGACGGCGCGAGCAGCAGCACACGTGTGCCGGGGAGAGGTGAGTCCGGCGGGAGCTGAGAGTTGGCACGTGGGAAGGCTGCTCCTGCCGGGAGCCCCATGCCAGCTCAAGTTCCCACGCGGACGCAGGGGAAGGGATTGTGCGTAGGGTTTGCCGTGGCAGGGCAGAGGCTGGTGCGGGCTGTAACTTCCAGCTCACACACATTCAAGCTGCGGAGTTGCTTCTCGAGGGAGCTGGTCTCCAACGGAGTGATGTAACCGAGGGCTGGTCACCCGAGGTCGCATGTGTGCAGGGCATTTCTTTGCTGTAAAAGACTGTAGCTGAGCAGAGCTTCCTTAATCCACCTCCAAACCTCCGTTACCTGCTGGAGAGCCAACTCTAGGTGTGGTTTATGTTGCTGTCTGCCACCAGCAGGTACCACAGCTCTGCAAAGGGCAGTCACTGCTGCTTTTCTTACTACAGCTGATGTTCAGCTCTGTGGGGCACGTGCACGTGGAGCCGTATCCAGGGTCTGGCCAGGGGCTGGAATGTGTCCTGGCATTGAAGCCCTGCTGGCGGTGGTGGATGGCCTGAAGCTGCAGAGTGGCTGTGCTGCATGTGGTGCGGGGGCAGGAAGTTTCTGAAGCCAAACCAGCCCCAAAACCCCTTTGCCAGCACCTGGTTCCTGGGAGCACAGCATCTTCCTCCTCCTCCTCGTGGGCAGTGCATCTCCTTCCCCCTGGTTTTCCTCTTTGAGCTTCTTTCAAGCAGCAGCTTTTGCCAGGCGGGGTTATAAAAGGTGATGGAGTAAATGCATAGATAAGCACCTTGCGTGTCTGGCTCCCCCATCCTTCTGTAGCTTTGCCCTTGACATTGCGGCCAGCGAGGTGGAATGCTGAGCCAGGTGGGAAATGCCTGTCCTGGACATCATGGGGAGGGATGCCTTCACAGGGAAAGGTCCCTAGGGATGGGATGTGACTGCTGAGCACTAGGAATGAGACTGAAACCTGCTGGGCTGCTTACAGACACTATCAAAGCCCAGCAGTGGGGCTCAGCAAGGCCAGGCGCTGCGGGAATGAACGTCAGGAGCTGCAGGAAGGCTGCAGGCTCCTGGGGCTGCCTTTAAATCTGGGCAATAACCTGCTTTCTGCCATGGCCCGATTCGGAGTGGGAGAGGCTCTTCTTAAGGCTGCACCCTGCAGGACAGATAATCACGGTGCCATTGTGGCACTGTGCCGTGGTGGCATTGCCCTCGTGGGTGTTAGGGAACCGCCTCCAGCCCCGCTCTGACCCTGAACTGGGAGCGTCTGGGCAGCGGAGTCTGCACACCCGCCCAGGGAAAGCAGCCCTGCTGCCGGTGGGATTCCTGCATGGCTGCCTCCACTCCCACGTCAGCCTGAGCCTCCCCCTACCCGGCTGCAAGAGAAGTTTTGGGGCTGCAGCAGCAAGTCTTTGGGTCGAGCTGGGCACGTTCCCTGCGGTTTTAAACAGCAGCAAAAGGAGGAGTCTGAGCCGCAGCTGAGAGGGGAGAGCGTATCTTCATCCAGCTGGTTCGTAACATACTTAAAATGTTTTGGATGTCTGGTAGGGGCCTTTGCAGACCTCCTACCCGCTGCTGCTGGGTGGGGATGAGGTTGCCTCAACTTTCCAAGTCTGGCTTTCACGGGTGAGGCTTGGGAGAGGTTTTGCACTCTCAGCTCTTGGAGCTGTGTCGGTTGCGGTCTCACCTAGATCCAGTGCTGGCAGCGGAGCTGCTGTCGATGCTGCTGCTGCATGCATTGCTCCTGACAGTGGGGCCACTTCCCTCCCTCCCCGGCAGCAAATGCATCATTTTGTTTTGTGGATGGGGAAAGGCGGGGGGGGGGAACCAAACAAAAAAAATTTAAGGTAAATCTCAGAGTGGAGAAGGAGGGGGTTGAACAGCTGCTGGGGCTGCGAGAAGAGCTGGGATGAGCTCCGGCCATCAATCAGCCGTACAAGAGATGGGCTGGGGAGAGCTGGCAAAAGCATTGTGCAGTGACATTTTGAGTCAAAAACGTATCGACTGTAGGAGGAACTAATCTACGCCTTCCGCTCAGCCCCTAACTCAAAAAAGCTGCTTTCAAATGTTGCATTGAATTAAAAAAAAAAAAAAAAGAAAGAAAAAAACCCCTCACAGCAAAACACAACAAAACAACTCCTTCCCAACACTTTGCAAGGAGACGATCGTTATACAGGGGCCTCTAGATGGCAACATCGACCTGGAGAGCTGTGAGCAGGAGTCCCACCGGATCCGAGAGACCGGCCCGGGTGGGAGCCCCCAGGCCCCGCACCCAAACTGGGGAACACGAATCGGTGTTGCCTTGGGCACCTTTCTGTAGGGGCTGAGGACAGGGATGGCCACCCAAGGGTGCTTGCACCCCAAAACCTCCCCCCAGACTGCGAACATCTCGCCCCAGTGTAGAGAAGCAGCAAAATGTAGTGGAAACTCAGTTGATGCTCTCGGCACCTGCTCTACGGACACGGGGGAATAAATGTCATGGTGGGTCTGTCGGCTCTGCAAGGTGGATACGGCTGGAGCCGCTGGTAGGGCTTTGTGGTGGCATCACCCATGAGATGTTTAACCTTCAGGAGTCCGATGGAAAACTGAGGGATACGTGATAGGAAATGGGGGGCTGCTGCCTGCCTGCGGGCAGGAATGTAAATTGAAGGCGTGGGGTTTCCACGCAGAGTCAGAAGCGCCAATACATGGTTTAATGTTCAAAGGCTGCGCTAGAAATTGTGGATTACTATTAAATTGCGGTAAACCCCCTCCATTCCAAAGGTTTGTGTGACCCCAGGATTAAAGCTTAAATTGCCCAGCTTTAACTACGCAGGTGCAGCTGAAGCGCCATAACCTCTGGGTGGGAATATCAGTGCGGTGTGCCCTTGGTGTGTGTAATGTGCGCTGCCAGAGGTCGTTGGGGTGGAAAAGTCCTACCCCTGCCTGAAACGGGACACGCGTTTTGCACAAAGTGGAGCCTGGGCTCCTCTTTTGCAAAGTGGTTTTAGTCTGTGTGCAGGGAGCTGCAAAGCTTAATTAAGATCCTTAAAAGGACAAAAGGTGCTACATAAATTCAGGGGATTATTATAAATGTCACTGCGCTTTACAAGCTCTGGCAAAACACATAGGAGGAATAACAAGACCTTTCACTTCACAGCCCTTCCTAGCAGGGCTACTTAGAGCTTCTTGCTTCAACATAGCAGCCGTACAATGTTGACATTTATAATTAGATGTGCATAATAATCTCTTTATTCCTGAACTGAAAAGACAGGGTGTGTCTGGAAACGTCAGTTCCTCCTTGCCGAGGATCCCCCTTATTGGGGTTACTCACGAAACCATCATTTGGCAAAATGGCTCGGGGCCTGGTTCGAAGAGGGGCCGGGTCCTTGCGACTCCCCCGGGGAGCTGTGGGCTGGGCACTTAGTGAATAAAATCAAAGCCTCCGTGTGGTTTTAATCTGATTAGTTGATGATAATCTAGTGGTATCATGCAGCAAAAGCTGTCCAGCTTTATTAGGCAATCTCTTGTTTTAAGAAAACTCTGCTCAGGGGAGCACTCGGCTCTGGTGTTTCTGTTGAAGGCTGGCAGAAATGGGTGATTTTGGGTGATTTTAGTGCTTTCTTGAGAGTGGGATTAACTTGGGTCTTTGAACAGGTGGGAAGTGGTGGATTTTGGTCCCGTGGGTGCCATCAGCAGCCTCTGCCGGGGTGGTCGGTGGTGGAGGGGGCAAAGGGCTGACCAGGTCAGTCTGGAGTTGAGGGTAGGGGGTTTCCCCCCAGGGCTGCTCCTGGACCTTCTCCGGGTTGAGAATGAGGGATCACCCCATGGGACCAGCCTGGGAGCACAAGGTCAGTCCCATGTTGAGGATGGGGGATGGCCCTCCAGGGCTGGTCCCAGACCACTAGTCGGTCCCGGGTCGATAATGGGGGATCTTCCACTGGGGCCAATCCCCGACCACTAGGTTGGTCCCATGTTGAGGATGGGGGATTGCCCCCAGAGCTGGTCCCAGACCACTAGGTTGGTCCTGGGTTGAGGATGAGGGATCGCCCCTGCAGCCGGTCCCAGACCACCGGGTCAGTCCCGGTTTGAGGATGGGGGATCTCCCACCACGGCTGGTCCCGGACCACTGGTTTGGTCCCGTGCCGAGGATGGGGGATCTCCCACCGGGGCCGGTCCTGGACCACTGAGTTGGTCCCCCGTCAAGGATGGGGAATCTCCCACGGGGGCTGGTCCCGGACCACCGGCGTGGTCCCGGGTCGAGGATGGGGGATCTCCCACCGCGGCCTGTCCCGGACCACCGGGTTGGTCCCATGCCGAGGCTGGGGGATCGCCCCCCAGGGCTGGTCCCGGACCACCGGGTCGGTCCCGGGTCGAGGATGGGGGATCTCCCACCGCGGCCGGTCCCGGACCACCGTGTCGATCCCGCCCCCCGGAGCGCATTGTCCCTCCGGCCGGGCCCCGTTCAAAGCAAACCGCTCGCCCGGGACCCCCCGTGACACCCCCGGGGCCGGTGCGGGGCGGGAGCGGGGCCGGTGCGGCGGGCTGCCGCGGCCCTGCCCCTGCCCAAATCTGCCGGCGCATCACGGTGAGTGACAGCAGCCCCGGCCCTGCCCAGCCCGCACAACCCGCCGGGCTTTTCCAATCAGGCCGGGCCGGGGAGGGATTTCCTGCCGGGACGGGGCCAGCCCGAGCGGGACTTTGCCGAGCGCCGCGCCGCCCTGCGAGCCGGGCAACCGGGACCGCGCCGCTCCGGTCCCGGTCCCGCTGCCGGTCCGGGTCCCGCTCCCGCTCGCACGGCTCGGCGAGTTGCTGCTGGGCTCGGCTCCGCACTTCGCGGTTCGGTTCGGTTCGGTGCGGTTCGGTGCGGTTCGCCCCGGTGCCGGGCGGGCCGGGAGCGCGGCCAGGTGAGTGGGGGCCGCCGGCTGCGGAGCCCGCTGGGCTCGGGCCGCTCGCAGAGGCAACGGAGCCGCTTCGTCTCTGGGGGGGTAAAAATCCCCCTCCTCCTCCTCCTCCTGAGCCCTCCCCGAAGGAGGGGAGCGGCCCCTGGGGGTCCCGGGGCGGGGGTGGGGAGACGCGACCGGTGCTCCCATCGCTTCCCGGGGGCCTCCCGGGGGAGGCGACCTTCCCCCCCCGGCGCTGCGGAACCCGCTCCCGGTGCCCACCACTCCTTCGCATCTTTCCTTCTCCGCGTAGCTTCTTCGGTTGTTTTTGTTTTGGGGTTGGTTTTGGTGTCCCGTTCCCCCCCCCACCCCCGCCTCCTCTCTCCCTCCTTGTTCCCGGCGCTGCCGTTGGCTGCGGGAATGTTTGGGATACTTTGGTTCTCCAGGTGGATTCCTGGGGCTGGAGGCTCGGCTCTGCTCGGGTGGGAGGGATGTTTGCTGTTGCTTTTCCAGCTTTGTGCGTTCCTTGAGTTTTACTTTTGCTGCTGCTCCTCTCTCGGGAGGCTGAAGAGGTGGAGATCGGGATCGGGAGCTCTCGGAACCTCTCGGTTACTCGCAGCCCCTGGCCGCGCTCCGGGAGAGGTACGCGGCAGCACGGGGCTGTTTTCGAAGCGAGGCCGTTGTGGACTTTTGAAATAAATGAGTAAATAATCTCAGCGCCCTCACGCTCCCTTTGCAGGAGCGCTTTTGAAGAGCGGCGCGAAGTTTGCTGCAGCGCACAGGGTTAAATGAAATAAAGTAGTTTTGAAGGTGGTGCAACACAGGAGGTTTCAGGAGGGGATTTGTTTGCGGCGGGGGTTAGTCTGAGTCAAGTGGCTGAAACTTTGTCATAAGGTAGATAAGCTGGTGCGGGTGCCCCAGGACGTGGGGAGGTGACAGCCAACCTCAGCGGGTGCCGCCTTCCGTGCCTGGTACCGAGCCCCCTAAGCAGCCCCGGTGTTGAGGGGCTCATCAGCTGAACGAACCATCGGCCCCGGGGGGGGGAGCAACAGTGGGGGCAGAACCCCCCAGCCTGGTGTGGGAATCTCAGCATCCCCTCATCCCAGAAGATAAGCCAGCATCAGAACGTCGCCTCTCCGGTTGCCCTGAATCCTGCTGCAACCAGGGGAGGGCTGGAGCATGGGGGGTCCATGTTCGTGGGCAGACTCAGATTCTAGCTTTCGCATGGGGGGGGGGCTGAGCGATGCTGTGCCATGGGACGCCCCTCCTGCTTTTTGCACCCCCGCCCGATCCACGTGGGACCTCTCTTCCCCACTGTTGCCTCCTCTCCCCTGTGGTTTCCATCCTCAAAACAGTGACCTCGATTGCTCAGAGGAAGCGACACCCTCTATTACATAAACGGCGGAGGGTGAGCGCTCTGGGAGGGGAGACAGCGTGCCTGAGCCATGGCTGGGGGAACCGGAGTCGGTTCCGATCCGGCCCGGATTGGCACGGGGGGAGTCGTGTGGTGATTTGGCAATGGCCTTGCAGCTGGCATGGCGTGTGCTCCCTGCCCTCCTGCGTACGCGCTCCTCCCCAGGCGTCGGAGCAGCCTGCCAGACACATGGCCCTGAACCAGGAGGGGTTTTCTCACCGCCCAGTTTGGGCAACCCGGGCCCAGCAGGAGAGCACAGGCTGGGAGGTGTGAGCTGCCGCCATGGCACTCTGTGCCCTCTCCAGGCTGGGACATGGGCTTCATCCTGTTCGCCTGAGTGTGGTTGTGCTGCTGAATTACACCCAGCTCCTCGCTTGGGCCAGGGAGAGCCCATCTACTGGTTAAAGAGCGTCCTGGGTCCCAGGGCATCAAGCTTTGTGGGTAATTTGGAGGGTGAGGGTTTACCCCTGCACTGGAGGGGAAGGATGCCGGCCAGGCTGGCTCACTCCTATGGGCTGCAGAGGACTTTGGCTAAACCTTCCCAGCTCCATCCCTTGGGTCCTGCCATCGGGAAAGGAGAGGGGGAGACACTGCGGTGCCCCAAGCTCCGTGTGATGCCTTTAGGGAGGGGACTGTGTGCGCTCATCCTCCTCCTTGGCCACCCCCCGGCAGCACCCTCGGGAAGTTTCCTCTGCAGGTTCTTCCCTCTCTGTTTAACGTGAGGACGAGCCAAGTCCCGCCAGGACTAAATATAGTCAAAGTATTCGTTCTTCGGCGTGGATACAAAAGCTGTCGCGACGGAGCCGGGAGGTAAATGGCCTTTGAGGGCTGACTCTGCTCTTCCTCTCCACAGGTCCCGGGCTGCTGCGCCGGGGCTCCCCAGCGTGGCTGCAGCGCCGTTGCCAAGAGGAATGCCGAAACGAAGGGGCTAATGAGCACCAGAGAGGGAGGATCTATAACTTCCAGATGGCGATGAGCCCGTAATCCTGTTGGGAAGAATTAGGGATTCATCAGTGCAGCAGAGCCTGGCGAGGGGAGCAGAGCGCGACACCTCCAGCTCTGGGAGTGCTGGGAGAGACCGAGGGCATCCTAATGCTGACTGCGCCGGCCGCCCTGCCCCGAGCCGCCGGGCTTTGTCTCACGGAGCCCCGGTGCTGCCGGGAGCCTGTCCCCGAGTGCTGAACTATTTCTCGTTTTAATTGATCGCATGTTCTCCAACCAAACCTCATCCGGGTCCTGCTCCTCCCAGCGCAGAAAGGGACTTCTGCCCTTAGCAGAAAGGCTTCTTCCTTCTGGTTTTTATGTCCCGTGGGATTGTAAAGCGTCTTTCTTGCTGGATTTCATCTCCCATCAAAGTGCATTTTGAGGAATTACGGGCTTATTCCCATGGCTTTATAAACTGCAGGGATCTGAGGGTCTCTGCCTTCCGTACTACTGCTGCTCCCACCTGTCCGCCATGGGGCGAGAGCAGGAGCTGATCCAGGCCGTGAAGAACGGGGACGTACCTGGTGTGCAGAAACTGGTGGCCAAGATCAAGGCGTCCAAGAGCAGTGAGTACGCGGGCGCCGAGCTGCGGGCTCCCTCTCCTCTGCCAGGCAGTGCTGCCTGTCCCGGGGTGTGAATCCCGGCAACGGGCTCGGTGCCGTCCAAGCCGGGGTGCGAGCGCTGCTACTGCGCCCCGGTGCAGGAGTCGCACCGCGGCCGGAGGCGGGAGCACACGCGCAGCCTGTGTGGATCAATGACGGGGCTGTAAGCGATCCTCCCGGCAGGGCTGGGGTTCCACTCGGGGCCAGGGGCCATGGAGTGTGGGCCACCGAGCGGGGATGGGCAAAGGGAAACAGCAGCAGCCAGGGGAAGTAAAGCTGTTTGCGGCAGGGGGGACACGCTGCTACAAAAGGTCTTTAGTGATTGCTGCTCAGTCCCGGCCGTGTTTATCTTGTGAAAAATTATCATCCCAGCCAGTCGACTGGAACCAATCGTTGAGCCTTGAATTTCAGTCTGGTAATGTTTAACCCTTCAGCAGGGCTGCTTTCTTGCATGTGCTTTCAGAAAGGTCAGCAGGAAGCATGGCTTGGACCAAATATCGGGCTCGCGGGGGTCCCTAAGGGCACTGGAGTCCTGCAGGCGCCGGACAGTGGCTGGAGGAGATGGGGAGGGTGGAAAGGTGGAGGAGCAGATCGTGGCTGGTGCCACGGTGCCTTTGGAGAGAGCTGAGCTCCTGGTTGCTTCTTGTGACCTACCGAGAGAAGGAAACTGAGAAAAGTAAATAAAAGGGCGCTCGGTGTGGTGTGTGGCTGGGGGAAGGTGCTCGGCGCCTGCCCAGGCTGCCGGAGCCGCTCTGGGCAGGGGGAGGCTGGGGGCTGCGGGACACCCCTGCCAGGGCTGCGCATCGTGGGGGGTCGTGTGTGCGTGTGGGAAAGCTGGAGGGGAAAAAAAAAAACCCATCCGAGGGAGGGAGAGGGGAAGCTCGGGCAGGAGAAGAAGCTTTAAGGCTTCTTAGGAGCAGCTCAGGGCGGAGAGGCTGGTGCTGAGAAACGTGAGTTAGGCTGAGGATTATAAACGTGAGAAGGGGATAAACTCCTGTGTCAGCTGCTGGAAAGCTTTGACTGGGGCCAAAACTTTGCAAATCCTGGCTGATGGGTGTGTTGGAGGGCTGGGGGCCACCTCCTCCCCAGAACGGGGGTGCCTGGTGCCCCCTCCCCCTGCAAAGGGACTGGGTGCCATTGCCTCCGCTTGCAGCTCAGGGACTGTGCCTGTACGGAGTCCCTGAGCTTGGAGCAAGAGAGGTTTGCGTGCGCAGGCAGGTTGAAGGACACCCCCAAGGCAATGAATAACGTCAGGACGTGAGTGTCCCGCCGGCTGATGCGGCCCTGTTCCCCCGAGCTGGTGTCCCATGGCCAGGCAGCTCTCTCCCCGCTGTGCACCCGGAGGGGTGAAGTTATGCTTGTTTTCCCCAGTTCCCTCCGGTAACTCTCTCGGTTAAACTATTGTCTGTGTTTTCTCTCTGGCGTCTTCCCCTCCCTCCAGCCGTGGGGCACCTGCGTGAATGTGTGTGTTTAACTCCCCCGCTGCAGTGGCGTCAGAAGGTCCCTTTGCTTAATTTCATTTTTTTTTTTTTTTATAAAGAGGGGGGAGCAAAAAGCCCAGTGCAAACCCTCAATTGGTCTCCCGTGCTAGACCCACCGTGGGGGCATTGCCTGGCCCCAGGGTCTCATCTCTCGCACGAAGGGCATCGCTGCTCCCCACCCCTTTTGGTTCCCTCTCCCCGATGCCATGTGAGCCCAGGGTTTGCTGTATTTGCCGCTCATTAAAGCGCCTTTTCCGTATGACAGGCTGTGATGCTGATTATTATTATTTTTTTAATTTTTTTTTTTATTTTAAATCCCTCTAAGAGTCCTTCTGCTGTCTCAGTGGATTGGGAGCTCGGTTGCTGTGATCAGCCCTCCGGGGCTTCCTGTGCCTAAAAAAGTCACCGCACGTAAGCAAAAATGAAGCGCCAGTCCCGGCAGCGGGAACTTCAGGGACACGTTGTTTAATATTCACCGTGCACAGCCCTCCTCCCCGCGCAAGCGCTGCTGTACAAGTGGGTCACAGCACCTATTATTGTAAGGCGATGGGGCGGGCAGGGAGAAAGTTCTGAGGGCAGGAGCGAGAGGGGAAAGGCAGATGTCCCACCTGTGGGAAGGGGACGTTGGGACGATGCTTTGGTCACTTCTGCAGCCAGAGAGGGGATCTCTGGGAGAGCCGGGGTGCTTCTACCAAGCCAGCCACGCTTTGCTGAGGTTCCCCAGCGCAGTAATAGAAACATCCCGCTTTTTAATTTCCTTTTCTTTCTCCCTCTCCCCTCCGCGTCGGAGTGTTGCAGAGTTTAATTGAAATTGTTAAACGACCCATCACGGCTTTGGCCTTTCTCCCTGACGATCAATCATGTCCCTGTGCTGGCTGCGCTCACCAACAATGCGCCAGTTGGCCGGGCCAGGGCGGCCGCTGCGGCTCCGAGGGGCTGGAGCTCCCCGGGGAGGCGAGAGGCAGAGCTCCCCAGCCGGGACTCATCCCTGGGAAGGGCTGACGGCTCCTGGAAATGGACGGTGCTGGCATGGTTTGTGTGTCCCCATCCCTGGATGTTCAGGGCTAAGGGGATGGGGGGATGCTGGAGGGATGCTGGGGAAAGATGATGGCCCCACGATAGCCAGGGGCTGGAGGAGCTGTGGAAGGCTGGGAGCTGGGCTCGCTGTTTGCCTTCCTCGAGGGAGTGGTGAAGGTTTTTGTTTAAACGTGCGCGAAGTGCAAAGAAAGGGCGGCAGCTGAGCAAACTGGTGTTAAACTCTCAAGGACAGGGAGCGAAGCCCTACTGGGGTTCAGTTGCTGCCTCGGGGTGGTCCAGCCGACTTGGGCCACCTGCTTGCCCCATTTCCCCAGCGACTTACTCCATTTCACCCCCTACGTTGGAGCTTTCCAGACCTTGGATATATCAAGGACAGGGGTGGGCACCTGGGACTCAGCTGTGTCTGGGCTGTGACCTAGCAAGTTGTTAAACGCTAGAGAAGCTTGCAGGGGGTCTTGGCTTTATCCCAACACCTGGGCTGGTGCCCCTCATTGCTGTGTCCCGGCAGCACAAAGCACAGCAGGGTTTTCCCCAAGAGTGGTGCTGTCACCCGTCCGGCTGGGCAGGAGAAGGACGATGCTGCTCTGCGTGCTATGAGACTGCAGCAGGCAGATGGGGGATAATTCGCTCCCTCCCCCTTAAATTTCCTTCTAATCCCTAGTAGCTGTATCAGCTTAAGCCCCGAAGCGTGAGGTTTAATATCTCTCCTGTGATTTGTTAGCCTTTGCCACCAGTGCTCTGTGTCCTCATCCTCTGCAGGAAGACCCGCCCTTCCTTCGTGTCCTGCCGGGCTTTTTCCTTCTTTCAGCGGCAGTGGGTCCGTAGTTGTTTGGGGTAGAAGTTGCTCCTCTTTGTAGCTTGCGGGTTATTTTGCAATGATGTTGAATGCACCTTTGTGCTGGCCGGCAAGCCCAGCGTGCCACCCCCCAGTCCCCCTGTCCTCTTCCCTGCTGTTCCTGAGGGTTTGTCCCAAACCCGGGGTGCTCCAGCCATTCTGCGTGGTCTGTTTGCAGGGAAGAGCCAGGACCAGCCTCGGGCAGGATCCTTATCGTTTCAGGTTCTGTTACACGCCACGGCTTTCCCTGCTGGCAGTGGTGCAGGGATGCCTGGGCATCCTGCCCGCTCCGGTCCTGCCCCAGGCAGTGAAGGCGGCTGGACCCAGCTCTGCCGCCGAGCCCAAGGGCGGCCCTGGACACGTCCCTTGAAGCCAGAGTTTCGAGGACGAGTTCCCAAGCGTCCTCAGCCGTGTCCTCCCCTCCTCTCCCTGCGCGCTGTAGGTCTGACGGGCTGGACCGGCTCCGCAGCCACACACCAGCTTGCAAAGGCTGTGGGCATGCCTGCGGAGAGACGCCGAGAAACTCTGCCGAAACGGGCAAAACTCCCTCTTCCGCCGAGACCGAGCCAGGAGCGGGGCGAGGCGCCGTGCCCAGGGGAGCCCGGCTGGCAGCAGCCCCGTGCCGGGGACCCCACCGCCCCGCAGCCTGCCGAAACCTGCTTTTGAACCAGCCCGCGGTGGGTGGGTGGGGGAGAAGAGAAGCTTCAAAGGCGCCGGCAAGCGCGGGATGGATGGCAGCAGGGCTGCAGCTGCGCAGCACGGGGGGGGTCCATCCTTCCCTCCTTCTCCTCCTCCTCCTCCCATCGCTCCTGGCCTCCCTGGGATGGGAGTCTCTTCTGGCAGCCTGGTCTTTGCTTGGTGGGTTTTCCCACCCGCATCCCGGCTGTCCCAGCTAATGGCAGGGTTTAGCGTCCTTTTTTTTTTCTTTTTCATCTCCCTCCCCAGGAAGGAAGAGCCCCCACGCGGGCAGCAGCGGCAAAAGGAGTGAACGGGCGGTTGCTTTTCAAAGCCGACCTCTAACGGGTGTTGTGTTTGGAAAGGGGCCCGGCTGCCGCCGGTGTGCCCGGACTCGGGGAAAGCGTCACCGTGCCGAGCGCGGGAGATAAGGCACGAGCAAACAGCGTTGCGCAGGGAGATGGAGGACACCGTGCTGGGCATTGCCCGGCCCCGCAGGCACGGCCTCCATGGGGCACCCTGCCCCATGCCCCTCTGCATCCTGTCTCCCTGTGTTCACAGGTCCGTGTCTGCTCCCCTCTTATGTCTGTATTTCTGTCCTTATCCTTTAAAAACCCTTCGGCAGCGCAGCCTGTGGCTCCTCGCTGTCAGCCTGGGCTACCTGCCGCCTTCTCCCTGTCTGGGTAAAAGAGTAGGGGAGGTAAAAGGGGCTAATTCTGGGGAAGGGGATGAGCGTGGGCTCTGTTGGGGCTACCCTGGGCCACGCTGCCTTCCCTGGGGGCAGCCGGGCAGCACTAGGGCATCCCAGGAACTCGCCCATCTCTCCCAGGATGCGGAGGTCCTGCAGCACAGTGGATGGAACCAGGCTGGTGGTCATCCCTGGTGTCACAGGCAGGAGGCTGAGCTTTGGGGCAGGAGGGGGATTTCCATCCTTTTGGGCACTTCCCAGTGACTCAGCCCAGATCGGGGGGCTCGGCTTCGCCTTCCTTAGGGCTGCAGAAGCTATTTTGGCTGCCTGACCCAAAAATGTGGGACAATTTGGATGCCGACAGCTGAAAGGCAGACAGGGAAGGCAGCCCTGAGCCACGGGACGGCGTGTGCCCAGCTGCTGGTGGCACACGGGCGCCGTAACGGGGACGGTGCTCTCCAGGGATGCACTCTGGCAGGGGAGGAGGGGACATGGCAAGGACATTGCTGGCACAGGCATCCCGTCCTCTGGCTGGGACTGGGGATGTGCTGGGGCCACGGAGCAGGTTGTGGGTGCGAGAGAGCTGGTGGATAAATGTTTTCTAGGTAGCAGTGACCTGTGCCAAAAGGCAGTTGGCCCCATGGGTTTGGGGGTGCTGAGTATGTGCCACCAGTGCTCCCCGGCTTTCTACCACCCAGGAGAGAAGCTGCGTCTAGGTGAAAACCCTGTTGTGCTCTTCCTCTTCCTCCTCCTCATGCCTGCAGGGCTGCTGGGTCTGAAGAACTCTGCTGCGACCTAGAAAGGGGTTGTAGCATTGTCCCTGTTTAGGACAAGCGGGTCCCTGTGGACCACGACAGCATCACTAGCATCGCTCCTGCCACCCCTCCATCAGGATCCTGCTGCTGCAAGAAGGTTTCCTTGGGAAGGGGGAAGTGAATTATCGGATTTCAGGGGGGATTGACAGCATCCCCTGCAGAACATGGTTTCCAGCCATTCGGGAGCGTGCTACCATACACTCCTGGCTGGGTGGAAACCATCTTCCATGCGGCATCGTCCCGGCAAGAGTTAAAAGAGGGGCTGGGTGCCGTGCGTGTGTGTGTGCATGCACGCGCCCTGCTTTGTTTTTAAAAGCGCCTCGGCTGGCCTGGCCCCCCGCCAGACCCGAGGCCCGCCGCTGGCAAAAACTCCGTCAAAGGAGTATGAAAGGGGCAGAAACTAAATAACAATAAACCACCTTTTTCTAGCTGCTCTGGCAAGCGAGGGGGAAGGGGTGGGGAGGAGCTGCGAGCAGTCCGGCTCCCCCAAATGCCGTCCTGGCTTCCCCAAAAAACTGTGCCTGGGATGGAGAGGGAGGAACCTGCTTGAACCTTGGGGCTGCAACATCACCCGGGACTTGCCGAGGTGTCCCGGTGAGTCACGGACCTGTCTGGAGATGCCCAGACTGCTTGGAAATGGCTCTGCCGGGATGATCTTTACCCTCCTGGGGAAGGGCTGGATGCCCTCGCCCATCCCTGGCTCCGGCGGGATGCCCAGGGCAGCGGCAGCCTGCAGCCAGGGTGGGTGCACGGGCACCCCGAGCTGTTTGCAACCCCAGGGAGAAAGGCCGGAGCTGCAACTGAGCGCAGCTTCGATGGCGAGATAAGGGAGCAGGGAAAACCTGCACGCTCAGGCGCATGGCAGGTATGCGACTCCCGCAGCATCCCAGGCCTGGTGCAACACGTCCGGCTGCGCTTCCGCCAAGCCCTGCCAGCGCCGCTCCCCCGCCGGGCCCCAGCCAAGGCTGCGCAGGCAGTGTGCAGCACCCGGCGCTGCTGCCGCGCTTGGACCCCTGCCCCAGCATCCCCCGGATGCGATCCCAGGAGCCGGAGCCTCTATCGGCCGATCCCGGCTGTGCCATGGGGAGTGAAAATTCCCGGGGTTTCGTAACGCCTCCCTCGGCCGCGGGAATGGCTGGTTGGGTAAGGCGTCCTGTCTGCCTGCGAAGGGAGTTGGGGAGCGTGGTGCGGGCATCAGGTGCCTGGCACGGAGGTGGCTGTGCTGGCAGGGCTGGCTCGGGCTCTCCCACCCGCTTTGCAGGTGCCTCTCGCGACCTCAGAGCGTCGGACCCAGGGTCTGGCTGGCTCTTGGCCCTCGTTCCCCTGCCCCAAGCAGCCCATCTTGGGGCATCGTCTTGTCTCTTTGCCAGGATGGGCACGGATGATCCCAAAGAGGGTTTTCCATCTGGAGCTGAACTGGGTGCAAACAGCAATGGGGAGACCGTGGGGCTGGGAGCCCCGTGGACCTTCCCTTCCTGTGGGTGTCCTCTCTCCCTGGGCAGGACACCCAGCTCACGCCCCTTGGGGACCTCCCTGGATGCGTCCCCACCATGACGAGGCCACATGAGCGCCGCTTGCCTTGGTGGCTTCTGAAAGGGACCAGAGTCCTCCCTGGTGGCTAATCATTGCCTACATGGGGGTCATGGGCACATGGGTACACAGCGAGCCCAGCCAGCAGCGTCAGGGCAAGCAAAGCCACAGCAGTGAGGACTGCTCTGGTCAGCCTGAAGCACCTCGGGTTTGGTTTTGTTGGGCTGACATGGGTGGGAACGGCTGCGTGAGCCCTCCTGGCTTCCGTGAATGAGCACCTGCTTATCCTGCTAGGTTAAAAGGAGGGGAAACGCTCCTCCGTGCAGGGGAAGAGGGTCCTGTGGAGGAGCTGCTGTTGACTCTGCTCTGGGGCCAAACCCCGAGGGCTGCTCGAGCTTTAGGGGAGCCCTCGGCATCCTCATCAGTCGTCTTGCACCGCTGTCTTGGACCATCTGTCCCACTGGTTATATTTAGGAGCACGTGCTGGGCTGCACATGGATGTCCTGGAGCTGCTTCTCCATTCCCTCCACCCTAAACCTGGTGTGGACAGAGAGGGTCTAGCTCTGAGCCCCCAGAGCCATGGCTCTGCTCTGTCCCACTGCAGCCTGCTCCGAATGCCACTGCCTTCACAGGGCTGAATTCACACCAGGTGTCGGTGTCACCCCTGAGTATTGTCCTGGATAAAAATCTCCTCCCAGGAGCCATGCAGGTGGGTGCCTCTGCTCAGCCCCACCTGGGGACAACCTGGGCATTGGGATGGGGGCCGGCATGTGGCCATTGGCCCCCTGAGCCCCTATGCGTCGCCAGCTGTGTGCTTGCAAAGCCGGTGCCTTGATCAACTGGGAAGGGACATGCAGCTTCCACTGCTGGTTCACTCTCCCAGCGCATTCCCAGGAGGGTTGGCACAACTCGGAAAACCGTTTGCCAGCGGGTACTGGAGATGAGGCAACCCGCCGTGACTCCCTGGCGGGGGTGGCGGGCACGGGGCAAGAAGAGGTGCCTTTTCCTACAAAAAAGATCCAAGAGAGGTGGGAGGACCCTTTTTCCCCCTGTGCACCTCCCTCTTTCTCCCCGCCACCCCCCCGGGATGCTGCGAGGCGGCAGGCGGGGGTTTCTGCGCTCAGCTCCCACGTCCTGCCTCTGCCGCCAGCTCGGGCTTGCCGGGGCCGTTCCCGACACGCACCCGCCACGCTGGAAAGGCGTAAACAGATCGGGTTGCCGGCAGGGGTCCAGGGAGCGGGCAGGCCTTGGCTTGCATCCCACCACCGCTTGGTCGGGCCGGGGTATGGGGAGCACCAAGGCAGGGGGACGGGATGGAGGGGGTCGACCTGGCGGCGAGGTCCCCGCAGGCAGCGGGGTCCCTGCGGGAGGCCAGGCGTGACCTTGGTTTGATGAGGGGCTGGGGGTGCTGCCCCTGCATCAGTTTACCTCTGGCGCTGAGGTGGGCCTGCTCTCTAGGGACTGGGAGGTGTTGATGGGACCCCCCAACCCCCTTCCCCGTCCCTGTGTGGGAAGCTGCTGACCAGAGCTCAGCCCATGGACTGGGGGTCCTCAGATCCGACCCCCCCTTATCCATTGCAGTTGTATGCCGATGCCTTTGACCTTGCTGTAAGTCAGCCCTTGTCCCTCCCGCGGTACGTGGGGGGACAGGGCTGCTCAGTGTCGCCCTTGTCCCCAGCTGGTCCCCAAGCAGCTGCCAGGCAGCTCCGGCGCCTGGGCTGGGTGATGAGAGGAGCCCACTGCCCTCCCTGCTGGCCCGGGAGCAGCTGGGAGAAGGGGAGTGGGACAGGAACGCAGTGCCTGGAATAACTCGGCAGCCACCGAGGCCCCTACAGGGACAGCGAGACAGGCGCGGGGTCCTGGTGTGGGTTCCTTCTTCCACCATGGGGACAGGGAGATGCCTCTCCCGGGGCACACTGTGTCACCGACTGCTAAATGCATTTATCTGTGATTGCTGCTTCCACCTGGGGACACGCGGGGTGGCATCGTGGTGATATAGCGGTTGTGTGTCCCTCTGCTGTCCCCCGCAGATGGGATCCCGCGGCAAACCGGGGTCCTGGGGGAATCCTTCCCTGCTGCGGCTGGGTGCAAACATCCCGCTCCAGCCAAGGCATGAGAAAAGCGCCGCCGGCCAGATGCTCTGCTGGATTTTGGCGAGGGTTTCTCCCGCTTTGTGGCATTGCCCGGCCAGCTGGAAGCCCGGGCGGGCAGCCGGAGGGTCTGACCTGGCTGGCAAAGAGCCTCACGCTGGGCACAGGCGAAGCCGCGCTGCCCTGCTCGGCCTTGGCAGGGGCGGGAGAGAGCAGCGGCGGGTTCGTCTCTCTTGGGCTGCTTGTCCCAGGCTGGAGGGTGTTTGGACCGTTCCCACTGGGGACAGAACTGGCCCTCTCCCCTTCCCACTGGCAGCAGTGTGGAGTGCCTGGGCAGCTCCCGCTTGCTTTGGTACGTGACCTTGCCCAGGGGATGGGAGCAGCAAGGAGACGTGGGTGCCCTCCGCACCCTTGCCATCACTGCAGAGGGGATTTGGAGAGGGATCCCTCCCATCCCTCATGGCTTGGGAGCGCCCAGCAGCGGCTGCTGGGTGAGATCTTGCTCTTTCCCGAAGCAGATGCCAGGAATGGCTGCAGCGCCACGGCATCTGCGGGAGCGGTCACCCATCCAGCATCCCTAGGGACCAGCAGGAATGGGAGGCCACATTCCAGCTCTGTCCAGGAGGGAAAGAAACAGTTTGCTTAAGCTGCCCGGATCCAGGCTGTGATTCAGATGGAGCCGAGTAGCCCGCGCATTGTTTGCTGGAGGGCAGCTGTAGGAAGTAAAGAGCCTCTCGTTTGGGTTTGGCAATAGAGGGCAGAGGCAGGAGTGGGAATGCTTGGTTCATAAGGAGGAAAACCCAGTCCCCGGGCAGCGTCTGCTCCTCTCCCGGCACAGACGGGGCTGTGTGCGTCCCAGGGGACCCTGCCAGCACTGGCTCGCAGGGTCGGAGTTGAGGAAAGGCATCCGCAAGGTATTTTTAACTGCGTGTGACTCTAAACCCCGGCCACATGGCCACCAGCAGCGGTTTGAGGTTAGTCCTCAGCTGCTGACAGTTGATTGCCCATGGGACGGGGGGGGGGACGACTTTGAGGAAAATTCAGTTCCCGGCTGCTGGGGCCTCGGGAAGGAGTGACAGCACTTGAACCAGCGACCTTCTGGGTGACCTCGAGCGGACAGCTTCACCTCCCGGTGCCTCCCCTCCCATCCTGTGTGTGCCTTGCCTAGATTAGAGCATCCAGGGTGGGGACAGCCACTCTGTCCGCCCCACCAGCACCTCTCCGGGCACACAGCAGCTTCTCTGGGGCCAAAGGGGGAGGATGCCGCAGGATTTCCAGCCACTGCATCGCTGTGGGCTTTGAGTGCTGGCTCCACCAGCCAGAGCAGCTCCGGAGGCAGCTGCCACACGTGGGTACGGGGCTGGCAGTGATGGGAACTTTGCCGTTGGAGCCGTGGCAGCCCCGTCCCCCAGCTTCAGCCTTGCCGCACTGCCCCCAGGAGCTGCATGATTTGCTGCAGCCATCCAAGCTACGGCAGAGGGCTGGATCCTCGTTTCACTCCCTTGAGCTCGCAGGGTTTCGCTGGCCGCTCTTGACTGCTCTAATTTTTATCTGGGGCTCATTGTTAGAACCATGAAATAAATAGCTACGTGCTCCTCTCAAGCGTCAAAACCCTCCAGGTGTAGGTGGGTTGCTGCGTCCCTGCCCGCCCTCCCTAATTAACTGTTGCTCAGCAAATCCAGACTTACTGACCTGCCCTAATCTTCCCGGGCAAGGCAAGCCCTTCAGCTGCCGGCTCCTGCCGCTCGCCTCTCGTGTCCCCCGTGAGTCTGTGTCATGTTCACAGCCCTGGGCATGAGATGGAAGATGGTCCCCCGGGAAGCGGCATCCCCCTGCGCAGGGTTATTTTCTTCACCAGCAACTCCCTCCGTGCCCACGCTCACGCTGCTCCCACCGTCCCCCCGCATCCTGCTTCCCCTCTTTCTTCCTCCCATTGACCGTCTGCCGGTTGGATTATTTTCCCCAGATGCTGCAGTCTGCAATTTTCCCAGGTTGAATCTGCCTGGGTTTGTTCTCCTAATCTCTCCAAGTCCCTTTTGTGTTATTTCTGCCCTCGTCGATCTGTTGAGCATCCGCCACAGATTATATCAATGCACTCTTCATTTGGCGTCGCATTAATGAGAATGCCCAGGGTGTCTGTGGGTGCAGCCCCTTTGCCTGGGTACCTGTGGCCCCTTCCCTGGCTCTCAGGGGAACCAGTTGGAACCAGTATGGAACCAGTTGAACGGCAGCCAAGGTGCGTTGTTAACACTGGACCAGATGCTCTGCTGGTCCCCGTGTCCTGCAGCCCATGGGTGGCTCTTGGCCCTGTGGCGTGCCTGGTGATGCACCGTGGGCACAGGCGGAGCTCGCCCTTGGCCGCCAGCCCCTAACGCTATCGCCCCATCTCTTCCCGCTCAGGAGGCGTCCTGTCCTTTCGGAAGGATGGGGGAAATGGAAAAGGCTCCACCTCTTCCCTGGGCAAATACAGCTCCTCTGAGTTCATATCCTGGAGAGCGGAATAGCCAGGTCCCAGCAGGGACGGTGACTTCACCTCCCGGTAACGCGTTTCCCCGGCCAGCTGGGAAAGGAGCCCTTGTATCTGAAGGAGCCGCCCGGCTTCCCCCACCCAAAGCCTTTCCCAGCTGTTTCCATCCTGGCTGGGGATGGGGGATGCGATTTCCACGGGGAAGGGGTGTTACCGCTCCCCTCTGCCGGGGCAGCCGGGCTGGGGTGCGTTGCTTTGGGGTAGATGGCCAGTGCAAACCCCCAGATTATTGCGAGGAAGGGGAGCGAGCGCCATTCATCCCACCATGCAGCTGAGATCCTGCTGGGGGCCTGAAACTCAGAGCAGGAGCCTGTGTTTGGCTTTTGCAAGGGGTGAATCCAGCCCCAGAGGCCTCCTGTGATGCTGTTTCCCCCACGTGGCGTTTGCCCCCTCCGTCCCCGCTGCAGACACCAAACCTCAGGTCTGAGAGGCAAGAGCTGCACCTTCTTCCCAGCTGCGCGGATGGGGACGGGGTTTCCGACTCTGCTTTTCCTTTCATTGTTCTGGGAGCCTTCGCTTTGAACAAGCTGCCTGTTTTTTCCTGCTTTGCGTGGGGGGGAAGTGGCGGGGGGAAGACTGGGGGTCTGGCTGGGGGTCCTGGGGCGGCTGGGCTGGGGTGAGCGGTCAATGGCTGCGCTGTGCGGGGATGCCGTTCTCGCTGCCTCCTGCTGCCAACCTCTTCAAAAGAGTTGGGTTGTTGTTGGGTTTTCCCTGGGATAAAGGCTCCCAGCCTTGCCTAGAGGAGGAAAAAGGCTCCCATTTGACTCCATGGTCCTGCTCCCTTGTCCCCAAACCTCTCTCCCTTTGCCTGTCATGGGTCCCCAGCCCAGCCAAGGGAGGAAGGCAGGTACTTTGGGCCTCTCAATCCCCGAAACTTTGCCATCATCCACCTTCACCATCACATCTGAACACATTGTGGAATGAGAGGGCTGGAGAAGGAGAAAGCACAGAGCTGCCGGAGGAGACTCAGACGTGCCATCGGCAGAAGCAGCTTGGTGGCAGGGACACCTTGGGCTCTGTGTGGCTGTAAGCCCTAAGATTTGGAGCTGAAGCCAGGGGTAAATGGTGGAGGCCGTTGGGGTTAGAGACAAGGAGTCCGTGTTTTGGCGTGGGGATGCTCACAGCCCAGGCATGCTGTGTCCAGCCCTCAGGATGCTGCAAGGAGCCCCCCAGCTTTATTCCTGCTGGACTTGGGGTGCCAAAACCAGGAGCAGGGCTTGTGTGCAGCCTGTGCAGTGTCAAAGCAGGCAGGGCTCCGGCCAGGTCTGGTGTGTCTCGCACCTGGCTTTGGTAGGTTTCTCAAGGGATGAAGATACCAATTATTCTGAAGGAGTTTCCAGACGCCAGTGTAGGGAAAGATAAGGGGTTCCCTACCCTGTCGCTCTCTCCCGTCGCTGCTGTTTGCCCTGTGTTGATGGGAATCTGCCTCGCCGATTGCAGCCTCCCCATCCCTGCCAGTTAACCCGGTGGCTTTGCCCCAGTCAGACCCACCCTGCGGTGCCTGGCTTGGTGGAGGACCTGTTTGTCGGCGTTGGTGGGGAGCCCGTTCGCAGGGATGCCTCAAACCCTGGCACAGGCCGTTTGCAGGCAGGAAAGCAGCCGTGACGGTTGGACACCTGTGGCATTTGGATGCAGGGATGGGTGCTCAGCTGGGTGTCCTGGGCAGCAGCACCCCAGCAGCCAAATTCACCCACCATAACCATGGGGGCAGCAGGGCGGTCCCTGCCTGCCCAGGGAGCTGGGCACAGCGCTGGGCTCGGCGTTTGGGGTACAGGCTGGTGGCTGCGGCAGGAGCCCTTGGCTTTCACCCAACCTCTGTCTCAAGCTTGCTGGGCAACTTTGGTTGAGTTTCTTAAGGTCTCTGTGGCCGAGCTCCTTCCCTCTTCCAGACCTATTGGGAAACTGCACCTGAAGCAGCCGGTTTGCCGGGAGGAGCTGGGTGTGGGTGGCCGCAGCGGACGTGCCTGTGGACAGAGAGGTGATGGGGAAGGGTGATTCCTCCAGAAGAGGGATGGACATCATTCCTTCTTGTCTTGATTTTGGGTGAGACATCAAGTTTCTCCTGAGCCCCAGCATGAACCCACCACATGCTGAGGCAGGGCCACCCCAGGCCATCGGTGCAGGTCGAGGTTGGGCAGGTCAGGTGAAGCTGCCGCCTCCGCCTCTGGCCCCGGCAGGCTGTCACCACCACCAACGGAGACGGCTGGTTCTCTGCAAGATTGCAGCTGATTAGCTCCTCCAGCTGGTTTATTGGCTTAGCAGTCACAGTCCCCAGGTGTATTTTATTTTCCCAAGAGGGTATGTGCATGTATTTGGTGTGTCCAGGGCAACTCAGTCCTTCTCCCGTCGCTCAGGGCAGCAGGATGGTGTTCCTGAAGTGGTCAGACAGAGCAGCCCTGCGTGCGGGATGTTCTCGGCCGGCAGTGCAGGGATACTTGTGGCTCGTGGTGCAGGGGTGCTCGTGGCTGGGTGTTCCAGGGATTCTCGTGGTTCAGGGATGGTCACAGTGCAGGGATGCGGGTGGCTGGAGCGCGGGGATGCCCATGGTACAGGGATGCTCAGACCTGCCGTGCGGGGGTGTTCATGGCACGGGGGCACTTGCAGCCAGCGGTGTGGGGATGTGATTCCCAGGGCAAGGGCAATAAGAGTCTGTGACGCAGGGCGAGCAGGAAGGTGTATGTTTTCAAGTATCTCTGGCAAAGAGGTGGATCTCCAGTTATGATCTGTCTGTCGTGCACAGGGACAAAGGCTGGGTGGACAAAATTGGGGTGGGGGGGGTCACAGCAAAAGCACTACTTTCTGGAGCCTCACTTTCTGTGTGAGCCAAGGCAGGAGTCTCCAAGGGGCACTTTGAAGGGGGACACAGGATATTTGGGCATTTCCTTCCCCAGCCAAACCCAGGTGAGCGTGTGTCACTCCTTCCCAGTGAACAGTGAGCGGTTCAGAGCTCTGGAGGAATCCCGTCCACCTCCCAGCCCCTCGAAGCAAAACCCAGGGGTGTCCCTGGGGGGACAAAGTCTCCGGTGAAGGGCACAGGGTGATGCAGGGTGCCTGGCATGCTGGCACAGGGGGTGCCAGCCAGGCAAGGGCACGCCTGGCTCCACGCAGCCGGCAGAACTGGCGCCGGGCGAGCACCCCGGGGTGGGTAAATACGTGTTTGTGCTGGGCTGGCTGCCAGTGGCGCAGGTGAGGCTCCCGCCCTGGCCGGCAGCTCCCTGGGAGCCCCCTGTATCCCACAAGGAGCTCAGCCCGGCCTGGCATCCCCACCACGGGGGTGCAGCCCATCCCCACGGGGAAACTGAGGCACGGAGCACAGGGGGCTGCTCGGTCGGGGAAGCTGGTTGGAAACACGCTGTGCAAGACTGTGCCGTCCCGGCTTCCCCCACCAATGAGGGTCCGAAAGGCCGACAGCCGGCACTTTTCCCACCGGAAAAGCTGGGGCCAGACCCAGAGCGTGCCATGGGCAAAGGTCTCAGCCGTGTCTGGCCAGCGGGCGGCCACACTGCTTTTGCCCTGGCCAGCGTCCGGCAGAGCACGCGGGCCCAACATTTGCAAGCAATTTGCCGGAGCGCTCCGGAGGTGCTTCCCGCCTGCCGCTTGGCAGCCAGACGCCGCACAGAAGCTCGCCGGCTCCCTCGAGGCCTCGCTCAGCCCCGGCCTCACGCTGCCGAGCCTTGTCCTGCCCGGGCAGGCGCCGGCAAATGCGCCGGAGCAGGGAATCGGAGTGGGATGGGGGACTGGCGGGACCCCCTGGAGGGGTCGTGTTGGAGATCGGGGCTGAGCAGGGGGGACCCATGGCCGGAGTTAACCCTCAGGCTGCGCCAGGCTGGGTTTTCCCCTGGAAATATCCCCTTAGGGGCTTTTTGCATTTTGGTGCTGGGTCTGTGTTTTTCTGGGTTCATCTTCCCAGGTTGTCAGTGTGCTCCCGGTGGGGAGCAGGGGGGTGCGGATCAGGCTCATGGGTGCTCCTGCCCTAGTTGATGATGTGGCTGGGAAGGGTCCGGCCACCCCATCCCAGTACTGTGGCTGGATCAGCCCTTTCCCAGCCTGGCTCTGTGGTCTCCCAGCCGGAGCCGCACCTCCGAACCAGCCAGTCTGGGAGGGCTGTGGGATTGGGAACAGCTTGGCCTGGCCTCTGCCAAGCCCCAAAAGGTCTGGGGAAAGGCTGGGGAGCCTGGAGCTGCCAGGGCACCAACAGACAGAGAATGGGCTGAAGAAATGGGGAGAAAAACAGGAGAATTGTTCAAAAGAAGCGCATGGATGGAAGGAGGAAGAGGGATACCAGGAAGCATCCCATCACCTGCCTTCCTGTCACCACGTCCCCAGGGGGCTGGTAGCACCCCCTTGGCAGCCCTCATGCTGCCCCACTGCTTCGCCCCGTGCCAGGGCTGGCTGCCCGCCGAGGCAGCGCTGCCTTTGGGATTGCTTTGCCGGCCCCGTGTGCTGTACGGAGCACTCGTGTGCAGCGGGACGGTGCTGGTGAAGGGGTCCTGCCTGCCTGGCTCTGCTCCGTTTTCCCCTCCATCCCTCCGCCCTTCCCTTTGCTCATGCCTCGCTGCCCGCGGTGCCAGGGTGTCTGGCCCCTTCCCTACCCACGCTTTACCTTCCCACCCGGCTGCAAACCCTCCAGCTCCCCAGGCAGCAATTTCCCAGCTACAAACCAGGGACGAGCTCTTTCCCTTCCCGCCCGAGGTGGATATGAGCGTTACTGTTTTCACGTTTGGGAACAGCCCCAAAGGGGATGCTGCTCCCGGCCCCGCTTTTTGGGACCTGCTGCTTTCCCAGCCACCCACACTGTGTCCGCGTGGTCCTGCCCCATGTCCTGACCTTGCTGGGCTGCTGGAGCAGGGAACTAATTTTAGGAATGTTGCTCAGGCAAAGGAGCAAAGACACAGGCATTTTGCCATTCAAATACTGACAGCTGCCTCCTGGGGCTGCGGAGCGGGCAGGGACACCCACTGCATCCCAGCCCTGCTTACTGGACCCCGCCGGCCAGCCCGGTCCCTTTGTAGGAGGGGGTCAGATATGGAATTTTGGGGTGAGCTCTCCCTCTTCAAATAGCGGGCATTGCTCAACTCCAGGAACAGCCTCCGGGGCCGTGGGGTGGTTCTGCTTCTTTCGGATGTGCTTGTGCTCAGTGGGCATCTCCATTCAGCCCTTCTCTTCCCGGCATTGCTCTGCCCCTCCTGCCGTGGGTAAGGACCTCTTCCTCTTCCTCCCCACCCTTTCTCAGCAGAAAGACCTCTCTGCAATTGTGACTGCAGCTGATGGGGGCAAACCCATGTTGGCCTTTGGTTCCCACCACACGGAGCATCCTTTAAAAATACCTATTTACAAACCCCGATTAGAAGGCAGGGGGACTGGGGTATCGCTCAGGGAGCGGGAGGTGGTGGCTTCATGGGCATTGCCTACAGCTTAGTGGAAGTCTTCACTTATTTCAAATTTTATCTCGATTGCGTCCTTTGGAAATCGCCCAGCAGCAAACGCTGCCCAGCCCTTCCTGCTCCCGCTTGCAGGATCCATCCCAGGACTTTTGGAGGGGCAGGATGAAGCCTTTGCCTACCATAGCTGACCCCATTCCTGGCTCTGCCATATGTCCGAAACACAATCCTGGATCCATGAAAGAGACCCCATGGGGCTCAGTGGTTATTGTGACTCGGATCACAAGTGGCCAGTTCACAAGTGAAATGTTATTTTTTTCCTGGCTGGTGGGGCCAAGAGAAGACAGAGACCCCAGATCTTGGGCAGTTTGGAGCTGGGAGGGAAAAGTGAGGTCTCTGCTGAGCGATGGCTTTGGGAGCCAGTTCCTTCGGGAAGGGCTTTTGGGTTGGTGGAGCTGCTGCTCTGAAGTCAAACAGCCCCTGGAAGAGGTAATTAAGGTGATCCCATCCTGCTCCCCTCAGCTGTGGCAAGGAGTCACAAGTCCTTCACTAGCAGCCACTCCAAGCCCATTTTGTATTAATTAGGCTGTTTACAAAACAGTGTAAATTGCAGTAATGAATGCACCAGTCCTTGGTTTCCTTTAATTATCCATTTGCATGATGGATGAGCCTGCCCCCTCTTCAGCGATCCTTTCCGGCAGAGGGGCCATGCAGCAGAGTCGGGCTTTGTATGGGCCCTGCCATGCGAGGTGGGCAGAGAGCTCGGGAGGGGAGGAAAAGAGAAGGGAATGGAGGGGGAGAAGGAGGAGAGGGAGCTGCAGCCGCGGGGATCTGCCCAGCTGCGACAGAGGGGGTTTCTTGCCCAGGACCCCACTGTGTTTCAGTGGGGTTTGAGCAGCTGTTTCACCCCAGGCTCGGATCCCGGCTCTCGGGCTTTTTTGATTTTCCATAGGAAACGGCACAGAAACCTTTCAGAGCATTTAATCCTCCCGAGCTCGGCGCTGGGGCTGCCTGGAAGGGCAGAGGAGGAGCGGCAGCATTTCTTGCCCCCCGCATACCTTCCCCTTTCTTTCCCTTTTGACTTAGTGGATGAATTCCAGAGATGTTAATCCGCTCTCAACCCCTTCTTGAAGAATAAAACATCCTCTCTGTGTGGGAGGAAGGAATTCATTCGAATTAATTGCGGGAAGGAGCAGGGAGCTGGGGGCGTGCGTGAGGCTGTGCCGAGGGTGGGGTGAGCATCCTCCACTGCTCAGTGGTCCCCGAAGGGGAGGGAGGGACGGACGAAGGGACTGGGATATCCGAGGTGGCACAATCGTCACATTCACAGCCTCTGCCCCGGCCGTCAAAATGCCAACCATGTGGTCTGTGGGCCAGGCTTCCATAGCAGCAGCGGGCACAGGGAGCGAGTGGGGGCAAAACAGCCTCACTCAGCAGTTTTGGGGTGTTGCTGCCTATAAAGGGGAGGGAAGCGCCGTCCCACTGAGCCGGGGTGACAGGAGCTGCGGGGTCTGACCCATCCCGGGGTGCCCAAGATGGGGCAAGAGGAACAGAAGGAGGAAAGGGTCTGAGCTCGAGCTGGGCCAGCTCGTTGAGGGTTCGTGGAGGTGAACGTGGAGGGAGAGGAGAGGAGAGGCTGCCGGGATGGGCCAGGCGCTGTTCTGCGCGTTGGGAGGTCGGTGCGGCTGCGGGACAAGGTTCATGCAGGGCGGTGCGGGTTCTGCCTCCTGCCCTGACCTTCGCCTCTTCTCTCTGCAGAGCTCCTGGGATCTGCCAAACGCCTGAACGTGAACTACCAGGATGCAGACGGGTGAGTGTTCCCTGGGCAGGGTGCTGGGCGCTGCTGCTGCCAGCATGGGTGGGCTTGTTCTCCCCGACGTCCAGACGGTTCTGCAGCTCCGGGTATCATAAAGCTTTCGAGGGCAGCTGCTGAGCCCCGGTGAATGCAACAGCATCCCAAAGCCAGGGCAAGCCCTGCAGAGGCAGACCCGGCGCCTGCCCAGATCCGAGCTGAGGGCTCTGCTTGGTCCATCCTGGAAAATCCTTCGTAAAGCTCTTCTGCGTCCCCCGCTCTGTAGGGCTGGGGGTGAAAAGGGACCGCAGCGTGTCCTGCATGGTGGTTAAAGCATGGAGGAGCACTCGGCTGGCCCCGGAGCCTGCACGCGCTTGTGTCTGTGTTTAATATCCCAAGAGCAAAATCCCTTCGTTTGGGGGGGGTTAGAGAAAGAAAAGATGAGGTTGCTAAGTGACCGCATCGTATTTGTGTAGCTCATCACTTCCAAAATCCAAACACTTAATAAGCTGGGTACTGAGAGTTAAAGAAACCACAAAGGCCTATAAAATAAATAAGCATGTTATTCTTATTGAATTAACTCTGACCTGTGAGTTATTAGCATTGTTTTATGTACTGTTGTTGTACCTAATTTCTACATGTTTTCTTTCTGAGGACTCTGTAGGAGGAGGTGTCCATGATGAGTCCTAACAGGCCAGCAGGGGGTTGAAAATGTGCAGGATGACTCTGTCTTAAAATAATACTGTGCAGATGGAGCTTAATAGAAAAAAAATGTAATAATAGAAGCAATGATCTGATTCTGATAAGGCACAGGGCTTGTGCTCGGGCAGCTCCAGGAGGGCTGCTGATGGGAATGAGGGTAAAGGGTTTGTTCCCCCTCGGAGGGCCACGGGTGACATTTGGGGTATTACCAGCACGGGCAGCGTGTTGGGTTTTGCAGGGGCGCAGGAAGGGGCTGGCGGGGAGGTGAGACCTGCGCACGGGGATGGCAACGTGCACCCTCCTGGGAGCGCCGTGCTGCTGGCAGTGACCTCGGTGAGGCATCGCCTTGCTCGCAGCTTGGAGGTGATGGGGCGGGCGAGTGTGGGTTTGTGCAGCCACCCCCAGGGCAGAGCCGGCCCCACTGGGATCCCACAGAGTTGGCTCGAGAGGGATTTTCTACCCCGCCACATTCTGGCTTCGAGGCAGAGGTTTTGGCGTGGGCTCAGGGACGTGGTGGCTGCGTTGAAGGAGGAAGCAGCCCTCTCTGCTGGGGTTAGCATCCCTCCTGCGACTCCCGGAGACCCTGTGCAGGGTTTTGGGGGTGCCCTGGGACTGTGGGTTGGGAGGAGAGCTGCGCCGGCTGGCTTGTGTCCCTGGCGCAGGGCTGGGACGCTGCTGAGCCCATTGGAGCCCTGAGCTGGCGCCGTCTGGAGCCCCCCGTGCCCCTCAGAGTGGCACACGGGCTAATCCCCAGCGGCACGGAGTCCCCTCGTTCAGCCATGGCCCTTCACGTGACAGCACGGGAGGAGTGCCGGGCAGACAGACCCCTTTCACAGCCCCGAGACACTGGGCTCTTTCATTACCAGCGGCCTCCCACGCTGTGTCGTGGGCTCCCGGCATCCCTGCTGGCACGGGGAAGGGGTGGCTGGCGGAGGGGCCAGGAGTAGCCGCAGGGCTGGTGCGTTTGCTGAATGCTGCGAGCAGAGCGGCTTCGGGCTGCACCGTGGAGAGGGGAGGTGCATCTTTCTCCATCCCACCTGCTTGCCCCCGCGCAGGGCAAGGGGGTGAGGGACCCCTCTCGCTGGGGTCTCAGGGGGTGCGCGGGGTCCCTGCATCCCTCGTTGAGCCCTGGGGCACGGACAGCATGGAGAGATTTATCTCAGCTTTGCTATGGGGAAACTGAGGCACTGGGAGCGGAGAATCAGGAGGGACGTAGCCATGAACAGCTGGTGACCGTCCCAGCCCTCAGCCCGTGTCCCTGTGCAGGTGGGGGCTGTAGGGACAGCGCGGCAGGGTCCTGGGCTGGGATGAGCCCTGCCTTGTGTCGCAGGTTCTCGGCGCTGCACCACGCAGCCCTGGGTGGCAGCCTGGACCTCATCTCCCTGCTCCTGGAGGCACAGGCCACCGTCGACATCAAGGACAGCAACGGTAAGGGGTGACCCACCCAGCATGGCCCTGTGCCTCCAGCAGCCGGCTCAGCTCTCCCAGCAAGACCGGGGGCTGCATCCAGCCCTGCTGAGCACCGTTTTCCCCCAGGGATGCGTCCCCTGCACTACGCGGCCTGGCAGGGGCGCGTGGAGCCGGTGCGGGTGCTGCTGCGCGCGGCCGCCTCCGTCAACATGGCCTCGCTGGATGGGCAGATCCCGCTCCACCTCTCGGCGCAGTACGGCCACTACGAGGTGGTAAGTGAGAGCCCAAAGACGCCCACGCGCCCACCCCGGGTCTCTCTGGGGATGCGAAGGTTGGGGATGAACCCCGTTGTGCCGGGCAGGAAGGAAGCAGGGTTGCGGGATGATGCTGAGCCCCTGTACTATGTTGCTCCCCTGCAGTCGGAGATGCTGCTCCAGCACCAGTCCAACCCCTGTCTCATCAACAAGGCGAAGAAAACCCCACTGGACCTGGCCTGTGAGTTCGGGCGGCTGAAGGTGAGTGCCGGGGGGCTCTGTCCTACACCGGGCACTTCTCCAGGGGTGGCTCTGGAGCTGGCTGACTCCTCCAGGAGCAAAGCACTGGGTCTGGCTGGGACTACTCTCCCTCCGCCATGAGCTTCAGAGCCTGCCAGGCAGCACGTGCCTCCTCCCATCTCCAGGCAGGGATGGATCCTGAACCTAGGAGCTGCAGGTTTTGCTCCTGACCTCATGGCAGGGCAGCGGCAGGCTGGGAGAGAAACCAGGAGCCCTCACTCCTGCTTCCCCACAGCCTCCCCCCTGCCCGCCCCAGCTTTGCTCCCATTTTAAGCACAGATAGGCTGAGCTGGCTAATCCCCACAAGCCCCGAGCACCCGGCCCTGCTTGGCTGCTCGAGGTCCCTGGCGCGGTTCGTGGTGACAGAGCTGCCCCACGCCTTGGGAGACCCCAGCCCAGCCAGTACCGCGCCGCAGGGCTAGGCTGGAGTGTGGCCAGCCAGGCTGTCCCATGCCCCACGGGGAGGGGACAAGGGGGATATTTCCATTTTTGGAGTATCTATAAGGTCTGCAGCTATAAACAGGGCAGTAAAAATAACTCCTCTGTGCCTCTGGGTTGCCCTGAGGTGCTGAGACTCTGGACTTGGAGAGACTGGAACTTTTTAGGGCTTGGTCTGAAAAGCCCGATTATGGGAAGACTATTTCGGGCTGTTGTGACCTTTTACGGCCCCTCACGACAGCGTGGCCCTGCCAAGCTCCGGCCGAGCCCTGGGCCTGTGGATGGAGGGGAGCGGCGGGATGGGGAGCAGAGGGCCGAGCCCCTTGCTGGGAGGGTGCAGGTGGGGGTACCTGCACCCCTTGCTCACCCCTGCGCCCCGTGCAGGTGGCCCAGCTGCTGCTGAACAGCCATCTGTGCGTCGCCCTCCTGGAGGGACAGTCCAAGGATTCCACCGACCCCAACTACACCACCCCGCTGCACCTGGCCGCCAAGAACGGGCACAAGGAGATCATCAGGTAACCCCCCGCCAGCCCGGGATACTGCTCCATCCCAAAAAAAAAGATCATGGCTTCAGTCCAGCTTCCTCCCAACCCATCTCCCTGCTGCGGGGTTTGGTCCCTCCTCCCCAAAGCCTCAGCGGTTCAAGGAGTTGTCCCCTTCGCAACGCAAAGCAGCTGATCGACTGTCCCTGATGTCCGTGTCCTGCCGTTCACACCTCTCCCTCCTTCCTACCAGGCAGCTGCTGAAGGCTGGGATCGAGATCAACAAGCAGACAAAGACAGGCACGGCCCTGCACGAGGCTGCGCTCTATGGCAAGACGGAGGTGGTGCGGTTGCTGCTGGAGGTGAGCGTGGCCGGGACAGGGCTGCACGGGGGGACAAGCCCCTGGGGGTCAGCCATGACGCCCTTCCCGTCAATCCCTCCATCCCCCACGGGTCTGGCCCTAAGTACGTCCCCTCCTGGGCAGGGTGGCGTCGACGTGAACATCAGGAACACCTACAACCAGACAGCACTGGACATCGTCAACCAGTTCACCACCTCGCATGCCAGCAAGGACATCAAGCAGCTGCTGAGAGGTGAGTGTGTGGCCAGGCACTGTCTGGCACTGAGAGGGGCTTCTTCCCCATGGGACCTGCCTTGGGCTCCCAAAACTCCCCCTGAACAGTCTAAACCAGTCTGGCTGTGAGCGTCAGCATCCCAGTCCCATCATAAGTGCCTCCATCCTCCATGCAGGCAAAACCCAGCGACTGAGTCCTTCCTGCAGTATTAATGTTCTCTTCTCCCCTCTCTTTGCGCTTGTTTTCTCTCTCCACCTTCCCCGAACTACTCTCTTTCCCGCTGCACTCTGGCACCTTCTTTCTTCCCTCCGTCCCTTGTCTTCAGAGGCATCAGGAATCCTGAAGGTCAGAGCTTTGAAGGATTTTTGGAACCTCCATGACCCGACTGCTCTCAATGTCCGGGCAGGAGACGTCATCACGGTGAGGCTGCTCCCCGCTCCCTGTCCCCCAGTCCTGCCATGGCCTCAGGTACCAACCCCGTCCCTCTTGTCCCCACGGCAGGTCCTGGAGCAGCATCCGGATGGGCGATGGAAGGGGCACATCCACGACACTCAGAAAGGCACCGATCGGGTCGGGTACTTCCCCCCCTCCATCGCTGAAGTCATCAGTAAGCGAACAGGTCAGTGGCCACCCTGGGCATGCTGGGAACAGTCCCCTGTGTGAAACCATCCTGGCCTTCCCGGCACCTCCTGTAGGACAGGTCCCCACAGCCCTGGCTAGCTAGGGGGCAGGAAAAGGACTCGAGTGGGCGCAGAGTGTTGCTCCATCGGTGGGGTGGTCGTCTGGGGGTTGAGGTTCAGCTATTCCCCCTGTCCTGCCTCCCGCATGAGCTCTGACCACGCGTGTTTTGTCTTTGAATGCAGGCATGGTTGTCCCGCGTGTGGCGCCCGCGCAGCAGCGCCTGGGTCCCCCCGGGGCCCTCCCGGTCCCCCCCGGCGGGTTGCAGCACCTCCCCGACGAGTGTCCTCACCAGGCAGCCCCGAGCGTCCCAGCGGCCTATGGCCACCTCACCCTAACCCGGATGGCCCCGTGCCCTGACAGCTCAGGTCAGGGGTGCAGCTGGGGAGGGAGAGGGGCTGGGGACCTTCCCCTGTCCCCAGCCCTGTCTGTGCGGGGGACACATGGCGGGAGACTCTCCTTCCATCTCCTGGTGGGGGAACAGCCAGATGAGAGGGAAAGGGAGTTTAGGGGAGCCCGTAGAGCAGCCCTTTCCCTCCCCACGTCCTCAGCCACGTCCCCATCCCCCTGTCCCCCTGCCAGCCCAGGTCACCCAGTCTGCGCTGTGCGTGCCAGGAGGCGGGAGGGACCGATGCATCTTCTGTAGCTGGAGGCTTCTTGTGGGAGGCTGGTTTTTACTGGTGTCACTGTGTTGGCACACGGGTCCCTGCCGGGGACCTCTGTGCCCTGTGTCAGCCCCGATCCCAGGGCACTGCTGACGGCTTCTCCGCCTGCCCCAAGCAGCAGGAGACAGGAACAGCGTGGGCAGCGAGGGCAGCATCGGCAGCATCCGCAGCGCCGGCAGCGGCCAGAGCACCGAGGGCACCAACGGGCAGAGCACCAGCATCCTCATCGAGAACGCCAGGGTAGGGGTCAGCCCCCGCTCCCCCCGTGCTGCTCCCCCAGGCCTGGCTGGGGCTGGAGATGGAGCCCCAGCACCTTCCCTAGTGGAGGAGGGGCTGCAGGAGCTGAGCGTCCCCCACCAAACACCTACTTGCTGCCCGGACTCAGCAGGGAGATGCTCCTGGCGGGTCCCCAGTTGCCCCTCAGTAGCACAGCTGGCCTTTTTGAGTGGAGCTGGAGGCTGTGGTTGGTACCACGCAGCGTCTCCACCGTGTCCTGTGTCATCCGAGAGAAAAATGGCCAAATCCTGCCCAGGTCTCTTGCTAGGGGCCAGCCCTTCACTGGGTGAGGCTGTGTCCAGCAGCCCAGTGTGGGGACCCCTACTCCGCTCCTGGGGGTGTGACAGGGCTTGTCTCCAGAGGGGGGTCCCTCCTTCACTCGCTCCTCTCCCCCAGCCGCTGCCCTCCGCCGGCGATGACCTCCAGCAACACCTTGTGGGATCGGAGCCACGCAACGGGCAGTTGACCTCCCCAGCAGGTGAGGGATGTCCCAGCTCCATGGAACTTTGGGGACAGCAGTCCCCCCTGGCACCGGGGGCTGCTCGCTGCTCAAGTGCTCCCGTGACGGTTCTCCTCTCTCTTCTCTGCCAGGGCCACCAAGCCACCAGACCCCAGGCAGCTGCCCCCCTGGAGACACGGTCTTCTCCCACCAGTTCTTGCGGCCTGAGCAGCTCCTTGAGGGGAAGGTAACTGGGCCAACTGGGGACCTGGTGTACTGGGTGAGAGGGCCATATTTGGGGCTCTCAGCCCAGCTCTTGCTGCACTGGGGACACGGGGGACTGGGTGTTGAGGGCACTGGGGACACGTGGGTCTTGCCCAAGGAGATCCTGTCACCTTGCCTGGAGCAGCCAGGTCCTTCCAGCCCCTGCAGCCACCGTCACAGGCTGCTCTTTGCCCTGTCCTCTCCCCAGGACGCAGAAGCCATTTACAACTGGCTGAGTGAGTTCCAGCTGGAGTCGTACACCGCCAACTTCCTCAACGCTGGCTACGACGTCCCCACCATCAGCCGCATGACCCCAGAGGTAAGGCAGGTCCTTCCGCACGCCGGCCAGCACCACCTGAGCTGCTGGCAGCAGGTACCCCCTGTCCCGCGCTCCCCACACCACTGCTGACCACAGCCCCGCTCTGCTCACGTTAGGATCTGACGGCCATCGGCGTGACCAAGCCGGGCCACAGGAAAAAGATCTCCACTGAGATCGGGCAGCTCAGCATCGCCGAGTGGCTGCCCAACTACATCCCGGTGAGTCCCTGCACCGCACCTTTGGTCCGGCACCCTCTTTTCCCCAGGTCTTTTCTCAGAGCTGTCTTACCCCAGGACAGGACGGGAGCGGGGTCTGTAAGTAAATACGTGCTGCAACGGCCTGCACTAACGCAGTCAGAGGGACCCCAAAAATGCAGTCTCCTGGGCAGGGGCAGGGAGGGGATGGATGAAGGTGCTGCCTGTGCCTCCATGCTCACGGCAGCGGCTCCGTGCTCTTTGCAGGCTGACTTGATGGACTGGCTCAGTGCCATCGGGTTGCCTCAGTACCACAAAAAGCTGGTCAACAACGGCTACGACTCCATCACCATCGTGACGGACCTGACGTGGGAGGATCTGCAAGAGATCGGCATCAACAAGCTGGGTGAGTCCCTGTCACCGTGCGGGGGTGGCCCAGGGCAGCCAAGTTTCCCACCCAGATTCCCACATCCCGTCCTCCCTCAGGCTGGGAGGTGCAGGCATGTCCTGAGCACCTGGAAAGGGCAGTTCATGGCTGTCCCTAAGGACTCCCTTTGGCCGGCTGGAGCCGGGCTGAGCCAGGTGGATGCCGGCTGTAGTTTGTCTCCTCCCATAGGCAGGGTTTGGATAACCTTTGCCCTGGTTGGTGACATGACTGTGATTCTTCTTGACCAGGAAATAAAGGCCTTGGGGGCCAGAGCTGACCTAACGCCCCTTTCCTGTTGCAATCTTCCTGCAGGCCACCAGAAGAAGATCATGTTGGCTGTCAAGAAGCTCAGAGACCTCCGCAAAAGCCTCAACCAAGCAGAAGCAACTCTGGCAAGACGCAAAGTCCCCGGTGCCCTGGACATTGTCACCATCGAGTCGCTGGAGAATGGAGAGTGCCAGTCCCCGCACACCCCCAAGATGACGACATTCCAGGACAGTGAGCTCAGCTATGAGCTCCAGACGGCCATGTCCAACAGCTGCCACGAGACGCTCGGCATCAAGAGCAGCCAAGGGATGTCACGGAGCCAGGAGAGCATCGGGGTGCGGTCCCGGGGCTCGGGGCACTCGCAGGACAACGTGCTGTCCAGGCACCTCTCCAGCCCCTCGCAGGAGAGCCTGGGCAGTGGGGAGAGCAGCAGCAGCAGCGGGCAGTCCTGCGCGCCGCCCCGCAGCAAGGAGAGCCCGGCCAGCCTGCCAGGACGGCCCAGTCCCGAGCCCTACGGGAAGCTCGTCTCCCCCGAGGGGCTGAATGGCTGCACCAACGGCGGCGGGGGCAGCCCTCTGAAGGAGAGGAACCTGCCTGAAGGCACGGATCAGCACGCCCGGCCGGTGGCTCAGAAAGGTGCCGGGACACCGGCGGTCACCCCCTGTACTCCTCCCCAGACCCCCAGCAAGGCGACAGCCCCGTACGTCTTCATGTACCCACACATCTCCTTGAAATCCCCAACAGTCCCTTCCCTCCTGGGAGCGGAGCAGCCCAAGACCCTGGCGCCCCCGTACCCCTCCATCTCCTCCGGGCAGAAGAGCAGCTTGCAGTCGTCAGCCCAAAAAGCCTTCTCCTACCTGCACAGCCAGTGCGGCCCTGTGGAACCGCCTGCCCTGTCACCCACGGCTGGGGTGGCCCCGGGCTCCTGGCAGGCTGGGGACCAGCACAACGCGGGCGAAGGCTTCAAGTACAAGAAGCGTTCGCACAGCCTGAACCGCTACGCGCTGTCGGACGGGGAGCACGAGGAGGAGGAGGGGACGCCCACCAGCACCCTGGGCTCCTACGCCACCCTGACGCGGCGGCCGGGCCGCAGCCAGATGCCGCGGGCTTGTCTGCAGACGGATGTCAAAGTGACCCGCAGCCAGTCCTTCGCCATCCGGGCCAAGCGCAAGGGTCCTCCTCCGCCGCCTCCCAAGCGCCTCAGCTCCGTCTCCAGCGCCCTCGCTGCCGAGGCAGACAGCGAGCGGCCCCCCGACCCCGAGCAGCAGCCTGCAGCCCCCCAGGACATGGCTGACGCGGGTGCCAGCCCCAGTGATGCTGGCCATGGCAGGACAGTGAAGAGCCTGGCGGCTGCGTTGGAGGGGACACCAGGGGTGAGTCCACCCAAGCCTCTCCTGCCCCCAAAACCGCTGCATGTGGCTCAGGACAGTCTCTCCAGGGCAGATGTGGACAATGAGTCCTATGACAGTGGTGATGCCAGCAGCGCCACGCTTTCCAACACTGGCAGGGACCCCTTTGAGAGCGGCAAGCCACGGAGACGGACATTCAGCGAGCCCAGTGCTCCCATGACAGAGGTGGCCGCGCAGGGTGGGCGGGAGGACGCCTGCTCGGACACGGAGGAGGAGGCCAAGCCAGGGGTCTCATCCTCATCCTCCCAGAACAGCTCCAGCGAGTGCATCCCCTTTGCAGAAGAAGGCAACTTAACCATCAAACAGCGGCCAAAGCCCAGCGGGCAGCCCAAGGCCGATGCGGCCGTGCTGGATGCAGAGCCCAGTTCCCAGCCGGCAGAGCCACCTTGCTCCGCTGGGAAGGAGCCGGCGGCACCCGCTGCCGCCAAGGAGCCGCCCGTGCTGGAGTTCAACCTCACCGAGTCAGACACGGTGAAGCGCCGGCCCCGCTTCAGGGAGCGGGAGCCGCTGCAGGCAGTGCTGAAGGCGTTCAGCATGGCGGGGCAGGCTGAGGCGGGGGCCAGCCCTGCGCCCCAGTACGCCCAGGCCCAAGCCGTGAGCATCACCGGCCCCGCCGGGACGGCACCGGCACCACGCGCCGGGCTGGCGGGGGATGCCTTTGATGACGACAGCGTGGAGTTCAGGATTGCTGAGATAGAGAAGAGCATCTTGTCGCTGGAGAAGGGGATCAAGAAGGCACCGAGCCCCACCAAAGCCCCCAGCCCCACGGAGCTGCTCGGCACCCCCGTGGTGAGGACGCCCGCTCCAGGTAGGTGGGCTTGTGGGGGGTGCCTCCGAGGCGGTGGTGGGGCCTGAGGTTGGTACAAGAGGTGAGGAGGACATGGACCACCACATGCCACAAGTCCCCTTCCTTTGCAGACGTCCCTGCCAAGCACACCTCTGTGGCGTCCACCAAGCTGGTCTTCTCCGGCCCCAAGACCATCTACCAGCAGGTCCTGCAGCCCTCCCGCCACACCGTTGCTCCCTGGGCGGCCACCGAGGCAGTGCCGGATGTGATCGGGTCCCTGGCCAGTCCTGGCTCGCTGGCTCTGGAGGCGGGCAGCAAGGTGTCGGCAAAGCCTTTGGCGGCTGCCCCGGGGGCCGCCCTGGCCCAGCAGCGGCTGGAGCACACCAACTCCACCCTGGCCGCCACGCTGCAGGCAGCCGAGAGGAAGATCACGGCGGAGGAGGTGGAGAGGTGAGGCAGCGCTGGGGGCGAGGGAGACGCTGGGGTTGGGCCCCTTGAGTGGGAATCGGGGAGCCCCCAGCACGGGCAGGCGAAGGGCTGTGCACGGGCAGGCGTCTGTGCCACACCAGGTCACGCACGCTCCAGTCCGGCCGCATGCTGAGCTCCGGCTGCACCGAGAGGGTCGGGTCCTGCCCAGCCAGCCCTGCCCTGTCGGCGCCCGAAGCCTCGGGGCCATGTGCTGACTCTCTCCCTTCCCTCTCCAGCCACCCCGGGGCCGCGCACTCGGCCAAGAACATCCTGGAAGACATCAGCAACATGTTCGACGACCTGGCCGACCAGCTGGACGCGATGCTGGACTGAGGCTTGCTCCCTCCTTCCCCTCCCCGCCTCCGGCTGCTCCGCCAGCGCCCCTTGTGAACGGGGGGGAGAGCGGATCCGGCACCCAGCGGTGCCTCCAGGTCTCTCCAGCTGCCTCCCTCCCCGCACTTCGCACTGCGGCTGGGAACGCCGCTGCCCTTCCTTGCTCGCCCCTGGCTCCGTATCACACGTGCCGGCGCGGCCGCGGGCTGGTTTCCGAGGGGGTCAGGCATTTCCCACCAGACTGGCGGCAGGAGGAGAGCCCAGAGGGGCTGCGCACGCGGTCCTGGAGGCCACGGAGAAGCCCTCGCTCCCTTGCACAGAGCCGAGGAGCCTCCACAAGGGACCTTTCTCTTTCCCCGCTGCTTTGCCGAGTCCTGCCTCCTACTATTTATCCCCTGCCAACAATGTGTCAAAGGAGAGACCTCCCCGGGCAGCCGCCACCGAGCCGGCTATTTACTGAGCAGATCCCGGCCCCAGCAAGGCCCGACAGCAGCTAAAAGAAGACGGGGCTTGTCGCAATTTGGCAGCTTGCGGAGCGAGAAGGAACCTTTCTGCTTTATTTGTTGCTTTTCCAAACGCGTCAGCGTCAGGCAGCGTGTAATCCGAGCGGATCGAAATCCCCGCGGTGGGACGCACGAACCCCTCGAGACGGGGCTGGCACAGCCCACCGAGCAGCGGATGCTCCAGCGTGGCCGTGCGGGACAGGGAGGGATACCTGCCCCTTCCCCAGAGCCGTGAGGATGGCAAGGGCAGCACTGAGGGCCTGGGCGTTTGCGCCATTCCGGCTGGATCGTGCTGCTAAACGGAGTCTGCCCTCTGCCGACACCGTGCCTAGGCAAACCGCCACCCCGGTGCTTCCAGGGTGAAGTAGCAGCATGGTTAGTGCTGCCTTTTTTTTTTTTTTTACTTTTTTCTTTTTTTTTTTTTCCCTCCCCTGTCCCTTTCAGGGGGTGGAAACGGTCCCTTTTCCCACTCCCCCTCCCTGCGGGGAGCTGCTGGCACAAACTCTGCTGTGAGCGTTGTTGAACAGTAGCAGCAGCGCTGGGGACTCCGGGAGGCGCTTCCTCGCAGCACTAAAACCCAGCGGGAGAGGCGACCCCGCGTGCACCGGGCAAATTCAGCTCGGCAACAGCTACTGCGCGTGCAGGCTGGAGGCGGTCACAGCCCCGTGGCTGCAGCGGGGGAACAGCAGCGATAGCTCATTGCATCCGAGCGGTAGGAGCGGCTGCATAGCTCGAAGACAGATTTCTCTAGCGGGATCTGTTTAGTAGTGCATGTCTAAATATGTCCAAGAGCCCCAAACTTGGCTTGCGCTCGGCATGCCAAGCAAATGAAAGCATCAGAGCACCAGAAGGGAACCTAAGATTGTGCTGAAGTGCCATTCGCTACAAAATATTCTAAACAAAGAGGGGGAGTTGGGGGAAAATTCCACGTATCTCCCCGTTTTTTAAAAAAATCACCAATGCAAAAACAAACTGGGATGGGAGAAGGTGGCTGAAGTGGCCGTTGCTTCCCAATCCTTTTAGGAGTTCGCGACTGAATCGGGCTGTTTGCAGCCCCTTGTCCTCTTGCGTGGAAAGGGGAGCAGCGCCTGCGAGTGGAGCCCACCTGGATGTTCCCCAGGGTCCCCGCTCACGAGCAGCAGTTGTGCCGCAGGAGACGCCTGTCTGGCTTCTGGGCTGAAAAGCGAAACCAAAAAAGCCCTGGGGAAAAAAAAAAAAATAAAAAAAATTGTTGGCTGGGACTTGAGGTCAGTTTGCGGCAGTTAAGACAACCTCTCCTGGCTAGTTGGTTGCTCTGATTTACACATCACATTGAGTGTATTTAAGTGACCGTGTCTGACAGGCAAGTGCTACATTGTGGACCCGATTGTTTTTAAATAGCTACAACCAGTGGCACTTTATCAAAAGGTTTGCAGAAACCTTTTAAAACCAATTTTTACTCTGAGTCAGCCTGGGAGAAGCCCAGTAATTTTTTCCCAGTGTTGATAAACTGTAAATTTTTTTTTTTAAAAGGCCAATGTATATATTTTAAATGTGATTTATTATATATATTTACTAACCAGAACTGCAAGTCTTGTACTCTAGGGTCAGGGATAAGAGGACACTGGGGTGGAGCTGTCGCTGTCTGAGCCACCTGAGGGCAGCACCACGCTGCTCTCATTGTCAATAAGGGAATTAAACATTTGATTTTGCAGAAGAATGCCTATTTTTTAAGCTCTAGATCTCTATTTTGAAGCTACTGTATGGTGTGTAAGTTATGTACACTGCAACTGGGACTAACTGACCCCGGCTGCACCTGCCGCGTGCAGCGAGACAGTGAGGGGAAAAAATAGCCCGTGTAATCACCAGACTGACAACAGATTTTAAACCATCTGCTCTGTTTGTGTTAATCATGTGTTTTGTTTTCCACTAACATCCATTAAGACTAAATTCCATTAAACAGTGGGGCGTATTTTACCCTTTTGATAGTTTTGCCTAGTTGTCTCCTTCGTGTCAAATTGCACAAGCTTGTCTCCTGCTCTGTTTGAAGTTCACGGCAGATCAGCCCCTCGAGTGCTTAAGATCCGGGTTTCCTCAGATAATCTCCTGGTGAGTCCCGCTGTCGTCTCCAGCGAGGTTAATGTTCGGTTTGAGTCTTGCCACCCTGGCAGCAACGTGGTGAGGGTGCTGGGGACCGACGCTGCCTCTCCAGTGTCCCACTGCCCGGCTGTGGGCACGTCTGAAGCCGTGGCTACGCCAGCCTGGCAGGCAAAGCGCTCCTACGTCCTCCCTGGCGCTCAGCGCGGTCGCACCACCTCTTCCTCAACAAGAAGCCCAGGTCTCCTCGTCTGGCCAGGCTGCTTTTCTCCAGCACTGGCCGTGCCCGTTCCAGCTCGCCCCTCACCTTTCATCCCGAGGGCTTCAAGCCATGCCACCAGCCACAACCCAAGCAGTGCCTGGGATCCAGCAGCCCGCGAGGTAATCGGACTGTTACTCTTTAGAAGAGGCATTCAGAGCTGGACAGATTTCCCCAAAGCTGAGCAGAAAGTGGGAAAATGTGCCAGGACCAGGTCCCAGGAGCATCGAGCTCTCCGGCTGTGTCCCTACAACAGGTGAGCCAGGTAACTTGGACCCTGTGACAAATAACCGTACGCATTTTTGCCTCCACTGGGTGCAAACTCCCTCCCACTCTCATACATGTGGTATCCAAGACAATCATTTATTGCCGTTCATACACTGGATGCGTGTGGGTCTGGGTTTGTTTTTTTTTTTTAATACAATTTACAAGTTTTAATACAAATCAAATAATTTTTTTTTTTACATACATCCCAAAAAATTTAATATAAAATATACACCATTTAAAAACATCTTGATGTAGGAAATTTCTTTCTGAAGCCGTGCACCCTGATCCTTGGATCTCCCAGTGGCCGAGGGAAGGGTCGCGTTGGCCAGACCATCCAAAAGGCTCCATTCATACGCCTCGGCTCCCTGCAAGTCTAGCCAGGGAAAGGAGGGTGCAGGAAAATATAAACATTGGTGATCGCTCAGAGAAGGAAACCTTGGAGTTGCCTCCTCTAGAGTGAGGTGTGGCCAGCAGGAAGCCCCAGTATCTGCTGCCTTTCATCACCTACAACAGTTAAGTGGCACAGGGCAGGAGCTAAGGTCTGGGGGGAAAGGTTGCTCTGGAGGAATAGCAGTGAGCAGTTCGGTAGCGCCTCTGCCTCCAGCTCAGCTTGGCCGTAGAGGAGACTATCCCACCTGCTAGCTGACCCTGGCGTCGGGAAGAAAAGCTGCTTCCTCAGGTGCCAAAGGTAACAGCTCTGGAGCTGGCCTTTAGTGAATTCAGTGAGACTGAGAAAGATGCAGCTTGTCCTCCCCGAGTCAGACAGTTCTGCAGCCCCAAGAGGAGGGAGGGCAGAGTTCACCCCAGCTGGCGAAGGTCCTCCACGAGCAGGAGTGGCCTGGTACTGCTGCGCTGCAGGAGAGCGGCCCTGCATTTCCCCAGTGAGCTGCTGGCTCCCTATCCCACGCAACTCTGCCAGCAGCATAGAATCCAAACATCCGCTCTCTAGCTGTAGGAATGGGATCCAGGCTGTAGACCACCCGCAGCTGCCCCCCTCTGGCATCCTCCGGCTGGCTGTCCCCCCGCTTTGCTACCTCCCAGGCCCGCAGCAGGGAGAAGGGTATTGCTTAAAGACACGCAGCAGCGCCCATGCTCTGGTTATGCTGAAACGTAAGGAAGACGAGGTGGAGCGGCAGGGCAGGGCTTGGGGGTTCCTAGCCAGCTCCCCGCCTGCCAGGGAAGGACCAGCAGCAATTCGTTAGTCTCAGGTACCAAAGGGGAATTAACAGCTATATATTGTAGTGTTAATATCAGGAGCAAAAACAGTGCCAGGATTCACCAGCTTTAGCCAGTTTTCAGAACGAGGAAAGGAGTCAACATGTCCATGAGTTGCAAATATTCTGGTAGCCAAGCCTGTCTGCTCCCAGGTGACCCTTGACTGTCAGCTCACAAGGGCACCAGTGTTCCCAGTACAGCTAGGGTCTGGTCAGAGCTCGAGAGCATGTGCGCCGTGTTGGGGCAAATTATGGTTTGCAGCAGCCCTCAGGGGAAGGTTTCCCCCAGCCAAGTGAAGAAGAGACTTCCAGAAAAACAGGGAACAGATCTGAGGGCAGCAGCAGGGAGGGGAGATGTTTCCAAACGCTATCACAGAAAGACGAGATAAGGAGGATTTCCCTGTGCTTTGGGAAGCAAGCACTGGGTGCAGCACAATCCCAGACCTGGGAAAAGAGCCGTCCACCTGCTCTGTGTTAGTCAGACCTGCCAGATCCAGATATCCTGCCTGGAAAGACATCCCCCTCCCTCCGGGGCAGGACAGGTAGGTCTCAGGTTTTATCTCTAGCTATGGCCCTCTCTCTTAAGCAGGCATTTTACTGAAGTAGAATGGCAATTCGATTCACAAAAATGATATAAACCTCTCTGGGGGGGTTTTAAAGCAAATAAAAGCTGGTTCAACAGGGCTGGAGGAAGCTAAGCCATGCTGACTCCCTGCAGGCAGGCAGAGCTGCCCCCCTGACTCCCTCTGCACCAGATCCCTGGGGTCAAATGCGGACAGCTTTTCTTTAAAACCCTCTCTCCTCCTTCTCTTGAAGCACTCAGCAGCTGGCACATGGCTACAGCAACAACGCTAGAGGGCAGGCCTGGTACAGCCTGGCCATCGTAGGGGCGTTCCCAGCACCCTGCCTGACGCCCTTCCTAACGTCCCCTTGGGAATGTGAGCTCCAGCCCTCGCCTGGCACCCAACACTCCTGGAGCTGGAGGAAGGATGGCTCCTTGCCCCCCAGGACACTGGGAGGTGGGTGAAGGCATGCACAGGCACGCACTCGCACATCATCCAGGAGAGCACGCAGAGATGGAAAAACAAAATGGGTTTCAATAGAGATTTGTTGCTTCAGCAGCCCTGTGTCTCCCCTGCTGGCCCCAGATTCTCCTGCCAGGTCCAGGAAACCCCTCTGCTCACACACAGGGAAGGAGTCACTTCATTTCAGCATCACCGTGATACTAACAAAAACCTCTAGTAATAAATAAATAAAGGAAGAGCGGCCTGAACAGCCACCAGAGCCTGCAGGCTCCCTTGACAGTACCCTAGCAGGCTGGGGAGGGGGCTGCATACCTGCTGGGGGACCCTGATAGCAGTGCCCTGCCTGGGGACCCCTGGAAGGTGCTGATGTAGTTTTGCAAGGAGGCTGTCTGGTTTCCATGTGTGAGGGAAAACTCCCTGAGCCTTTGGTGCAGCCACCCTCCCAGTGCAGGATGCGGCTGTGTGGCACTGGCTCCAGGGAACTTGAGCTGGGAGGGTTTAAAACGGTGAATTCATCCCCAGTTTCGTTTCAAACTGCAACTTCTGCCTCTTTTGGTAACGGACCCGGACCCTAGAGAAGGTACAAGAAAGAAGAGAGTCAATGTATGGAGGGGCGAAAAGCAAGCAAGGCTGCCCCACTGCAATTCCTGAGCTGCACAGCCCCAAGAAGCAGGGAAGCTCCTGGTCTGGGCCCTGTGGTACCCTGGGAGGGGAATCGAAGCCAGAGAGCAACCCACAATCTCAGTGCTACCCCATCCATCCAAGTCCCATCTCCAGGGTCACCAGACACAGCAGAGAAAGGTCCAGAAATCCTGCTCAGGAATAGAGACAGCAGTTCTGTCTCCATCGGGGTTCCCTGCAACCCCCGCTGCTTTTCCTCACCAACCCCTTTCCTGAATCGACGCTCATTAGTGTTAACTCCCAGCCCCGGCTGCTCCCTGTGCTAAGAAGAACAGCGAGTCACTTTGCCTGCTACTAATTCTTGGCTTCAGCCACTTCCTGTGAAAACGAGTCCCACAGCCCAGGCACTGTGTGAAGACATATTTCCTCTGCCGTGATTCAATGCCTCTGTGTCCTCATGGGACGAGATGGAGAGAACAGCCCTCTCCAGCTCCATACTGGTATTTCATAGACCTTGGCAGTCTCCCTCTCATTGGTTTGAGATAAGGAAATTTTGGTCTCCCTTCCTGCTCCCAATCACTGCCGCTGCCCCTCCCTGACCCTCTTTCCTCCCCTGTGCTTCCTCCCCAAGAGGTGGAACATGAGCTCGCACACAATAGCCAGGTGATTTACACAATGGAATCATCTTTTCCTTTTTATTCCCCACCCTGTTCCCTGTGCATCATTTTTCTACAGCTCAAGGACAGGCTGGAGTGAGGCTCCAGCCCTTCCTCCCCATCTCCTCTACTACCCCCATACCTGATCTCATGCAGCTTGACAATCTCGTTGATGATAACCACAAGGACCAGGGAAAGAAAACCCAGGAGCCATGAGACCGGGGAGATGGAAATGTGGTTAAAGGTCAATGAAGAATTGAGGTTTTCCCAGAGTTTCAGGTCCAGCACAGTCTGTGCCACTTGCCCCAGCAATCTAAAATCACAAACAGACACAGAAAATCTCAGCAGAGCTAACAAGCTTCCCAGGATCTGCAGATCAGGGTTCAGGCCTAGATGTAACACTCCCGAGTTCACAACAGAGACCCTTCACCAATTCAGCAGTGGAGAACGATTGCCCTGGACTATCATTTTCCTCAGCACCAGCAAACTGGTGCTGGAGCAGGTCTAGAGCCCTCCTTCCCCCAGCACTTTTGAGTGCCTCATCTGGGCCTGGAGATACTCACACAACAGCCACAGTGAGTGTCCACCACCGGTTGGAGAGCGGGCTCTTCTTCCACAATGGCTTAGTGCGATGGACATGGGTGATGGAGATGAACACTATGGGGACAGACGGAAGAGGAGGTCATTTAGCATCACGCACAGACACACCACTTTACAGTATGCACCAACAGTTATTACTCCCAAGGGAAATGGTGTTTATGTCCCTGACACCAGCTTTTCATTCAAGGTCCTTTCAGACCAGACTCCCCACAGCAAGTCCAAGTCCCCAAATACGCAGGGCAAAGGGGGCGCGCAGAAGTTACTGCACAGGGTTACTCACTGCGGGGATGCCGAGGCTGGTTCACAACCTGGCATGCTAAAAGCAGATCAGGCAAAGCACCAGAACCAGGGACCTAGCAGAGGGGTGGTCTTGTCTCTGGGTCACTGCAGGCCTGCAGCAGTGGAACACTCCACCCAGAGAAAGATACTTAGTGAGAGACCCAGTGCTTTCTGCACAGGACAGAACATTTGCACAGCTTTTGCTCAGGCTCTTCAGAAGAGGATTTCCCACCCCACCTAGCCTCGGTGGTCTGAAGGACATAAAAGAGCAACGCACACACCACATCTCTCCAAAGCAGGGCTGTCTCTCAAATCAGGGAGCGTTTCCGTTGGCCTGGATGCCCTGCACATCTCAACACGCAACGCTCTGCCTGGCACCAAGGCACAGCACCGTGGGGTAGAGAGGGAGCAGAGACCTTTTAAGGTAGTCAGAGACCAGCTGGACTCTGCCAGGCAATCCTGCAGGTGATGAGCGTTAGCGGGGGCTGGCTCCCCGCCTCTCCAGAGGGCTTAAAAAAGCTTCCAGCTCCAGGATAATCAAAGCTGCCCCAGTGCTGTTTCGGGGAAGGAAATGGGGTGCTTCACAAAATGGCAGTGGGTGTATATGGAATATATACCAGGAATATTTTTGGAGAGCTGCAGGATGCTGCTAGCTGATTTGCACAAGGTAAAGAGGGATGCTGCTCTTCTGGTGGGACTGGGAAGGAATCAGCAATTCAGCAATCTGGTAGGAAACAGAATTGGTTCTGAGGGTGATGCCTTTAATCTGGGAGGGCAATGTTTAGTCAGACAAGGGGCTTTATGCCTGTGCCAAGAGGCCACTGCAGTGTCTCCTTCTACCAGGGAGTTTGTGCTCTGGCATAGGGGGTAAAGAAAGAGGGAAATGATGCAAGTTTTCCCCTAGAGTGGGCAATGGGGGTCTGGGAACAGGGACTTACCTGTGTGTAGAACAATCAGGCCAGCTGTGAGCTTCTGGGCTACAAGAAGAGCATTGGAAAATGTCCCAAACCAGTCAGGAGCACCATCAGCATTGCTAGTAAATGAGAGGACACAGGAAAGAAGTCAAGAGTGGAGACTTACTGTCTGCCCTGTTCCCATCAGAGCCACGGCCTTCTCTGATAACTGAGAGAACTAAGTGTGAGCTTGGAGTCAGGCTATTCTAGTACCAGGAGGCAACAGTGAGCAAAGATGCAATTGTCAAGGCCATAGGGAGAGCATCCAGCCCTCTGTATTGCCATTGTAGCTGGATCATGCAAAATTCTGAAGCTTGTTACAGGGGGATCAGTTCTACCTGGGATGGGCAAGAGCAATAGGCCCTGCAGGGTGAGTGGGGTGTGTGCCAGGCTCAGTTCCTCACCTGTGCAGCATGATGGAGGAGCAGGCTGTGAGATTGAAGCTGGTAGTGTTCACCTCTTTGCAGGACTCATGCAGCGTGAACCCGAAGCAGATGAGGCAGGAGCAGATGGTCAGGCTGAATTTCAGCAGGAAGCAGAACAGGAAGTAGTGCTGAGTCTGTGAATAAGGGAGAGGCAGGAGGATGACATGGGTATGTCACTGGCCCAACCTCCCCAGCATGAACCATCAGGGAATCAGTAGCTGCAAACACAAGCTGTAGTACAGATGAGACGTTGCACTGTGGATCTGCCCTGTGGGCATGTCAGCAGTAATATTCCTGTTCATGCCAGGCTTTTGGATAGCATGGCTCACGCCCTGGATCGATTTACCAAGGGAGCTGGGAAGGCCCAGGGCCTCAGCTATGCATCAAGGCTGGGACAAAGTAGAAGAGAAAAATGTGAACAACTTTAATCTGATGGGCCACTTACCTTCTTAGGAATGGAAGTCAAGTTTTTTCCTGTCGCCATGGTCATGATGGAGCTGTGGGGAGGCTTGCCCAGAAGCGAGATGCTGAAGAAAGGTAAGTCAGTCTCTCAGTAACAAGTTCAGGCACCAGGACTACTGCTTTTTTGTCTGTGTCTAACATTTGAACATAAATAACATCCTCAGACTGTTTGGAGCATTGGCACTTATCTGGCCACTGCCTTAGTGTGTACTGTAAAAGGCGTGACTCATGGCAGGTGCAGACAGGGAGAGGTGACCTCCAAATGTGTGATGGGGGAAAACCCACCCATGGCACCTTGGCCTCTGCCAAGGAGCACTCTAGGCTCTCCACTGCACTCCAGCCAGAGCAATGGTATCAGGATTAGAAGATGACTTTCAGCTGGAGGTTCAAGCCACAAAATAACAGCAGCTCTCAGCAGGCAGGGCTAACACAGCAGTACACAAATACTCCTACCTGTGTTTCCAAGCACTTTGTCAAAGCAGGTGCTTGGAATAATACTTGCAGCCACCTTAGTGTGCTGTGGGTGATGTCAGCTTTCTTTTAACATGGGCACAGTGAGGCTGGTGGACTGGTCTGTGCATCCTGCTGGTGGAAGGCAGGAGATTCCGCCCTGTCCAACAGACTCACCTGAGCAGTGGGTAGCAGAAACAGGAGAGCCACACAATGTCCGTGGTACTGAGGATGGGGGGCAGCTGCACCAGGCAGGAGAGGAACTGGACAGGAACAATCCAGAGTAGAGAGTGTAAGCAGTGCTAGGACAGTCTTGTTACTCAAGATGCCACTATCTTCACCCCCCAAAAAAACCCCACCACTGGGATGAGCTGGCAACTAGGCTGCCACTGCACAGCCCCTCCACATGTCCCAGGCTGCTGGGGCAGGTGCTGTAGGGTATGCTTTTCTCCAAGGAAACACGAGTTGAAAAGAAACTTCTGCAAGAGGGTCAGGGAGAAGGGACAATGCAGCCTGGGATCATGTAGCTATTGGCAGCTTCCCAAAACATGCTGTGTAAACCTGACTGAAGGCCACCTTCCTCTGTTGCAAGGCTGCTCCACTGCAGCCGTATCTGTGCTAGCACTCCTGTCCTCTGAGCTAAATGCTGTCCCTAGCCAGACCAGGACTCACCTGAATGACAACCAAGGTCAGCTGGCACTGCAGCAGGAAGAGGAAACACTTGCGGATCCCATACGTTGCATGCCTGGCCTGGAAGGAAGCACAAGCCCTCAGAGCCCTTGCTGTGATGGGAGCAGTTATCAGCCAAGAGTAATTATTGGCAGGCAGGGGCAGAACATGTGGCCTGCAGGGGAAGTGGGAGGGGAGAGGATCCGGACATATTGTAAGCAAAAGGGGAAGGTCTCCTGCGTAGATGTAGAGGTTGTGAAGGAAAGGCAGAATTTAGCCAAGGGGTAAGTTTGTTTAAACCGCCTGGCTTTTCTGGGGTAACACTTCTTCCTAGCACCGCATTGCTGTCTAGCTAGGGATCTCTGCAAAGTTATACTTCATCCAGTTGAACAATATTCATGTTCCGTTGCCACAGGGCACCATCCCCTACACCTCGGACTGGTAGGGCCAGGCAGGAAGAGTACCTCTGTTGTGCTTCCTGAACAAAGGACAGGAGAGACGAGAAAAGCTAACGCTGGAAGCTTACTGCAGACAACTCAACCAGAATGCTCACGCGAGCTCCTGGCTTTGCTCTTCGTGAGCTGCAGACAGAGGAGCGAATAGGGGAGAGGGGACGTGCCTGGCTTACCTGCTCTATAAGCCTGATGATGCTGGTACTCTCTTCTTGGCGGAAAGACATGGAGCAGGGCAGGCTGTTGAGTTGCCCTGAGAGCTGCAGCGGGGTGAGCTCATCAGAGGCCTGAGTCATGGTGGTGCTGGTGGCATAGCCAAAAGTGTCCCACGAGCAGCGGGATGGGTAGAGAGGGTCCAGTGCTATACTGCAAGGACAACACAGAAGCATAAGCAAAAGTCACTGCAGTCCAGCTTAAGTGCCATGCCACCTCTATCTAGCTCGCTGGGAGAGATGTCCTGAGTTGTGACATGAATTTAGGATCAATCAGTAACACCTTCCTCTCAAAGACTGAGAGAAATATCTGTGTCAAGGGATCTAGGTAGGCAACCCATCCAATACGACCCAAATCTCCCTTATGGAGACAAATGCAGCTAATAACAGACAGAGCAATTGTGAGCATCCCCCTGCACAAACCACAGGTCTGGTGTGACCCATGGCTGGGCATTTGCTAAGCTCAAGGAGGACTCTGGATCCTGCCCCACCTGATATCACTTTGCAGGAAGAGGCAGCTGTTCCGCAGGTTGGCAGAGCTTCCCAGACAGCAAGTCACCTCCCCGTACTCCTGCATGATCTTGATCATCTCACACATGGCTGCAAAGGGACAGAAGGAGAAACACAGTGTGTTATCTCATTATGCACACAAAGATGCAGTGTTTCACACACCCTTTCCGGCCCGGATAACAAGCAGTCAGATCTTTTAAAATTACCCCAACTGATATTGATCAGTCCTGCATAGTCAGATCCAAAGTCAAAGTACACAATTAGATAGCTAATTAATTGTAGTCCAAGTGCCCTGTATACCTGCCTCCTGTGGGAACTGAGCTGTGATTCATAGAACTGTGACCCGGAGATTTGCACCTCTTCTAGCACATAGCTTTCAGACCAGAGCTGTAGCGATGGCCTGGCGATATAATACAGATGGCTTCAGCATCAAATAGTCTTGTTACAAAACAGCAGCAATTAAATAAACTTAAAATAATTCAAGCCTAGAAAAAATACACAATTTTAAGGGCGGCACATCCATACTGTTCCAAGTCTAAAGGGACAGGGGGAATGTAACACACCACTCCAAAAGCAGTGCCACACTCAGCCGTTCTGAGAGCCTGTCTCTGTTCCTGCACTCCCACCACTACCTCTAGTCTTCATCAATCTTTTTATCAACAACCTCCTGGGGTCTCTAAATCACAGCTCCTGTTTGATCTGATTTTTCTTCTGTAGCTCTGTGCAGAGTGCTCTCTGTGAGTACATGAATTTTCTAGAATGCTCCAGGCAAAAAAAACCCCAAACCCATCCTCTACAGATTCCTGTGTAAACAACTCCTCTAAATGACTGGTGCACCCAGATCTGCAGCTCAGCAAGGGGTTAGATGAAGTGGGGAACTTCTGTCAAAAAAAGAGGAAATCTACTGGGTAGTGACTGCTTAGGCAGACTGGGCTGTAACTGGTTCTCACTGGCACTCTGTAAACTGTGTCCAGAGGTACCTAAAATGCCAAATCATAATAATGCTTAGAACTTTTACTGTAGACTGGACAGGTATTAGCCACCTGAGCACTCAACCCCTTTCTTAGATAAAATACTATTTCTTAGAGAGATAAAGAAATGTTGTCCTTTCTGGGCTCTGCAATCAAAAACTCTGCAAAGCAGCAGAAGGTGTTAGCAGCAACTGCCAGGAAAATTCTTCTGGGAAGTGATTTCCAAGTTATATAAGGCAGTGAGGGTTGTGAGCACAGATCAAAGTCTCCTAGCACACTGATAATGCTTATTTAATAAAAGGCAGTAGCATTTTGGGTGTTTGCTTTTGTGTCTCTTACGAATGCAAATTGAAAGGAGTGGTTCTTAGCCCAATTCCGTAGCTAGGGAACAGCTTCATTAAAATGAATTTAACACCTGGCTTCCCACAGGTAGCAATAGAGGGTCATTAATATCAAAATGCCTTTCTAGATTTGTGTACTGTATCCCCTTCCCTTCACCCCTGTCCACACCCAGATGAGCCAGTGCAAATGGATGGGGAAAGGATTCATGGGCAGTACTAGGACAGAGCCAGGCTCTGTGCCACTTACTCTCTGGGGTGCAGTCAGTGAAGAGGGGCACCAGCAAAGGCACGTTGTCTATGTTCTGCAGGTGAGGTCTCACCTGGTGGATCCCCCGTGGGAGTTTGGCCTGAAAAAGAGAAGGAAGAGACTAAGCAGGAGGGTGCATGTGTGAGAGACAGGCGTTTCAGAGAGAACGGTTGAAATGAGAATTATGATTTCCAGAATTACACAGCTTCAAGATCAGATACAAACTGATGTCCCCACAGACAGAAGCTGGCTTTCCCCAGCCACAATAAAAAAGTCTTCTGCCAAAACTCTACACTGACACACCAAGCTGGCTGTCTGTGCTTGCCCTCAGGGTTTATAAGATCAGCACGATAAACCTGTGCTCAAGGATTTCTAAGGACTTTTACCTGTGTGAAGAATCTAGTCAGAGACTTTGCTGTCTCCCATCAACTGGATCTATTCCAATTGCAGCCACATCAACACACAGCAAGGGAAGGGTTCTTGCTTTCTAAGACAAGGCCTAACAGATTTTATTATTATTTCTTCAAATCTGCATCTATCTCTGATATTCCTGTAACGTCTGCTGAGCACGTCTGAGTTCTTTATGAGGCCGGAAGAGCTCGTCCCACACTCTGACTACTCGGCAGCACCAGCCAGGGCTCACAGCTGGAGGAGAGACAAGGTTTCTTCTGTCTGCATGGAATGCGGGGATGTTCCCACTCCCTGCCCAGCACATGGGAAGGAGACCCAGATGGACTGAAATGTGGGTCTCAAGGCTACCCTGTGTGTGGTCACCTCCATTTCTAAACTCCAAAGAAGAGATCTGTTCAGTAAAAGTGATTATCTGAGAGAATCACAAACTTCCCAGGCTCTAGATACCAAGCAGGAAGATGGTGGGGAAAATCGTGCATCCCAGTGCAAATTGGTCAATCTGCTTCAAAGAGGAATTGCCTCTCGGAGTGACGAGGTGATACTGCTGACCATGACAACAGCACAAGGTGTGTAGGGAAAGGGAGCCTCACCCTGTTACAGTCTTCCAGGAAGCTGGGGATATCGCTGTCTGTTGGCTGAAAGCTGATGAGATCCGAATGCCCTTCCTCTTCCATCAGCAGAAGCCCCTCTACATCATCCCGAGAAACTGGAGCAGAGAGAAGCAGCATAAACAGTAAGCACAAACCTGCCTCTGCCACCCACATGGTGTATTCATGTGGCGCTGCAGAAGCCAGGAAATGTGAGGCCTGATTTTCTAGGTTAGCAACACTTAGATCCCACTCAGTCATCTAAAATGCAGTATTTTTAGATGACTAATCTGCTCAGAGGTAGATATGAGCATAGTATCTGCTCTTCTGAGGTATGATAGTCTATCTGTTCCGCTCTCTCTCGTCTAGGGGAAGAAGAGAGTAAAGAAATCCCACCTGAAGAAAGAAAAAGAGAGTAATGCACAGGCAGGAGACCCTCAGTGGCTTGAGCAGGGCCCCAGCAAGAACCAAAAGCACTAGTGAGCAGTAGTAAAATCAGGGCAGCTGGTGTGCAGAGGATGTTTGTTTCCAACAAATGCAGTACTGACTGGTAGAAAGGCTATAAATGTAAGGCTCTCTCGCTCACACGCATGTGCACACACACACCTCAGGCCCTTCCAGTTTTGTGCTCAAAGCTCTGAAGGATCAGGTATCTGCTGAGGACACAGGAATCTATGAATGGGTTTAAAAGAACCATCCAGGAAACAGGTGGCATTCAAAGTGGCTTAGGTGCAGTTCTCTCACCCTGATGTAGGTCATCATGCAGAGAGCCAGCGTGGCTGGGGCTAGAGGGAGGGATCTCTGAGCCAGGCACATCACCATTAGGCGTTAAAGATATGTGGCAATTCCAGCCGGTCTCAAGACCCATCTTCTCAGCAAAGACCTGTAGGTGAGCAGACAAAAGACTTTAGTGTAGCTGTCCAGGCCGGAGTATTGCAGACCAACGCCATATTGGAGCGTAGGTACCTTCTGGACCCATTAGCTAGCGGAATCAGATTAACCTTAGATTGCATGGGAGCTAAACTCTCTGGTCAGACAGCTAGGGGACATGCAAGTTCAGGGGATTCAGGAAAGACAGCTTACCTTGCTTTTGAGCTCATCTTCCAGGGAGAAGTAGACAAAACGAATGCAGGCATTGACCAGTCCATCAATGAGGCGGACAATGTCAAGACGGGCCTGATACTGAGATGAGACCATTCCCATGAAGATCTGTCCGCTCAGAGCCTGGATACAGTCTTCCTTCTCCATCACTTCCCCAATCCCTTCTTCAGGCATGCAAACAACACGCAATCACATTTAGACACAAGGGGCCACATGTGCATCAGACAAAGTGCGCAAGGTGGGAGATGCCACCAAGAAAACACCCAAGGACACAGTACACAGGTACACAGAAACATGCAGGTATACGCACACACATATAGGAGGAAAGATGAAGAGACATCCATTTGTCCCAGCATACCCAATCACAGAAGTGGTTTCAGGACATCCCCACATATGCGACCAAGAAAACAAGCGTGAAAGCGAGCACAGAAAGGGAAAAGACAAAACAGAAGACTGGGATCAGTCTCAAGGAACTGTGGCAGAAAGGTAAAGGATGTACAGCTGCATAAAGTTCACATGTGCATTTTAAACACATCATACTGTGCTTAAACAACATGGTGAGTCTAGCTGCGGCAGAGTGGCATCAGAGTATAAGGGGCTGATGCAAAGAAACTGGATCGTGTTCCTTCCAATGACACTGCAGACATCCACAAAGAGCCTGCCAAGGCTCTTTGACAGGGTTCCTTCCCCAGCACCAGATCAGCCTGTGGTGAATGGGAGCTGGATGCAGCATAGGGAACAAAATAATAAAACACTTCACGCAGTTGCAAAGCTTGCCACAGGTGGGACTGAAAAGTGTTTTGGAAACACTCAGTCACAACTGCCTCCCAGCTGTTGGAAACCACATTATTCACATTTTTCAGAATGGGAGAGCAAGGCAGAAAGAGATTCAGACTGGTTTTCCAAAAGAGCCTCTTGGAGTTACATATGTGCTTATTTCTCAGTTTTCATTGCCGTTCTGGAGGAGATATACAATTCATCTAGTGGGAATCGGTTACTTCAGCACAGCAACAAAATCCGTGAAGGGAGAATAGTCGCATACCACCATACACTTAATTCATTTGAAAAACCCAACATATGCGATTTCCATGAAATCAGACAAATAGCAAACCAAGTATCGAAATACTCAGAAGTCTTGACTCCCAGTTGCCTGCTTTAAGAAACAGACTTCCCACAAGTAGAAGAATTTCTCTGCAAGCTTCAGTAACTTAACTAGAAACACACCGACCAGCTGCTACATCATTACTTCCTCTGGAAATGCATCTACTTGAGAAACCCTTAGTTCTCAATTTCCATCTGCTACTCTGAATAACAATGTTCTTACCACTCTAGAGGGATCAGAAAGCAAGCACCTGACCCAGCAGCTGACCTTATTATAGCCAGCGCAGAAGACACCTACCATCTGAGCTCCAGCTATTCCTCCGACTGCTCTGTTTGATGGGGGTCGTCCCAGGGAGATCGCAGCATGTGAAGATAGCACTCTGCCCAGGGACCTGCACCAGCTCTATGCACTTGCCATTGAGCTGGGAGGACAAGGCACAATGCATTGGCTTGTACGCGAAGGCAGAACAGTATCCCGAGAGGCAGGCTCGCTGGTAGAAATCTAACACCTTCTTCCTATGTGGAAGGGACAAAAAACAGGCCAAGTTAGCAGAAATGTGCCTTATTTCTGACAACATACACTTTTGATGTAGAAATCACCAGTTGGGTATTTGGAAAAATATATTCCATGAATGGTCAGAGTCTCTGAAAAAGCCTTTCCTTACTGTTTCTGCATTCTCTAAGCTGCAGGCACTACAGGGCAACAAAAACATACTCCAACAGGGGCAGTGGTGAACATTTCTGTTTGTTCATCAGACACACTGATGAGTATGAACACAGTACTCTTCGAATACATTTATTAATGTAATATGCTCTATATGGCTGCCAGATGACTCCAAGGAAGTTAACTGCATGACAGCAGAAGCTTAATTCATCAGAGAGGATTTATATGTAGGGAGATAAACACCGAGGAAGGAACTGACAACTCTGACAGTAGTGTCTATGGCAGAGATAATTACAGTTACAGACTTTTCTCCTATCCCCTTTCAGACTTTGGGTTGCAGGAGCTGTATGTCTCCATTTAGCCAATATTCAGTCACTGGAATAAAGTTCCTTTTCTATGCTGAACTCACAAAGGTAACAAATTAGACTATACATGTGATTTTTCTTTGGCTTCTAAGACGATAAATATTCCAAAAAGAACCAGTGGGAATTTCTTACACCCAAGGATAAGCAGACTTAGAAGAACAATGTGCTGATATTCAATGAAGCTAAACGTTACAGGTCTGCTCCTCTAGCAGGAACAGAAATTTAGATGAAATATAGATAAAATGCAACAGACACTGTCAGATATTGCAGCAGGACTAAAAGGGTGTGATGCACTGTGGTGGACTCATTTGAAACTGTCAACAGCAGATAGAATTGATCACTTTGCATTTCATGTCAGACAAGGCATTTGTCTTGAACAACAAAAAAAATTCTCTGCCACCAGCATATGACCTGATTATAATTCATAGTCCTACTAGATAGTACAGTCAGAGCCCACTTACAAGAGGCTAATATGTTAACAGCTACAGTAAGAAGCGGCTTAGTCTTGCAGTCCAACAGATTGCTTGTTGCTATCTAATCTCTTACATTGCTGTAATTAAAACAATTAATTATAAGCAGAGGCGGCTCATGTTCATAACCTACTTGAAGCTTCTATTAACCAGCTTAACAAGCATCAGTAAAGGGAATTTTAACAACTAGTGACCAGGTTCCCCCTGCAATTAATCTGCAGTTTCTGAATGCACCAAATAACAAAGCTGCCCACCTGTCAGAGCCAGAGAGCGGGTAGATATCGGTACCATCCCAAAAGTCTGTGCAGGCCTCCAGGATGATGTCAGCTGTCCCATGAGAAAACATCTGCTCGGTGCCTGAAGTGCAGGAGAACAACGAATCAGCACCACACATACAGGCTCCCAGGAAAGGGATATCATACCTGATGCATACATACTGCTCCCTTATTTGTTAAAAGAGCGTTCCCGCAAACTGCCTTGATGCACTCCAGATATCCCCTTTCCTCTTTTGAAAGTATTCAGTCTCCACTGAGAAATTATTCAAGACTAGATGACATGTATTCAGCTGTTATTTGTCTAATTGTGAGTTCAAACAAGGCTGTGATAAAATGTGAGCCACGTAGTCAGTTCCTATTCTCCTATCTTACGCTGTGTAACAATCCTGCTCCTACAAAAGGTGCTCCTGTATCCCACAGGGCAGAAGAAAAGGTATTCCTGTGTGCCTCTTCTCATGAGAGTATAAGTACCAGTGATGACCCTAAGGGGATCAAAGTCTGCCTACACTGGAAAGTGCATTCGGTTTTAGGCCAGGCGTGGATCTAAAGGGTAAGGGCTATTCTTGAATACCTTCCATTCAAGCAGCAGACGATAACTTAAGTGTGACCCATTAGATAGCAGCCTGTTTCACAAAGAGTCTTGAAAATGTGTTAAATCAGGATGGGTCAAAAGTTCAGCATAACAGCCTCTAAGAACGTAAATCATGTTGTGATCAGGAAAGAACTGAAAATCAATGGACACCACAGCTTTTCCTGTTTTTCCTCCCCTACGACTTTACTCTCAAGCAGAGACTTAAAATCTTTCATTCCCTCTTGTAGCCAGGGGTGTTAAAAACCGTTTCCCAAAGGTGTGTGATGTCACTTGCCTGATGTAGGTCCCAGGCACAGGACACAAGTTAAAGGATGCGGGGTTGCCTCCCCCTCCACACTTCCTGCTCCCTTTCATTGGCACCGACACATTAGCATTGCATGCACGTAGGCCGTTCTGTCTAGGTTCCCTCCTCCAGCTGCTCTGTGACTTTGCCCCCAACAGCTTCAAAGCTGATCTAATGAAAAAAACATCACTGCCAAGGAAAATGAACCCAAAGGCTTCTTGCAGGCGTTGTTGCCGACTGCAAATGCTCACACTAGCTGTGAAATCAAGAGCCAAGAATATTCTTTCGCACAAACCAGGCAGGGACCTTCAGGAACACTGGAGGATTTTCCAAAACATAGCAGTTCTCTGCTTTGTGCTATAAATAGTCATCACACGCCAAGTTTATCAGCATAACAAACCTCCAAGACCAATAGGAGCTGTGTGTGAAAGAAGGAGCCTGTTTCAGGGACACAAAGGAGTACTTGTGCAGAGCTCTGGTTAATTTTATTGTATAAACACCTAAGCCTTCCCACCTTGCTCCTATGGTCAGACAGTCCTTGCTAGGGAAGAGGGAACAGGAGTCATTTATTGACTCATGCAAAACCTATGCCCTGGACACAGAGCAAGAGCTTGCAGATGACCAGACGCATGCACATACCTATGTTTACGCCTGGCAGCAATTGCAATCCATTTCCCACTCACTATCATCAGCATCCCACACCACCGTCCTTCTAAGTGGTAAAGGACAGTGACAGCACGCACAAGAAACTGGAAGGAGTTCATTCAGCTGTCATTGCCAGTAAAGTGAGCTCAGCCTCTTCCCTTCCTAAATCACGAACTTGAAGGCCAGGATTTCTCTGGCACAAAGGAGGAAATTAATGAATAGGACAGGGAGTATGACTAGCCATTCATGACTGCTGGGACTCGTTAGGAAGAACCAAGCTGCTACAGCTGAGCCAGTGAGACAGAGCAAAAGGAATCAGGGTGCAGCTATAGCAAAGGAAGACAGAGACAGTACCAAGTCGATTTACTCCACTGAAGACACCGGTGAGCCCCTCGTTTCCATGTGGTTACTATGGATTTGGGATGAACGCTGCCAGATGGCGAGACACGTATTTCAATGGAACAGCAAAGGAACATACAGATAAGTTACTTCCTATTTCTGCTACAGCTGTGGAATTTAATACATATCTCCTTTTGACTTCAGCACGTCATGGGAGTGGGTGGATTCAAAGATTTATTCACAAGTAATGTATCAAGAGAGGTTAGTTATCATCATCTTGTCTGACTCTTCTGCATAAACAGAGCCATTTGATTTCACCCAATATTATCTGCATAATCCATTATTTCTGGTTGTACGCATTTTAGACAGTTTCAGGGGACAAGACTATCACGTGAGAGGTGTTCTAACGGTTAACTAACCCGCTGGCAAAATTCCTCTTAGAATTTACTCTAAACAGCATAATCCAGGTCACACACATATTCGTCTGAGCTCCAGCCTCTAAACTAAACCGTTTAAAAATGAGGATAAGGAGTTGAAATGAGGCAACATTGAAGGTTTTTCCCTACACTAAGAATCTCAGCATCAGAAAAATTCTTGCTCCCAAAGGCAAGATAGCAACAATCAGGACAAATGAAAAAGCTCCTCGCCAGATTAAGATACAAATTTAAGAACTGGGCAAGAGAAGACAGTCTACCCGGCAAATTTCTGGCTAGCATAATAATCATATTTCAGATTCAATATTGAACATATGTCAACTCCAGAGAGCCAAGTTCAGTCCATTTAAGGTATTATGCAGAGACTAAGAGCTCTGATGGGCCAGCTGCTAAACCTTGCTGAGGTGCTTTAAGACCTCATGGTGCCCAGTTGTAGGTCTTTTCCATCCTAACCCATTCCTATTAGAATAGGAAGGAGTAGAAGGAGTGAAGTCAGCGTGGCTTCAGGTCTTGTATTCATGGTCACCATGAATTTGTATGGGATTTCTGTGACTTCTTATCAGTATGCAATATAGGACTAGAGTATGCAATCTAATACACTAGACAACTCATGAAGATGATGATTTATTCTTTGGGTTATCAGGAGGATGAGCATCACTAGCTAAAACCCTGAGCAGTATTCAGCCCTGTGTAGTATCAGATTCACTACCATAATGAAGTCTATTCACAACCCAATAAACCTCCCACCTTGCTCTGCACTGCCATTTGGTCCCAGAAAACAGGTTTCCTAGGTGTGCTACCTAAGACAATTTAAAAAAATTATTTATGATCCTGGAGTGAGCCAGAGCTGGGAAGAATTCTCCCCCTCAGTTTGCCATAGCACTGATCACTAAGGTTTGCTGAGTGTATCTGCACTGGCTGCAGGCAGAGCCAGGACCCCACAGGACTCCATCCTATCTCAGCCTGATATTTTCCAGGCTCTCTACAGAAAAGATCCTCCCGTTATCAAGTGGATGCCCAAAGAAAGGCGCAGCCTTACTGGTAGTGGTGTCCTTCACAAACAGGTTAATCATGTGGCTCAGTGGTGGTCTCCTCTTGGTGATTGATGAAAGCTTCCCCAGGATTGTTTCCTTTACCATCTCATCGCTTGGCAAGCGGTACAAGGCCAAATAGTTCTCCTGCTTGAAAAGATCTTTAGCACCTGGTGTGAAACCTGAAATGTGAACGTAAGGAGAAAAAGTAGGCTCTAACCAAAGCAAAAGAAAGGTCTTCTCTCCTGCTTCTGTGCTACCCACTTCACCTGCACCCATTTTGACATCTCCCCAGCAATAGGTGAGCTGTGCCCACTGTACATCTACACCAAGATGGCTCAAGATCTATGATGAAAAACATTCAGAAGGACTAGATGTTATTAGTAATCAGCTTTCATGCTTCCGGTTCATTGAAGAGAGGAATACTGATGGAAAGGCCCAGAAGTGAGTTCAAGAGCTTCCAGATTTTAATCCTCGTGTTACAGCTAACCTCTTATCTCCCCTATGCCTTGGTTTTCCCATCTATAAAACGAGACGAGGTACCTCACGTCATTTATACCCAAACTCCTGGTAAAGTACTACTGTAAAGACAGGGCAGCTATCTCTCCACTAGCAGGTATTCTTTGTCTCCCGATGAGACTGGCATACTTGAGACAGAAGAATACCAAGCCTAGCCAGGGCTGGCTGGAAATATCCTTGATGACATTTGCTCCTTTGATAGTGTCTACAATATCACAACTTGCCAAAAGATAATAGATCTCTTTAATAGATTCTTTTGGCAATTGAGCAACAACAGAGTCAGCTCTGTAATTTCACTTTCTCAGCAACCAGGACTGGGGAAATATTTTTCTTGTGGTCTCTAAGGATTAAGTGTCTATTGAAAGCTCTGATTTCTCTGTGTCTGCTCATCCAATTTCTCCTTACCTATTAGCCTGGCAAGCTCACAGAGGCCCCAGGGCACGTGGACAGGCAGCACGGCATTGTGAGTTTCTTGGAGGGCAATGTTGCAGAGGTGGTCTGAGAACCGGCACAGACACTCTGTCACACTGGCATTGCAGAGGTTGAGCAGCACATTCAGACCCAGAGGCTTGAGGGAATTCAAGTGCATGTGCCAGTTGGAGTCATCAAATTGGATGCAGGAGGGGTTCTGCTGGTCTTGGGACAGGCTAAGCATCTCGAGGTGGTAGTCACACACAAAATCTTCAGCCTCACAAGACAACACCTCACTGTCACCAACAACCTGGTCCAACAGACAGGAAAATTGTGGTTGGTTACAATGAATACAGCTTGAGCCTAAAAGCCCGCAGGGAATTCCCAATTAAATTCCCAAATGGGGAGACTCTACAGGTTTAAGTCTGTCTTATAGATCCACAAAAGAGTACTTGTGTGCCCCTCTAGTATGTCTTACCTGAGTATGTTCCTCCTCTCCACCTTCCGTGTCCTTGCTAAAACTCACATTGGACCCAGAGGGATGCTTGCTTCTGCTGTTTGGCTTTCGGTGGGCATGGGCATCGGGAGCCTTTGGAGCGTCACTAGACCAGTTGTTCCTCTCTTGCTCATTGGTCATGTGGATTGCGTCTGCCAGGGGGCCAGAGAGCAAAGCATCTCTTTCATGGGGCTGCAGGAGACCAAGAAAATGAACACTGGTGATTCAGTGGTTGAACATAAAACACTACTGATTCACCTGCTGCTTTAGGACTCCTGTAGAAGAGGATCTCATCCTCGCTGATTCTTTATCTTTTAAGCAAAGAATTACAGCACAGGACTTCCCTACAAGCAAAGGGTCCCCTCTATAATACCGCGTTACGCTTGTCAGTCAAACTATGATTAGAGCCAACATACTACATTATGGATTACATATCACTCACCTCGTCTTCCATCTCAGGATGGCAGAAGGACCGTGTAGAGAGCTCGTCAGTCAGATCTTCATGGCTATCATGAGGGGGTTCCACCTTCCCACTGAAGAACAGAACTGTCTCTGGGCTGGGGTTTGGCCAGGAAAGGATCCCCTGCTTGTCTACACAGCAGAGCACCTAGAACATCCCACAACACCCCAAAGAAAGCAAAATCTCAGTGAAAACATGTCTCAGTGTTCGTGCATAGCTGTAAATATTGCAAGTTTAATAAACACGTGGGAGGATAGACAAGTCTTTCCTTTGCCAATCTTCTGTCTTAAGAAGCTACACCTAATAACCCTCCAAGAAATTCCATGTTCTAGCAGGATCCATGGGTTGTTTAGCACCAATTTTATCTCAGGATATTGCAAAACTAGACATGAAGACCATAGGAATGAAGCAACTACTCAACCTATTTCACCAGCTAGTACCTTATCAGGACCTGAACCAGCTGGTTCTTGAACAGAACTCCAGAGGGGACCAGAAACAGAGCTGGAAAATACAGACATCCTGTTAGATGCCACAGAGTATCTCTAACCATTGTTTTAGCCTGTAAATGTGCTGCTTGGACAAGACAAGACACTTCTACAAAGACAGGTGCCTGAAGGGTTTTTATTTGCAGCACAGCAAACTGATTGCTAACTGCCTATGCTCAGGGAAGGACAACACAAACGATGCAAATGAAGCATCCACATAGGGCTCCTCCTTCCGACAACCCAGCAATACTCACCGTGACAGATCCCAGACTATGGAGCAAGCTGGAAGTGAAGCTCAGAGTTGGGGATTTGCCTTTTAAAACAGAGAGGAAGTGGCTCCAGATACAGCGTATCATTTCCTGCCAAGGGAAGCAGAGGACATCAGCCAATTAAAGACTTATCCAGTGAAAGATGAGGGGAGAGAAGGAAAAAAGGGAGTATGCCATTACCTGCTTTCAGGTTCAACACAGTGACACACTGTAAGATAAACATCAGTCTCCGTGGGAACCTGTTAACTGATACAGTGCCGAAGTTCTCAAGGGACAAGCATTTCTTCCCCCTTCCAGAGGATTCTAACAATCTGATTGTTGAATTCAGAATTCGCTGAAACTACCTTTGGCTATCCAAAAACACAGGAAGGAATTCTGAAGGGACTTCTTTTGAGGTGAATTGGTTGTTACCTCTTAGTATTTTTTCCTGAAGTAACTCTCATCCCCTTAGATTATGGAGTTTGAGGCCTTAAGCATACGATCACTATGCTGCAAATTGGGTACAGGGAGTGACCATGGTGAGGTGGCTTGCCCAAGGTTACTTACTGAGGCAGTGACAATGTTGGAAATAAAGCCCAGGTGCCCTGACTACTCCATCATTACAAATGAATTGTAATCAACGTGGTAATAAACTGAAAGAAGGGGGCATTTTGCAAAATTAGAATGTCAAGTTGGCACCCTTCATCTTCCACAGGGAAATGTTTTAGAGGGAGACTGGATGGCAGCAATCAAGCCAAGCACCAGAGCTGTATGTTTTTCTCTGCACACTCCTATAGCCAGCAAACCCAGGTTTGCGTTACAGTGTTATTTTACTGCTTCTTAGTTGTTGTTCTGGAACACTGTCGCTGCAGAGCACTTCCCCCAAAGCTCCTCAGATCAAATTCCTTAGATCCTAAGGGTTAGTAGAGCCATACGCTCAAATGCAAAACAATCGTGACCTATCACCAGGAAGAAAAAGAGCTCTTATTTAAACCAGTTTCTCATAAGCAAAAATAGGCACAAAAGGAAAGAAGTGGATCTTTTCAACAAGGAAGGTCAAATCAAATCACTCCTATTTAACACCTGAAAAACATCTCAGCTAAATGATAAACTGGCACAGAAAGACACCAAAGTATTAAGCAAAGGAAGCTTGTGTGTCTGTATCCGTGTGCATTCCTCTGTATGGCTGGGAGAAAGGAGATATGAATTGATTCTTATAATATCTATGGGGTTTTAATCACTCCTGGAGTCCATCTGCCTCCTTATGGAAAGGGGAATCTTAATGCCAGATTAGACAGAAAAGTGTCTTTCCTCTGCCCACTTGTTTAATCTGGATCATGCAATTTATAGAGTGGCCAGATGCAGCTCCTCCCCCAGAAAAATGTCTCTGAATGTTTATTTGCCCCAGCTTTGGAAGCAGTATAATGTGCTTAAGCTTGTTAAGGAGCCTATAAAACAGGATCAGACTTTTTAAAAGCCTGAACATCCCATAGTCCCCTCTTCACATTTGGTCTTGGTGCTGACTGCCATCCCCTCTGTTCTTTAGTTTTGGCTTGAAGAAGGAGGTTTTTCTGGTACAAGCAAAATACTTCCCTTCTTTCTGACACACACCATAAAAAGTTTGTTTTATTTTACTCCTGGAGAAGGAGGACTTGAAAGAGGTACCTTCAGAACAGGAAAAGTTGATTTCAAACCATTTGCAATATTCAGAAAAGCACAAATGGACTCAGTATCAGTCACCTCAATCTCTGGTCAGCAGAGCAGCATTTACATGGGAAGGTGTAGGGGAAAGGCATGCAACCTGCATGCATAGCAAATTAAAGCAGCAAATGAGTGACAACAGACAACTGACACAAGTACAAAGGGTCTAGGAACAAGCAGGAGATCAGAGAGGAAGGGAAAGGATATCGTGAAGTTCTGCAGTGAAGATGGAAGAAAACAATTCATAATAATAGTACCTGAGAAGATACCATCTCTGTGTAGCTGCTGAGAGTGTCCTCTGAAAACTTAGCAAGCTGCAGCAAGAGAAGAGACCAGTTACTATAATCGTGCCCAGAAATGTGTCATGAGGAACATCCTTCCCTAAATACTGTGCCTTCAGAGAGAAGAAAGCAGGAGTGCTACTCTGCGAGAATCGCTATACCAAGGCAGACCAATAATTCATCAAAGCAATTAAGTCCTTAATGGACTATGTCTTTATCTATGTGTGAAGCACAGTCAAAGTGCTTGGTGCTGTTCATCACAGAAGAACACACAGTCATTACCTAGATGTCTATAGAGAAAATAATAGCAATTAGACCCAGTGGAGGCTCTTTCTGGGTGGTTATTTTTAGACAGAAAGAGCCAGGATTGACTGATCTGTTTTTAAGCTATATCGGTCAGTTAAAAGAAGGGAGCTAGAAGAGTGGTTATAAAAGCAGGTGCCTGGAACACAATGGACAGAGAGGAATGAGGTGGTATGAATGGGATGTGGATAGGAAATGAAAAGAAATTATAGCAGGGGAGTACTATGCGACTCTTGGAATTACTGTCCGAAAAATTTACTAACTCAAGATTTGTGCATCCAGCACAAAGGAATTCCATGGTAGAGGTAATTTTGAAAAACAGTTTAAATTTAAGCATATTCGTAAGCATAAGTGAATATGGCAATTACAAATTTTATGTAAATAAAATGACACCCCAAATAACAGTGCATGTATCTGGCACTTTAAAAAGGATCAGTTTTAACAAAGCTGAAAAAAAGCCAAGACAAATTTGTCAGAAATAATTTAAACTGAGAACTATGAAGGACAATTAGGAACTGTTTAACAATATTTTATTAAAATTTTAAAAAGCAACAATCCCATAGTAAAAATTAAAAAGTCCAGCCTTGAGTGGGAGAAGTGAAAATAGAAGTAAAAATTAACATAAAAAATAAGAAAAGGTACACCAGTAGGTAATTAAACCCAGACCAATATTTGTTGAAGACAGTGAAATTGCAAATGATATTGCAGGCAAGACTCCTTATTCAGTGACATAATCATACCATGTGATAATTATGAAATATTTTCCATTCTAATGCTAGCTACTGAAAGTAAATATGTTTAAATTAGCAGGTCTGGACAACTTTCTGACTGTTACTGCTGATTTTGCACAAGGCTTGAAGCATGGATTAAGTCCCAGTGCAACGGAAGAAAGCTAACGTGGTGCCAAAGCCTAAAAAGGGTAAGGAGAACAAACCAAGTTACCACAGGACCCCAGACAGACTTTGATTTCAGACAGAATAACAGAGCAGCTAATGTGAGACTCAATTAAATGAAGTGGAATAATACAGCCAGCGCCAAACACCACAAGTATATGAGTAATAAATCTCATCAAACTATTGTGATATCTTTTTTGACAAAATTACAAATTTGACTGATAAAAGTAACGCTTTTGATGTAGACCCCTTGTTACTTTGACTTGATACAAAATGCTTTATTGGTTTTCTAGCAAAAAATAGGGTAATATTGGGGAAATAGGGCCCATATTAAATATATTAGAAATAGACTATCTCAAAATGGACAGAAACCAAAAAATTATTTGCAATAGGATGTGTTACTAGCTCAAGCAGGGACAAATGCTGGGTATTTTGTTAACAGCCTGAAAGAAAACTAAAAAACCATTACTGATAGAGACTGTAATCTATACAAAGTTTGGGGCAGGGTCCAGTAATAAAGAGGACAGACCGCTGTTACAGAACAATATGGATTGCTTGGTAAATAAGCAACAACATGCAGGCACAAAAGTAGGTCGCAAACCTAGGAGCAAAAATGAAAGTTGGACTTACAGGATGAGGATTCTTAGAAAGCAGTAACTGTAGACTATCAGCTAAACAAAGCCCGGCCATGTAAAGCAGTGGCTAAAAGATCTAATATGATCCTTCGTTGCACTAACAAGGGAACATAGAGTAGAAAGTCCGAGTTATTCTGAAATTTACCATAAGCACAACTGTTACTGGAATATTTTGTGGGTTTTGGAGATCTATAATTCTATGGTGTTCCTGAAGCACTGTAGAAAGCTAAGAGGAAAGCCAAGAGAAAGATCAGAGGGTTGGAAAATATGCTTATAGTGACTCAAGGTGCTTAAACTGTTTATTTAACCAAAGAGACGGTAAAAGGGAATGTGAGTAGTTACAACAGACCAGAAATTTGATTGACGTGCTCTTAGATCTAGGAGACAAAAGATGTAAATGTTCCAAGGTCCGGAAATCAGATACTACAAAAATTCGCACTAATGTAGAATGTCCATTTTTAGCAGCGAAGGTAAATAATTACTGAAACAACCTATCAAAGGCAGTACAAGTATTTTCAAACCAACATCAAATTCCTTTCCAAAAGGAATGCTGCTGTAGTCCAACTGTGGTAATGCAACTTGAGGCAGGGGCTTTCTTGCTGGGGCCACTGGTTTGTGACCTGCAGGATGTCTGACTAAGCAGTTACAAGGGTCACCTATGGCCTTGAAAAACTGGGAATCAAACAGCTTGAATACGATGGGAGGGGGCAGAAGGTGGAGGAGAGCGTCACGCAGGCTAAGTGATTGGAGAGGAAGAGGGTCTTACCTGCTACATTTTGAACAGAGTAGAGAGAGGGAAGGAGTGAAATAGAGAGGCCAAGAGAAGACTGCCCTAGTCAAGGGGGAGAATGACCAAGGCACATCACAACGGTTGTTCTGCAGCAGCAAGGATGGAGGATCATGTTTGAGATGTCACAGAAAGAGCTGGCTGGACAGAGTGAGTTGCCTGGACAAGAAAAAAGAGAAGACAGGAAAGAACACAAGGAAGGTGCAAGTATGAGTGACAGGGCAAAAGGGTCTGTAGAGAACGATAAGGCAGGGAAGCCAAGGAGCTCTGGCTTTTCCCAGCAAATAGCAAGGTGTGAAGGGCAAGAGGAAGGTTGCAAAGACAGAAACCAAATGATGCTGAGAATGAGTGGGAAAGGTAAAGTGCAGAAAACATTGAAAAGAGATGGTAAAGGGGCAAACACCACTGAGGGAGGTAACATGTCCTCCCTCCCAGGGCACAGGCAGCTTAGTCGTGTACAGCCTATAGGGAAAACAATAGAAAACAGACCCAGGGTCACAGAGACCAAGAAAGGAAGGACAAGAAGGAGAAACTTTGTCCAAGTACAGGCGTGACAGAAGTCAGCACAGAAGACAAACGTAGCACAATGCATCTCACCTACACTACCACCAGGAGAGAATAAGACACCCATCAGTGCATCCAGTTCTGGATCACACACCCATCAGACTACCAAACTGCACTCCCCAAGCCAGCACAACCACCAAACATTCCTCTTACTCCCTGATGCACTGCAAAGCCCACGCCTGCAAGCAAAGCCAAGAGCCTCAGGAAAGGGCTGTTCAGCCCACACATTAAAACAGGGGATTGCAGAAGGTCTCATCTATCCCATTCCTTCTCAGTGGCTAAACATTTCCTAGTTATAGCCACCACAGGACATTTATCTCCATGTTAACCTCTCTGACATTATATTTAGCTGATAGAAAGCACATGCCCTGAAGAGGTTTATAGAATCACTGGAGATTCCTATCACCTTGGGATATCCATAGACAGATTGGAAAAATTAAGAAGTCACACTCTGCTCCAGGAAGAGGGCACATCTGGGATGACCAAAGATCCAAAGCTTTTGCAATTATGTGGACACATCTGCTGAATTCACTGTGGTCACTTCACAGAGCCCTTCTCATCTCCTGCCCTTTTCTCTGCAACGGTTTTATGTGGAGAGATACCTACCAGTGAGGTGGATGAGGCCTTGCTCATCTGGGCCAAGACTCTGGCTTCTCCAAAGGCTGTAGCAAGAATCCACAGGACAGGAAAGAGCAACGGAAGGATGGGTAGGACACCATTCACCTGAAAAAAAAATTGTAATCACCAGCAAGTACAGAGAAAACAAGAAGTCAGACCTTTTACGTGACATCTTTTCCACCCCAGTAAGAGGATGGGTAAAAAGCAAAGATGGGAAGGAAGGAGACTGCTTGCATTGGAAGCCGTGCAACACACGGAGAAGCGCAGGAGGGGAGACACACGCACATCTTTATGGGTTTGTAATGAAGAAGACCACGAAAAAATCACACCAACCTACACCCGTTTTTCTTGCTGAATTTGGCATAAACTCTCACAAGTTTAAAGGCAAAGGATACCGCATATATATATACAAACATACATGGCAAGTGAGAGAGAGCAAACAAAGTAAAGGGCAGTTGAGGAGGAATGGCCAGGGTAGAGCTGTTGTCCGGCTCCACTGAGAGCTCCTGGACCCAGCGTGCCCGAGGACGGGCACAGGATGCTGTCACAGGCAGAAGCAAGTTGCCGAGGGAGGGATTCAGTCTCAGTGTTGCTCTGGGGAGGAGATGTAGTGGAGCTCAAAGCTCTCCTTTACCTGTAGCTGAAGAAGAGTGTACTGCCAAGAAGCAATTCCAGGAGCTTTGAAAATGAAACGCACAGCATTGGTGATCAAGAAGCCAGCCTGCAATTCAAGCAGAGATGACAGTCAGCTACCTACTAGTACTTCTAGAGAAGGAGTTTTCACTGCCTTGTAACATTCTTAGCCCTGGGAAAGTCTGGAAGATATACTTCGTCTGCTGCTACAGTTCCTCCCTCCACTCTCACTGCTAGATGGCTCAACATCGTTGCTTCTCTGAACTACCCAAGGTACACACAGAGTCAGCTGCATCAGTTAGGGCCTGGCCACAATTTCCTGTCGATGGCTGCAAATTCTTCAACTTTATTGACAAAACATGGCTCTATTCAACAACAAAGGCTTGAAACAAGACCTACCAGTACAATAGGGACAGCATATTTCAGCATCACTGACTGTACAGTGAATCTCTCATTATCCAGGGCTGTCACTGGACGTGACAAAGCCATTTCCAGACACCACCTAAAAAATGGAAAACAGCTTGACATTTCAGCAACCAAGACCCTAACCCTGCACTTTCCTCACATATAAACCTCCTAGTAGACCTGATTAGAACACTGCTTTCACCCTATGCTATGAGGGATGACATTCAAAAAAGAAGCCGATTTCCACGGCGACAGCATTGCACTTGCCCTGGTAAATTTGCAGTGCTGCTGAGCAAACTCCCCAGGTCTCCTCACCCGCTTAACAGGAAGGCTCCATCGTCCCAATGCGTACTGAAACTCCAATAGGACATTCAGGTATCTGTATCTCCAGTTGGCCAAAGGATGTGATAATGCTGGTTACATCAAATGCATGAAATCTGTGACCTCCTTGCATTGTTCAAATTGACTTGGAAAGTAATAAGCTGAACAGTAATACTTAGCGTGTATCTGGTTTTATCTATTAGCCTAACCTACCAGTTAAGGAGGACAATTGAAGACAAACAGTACGAGCATTCCCAGGTAATAGAGAAGACGCCGCACAGCATATTTGAAAATTCCTCTCCTGGACTGCTAAGTCTCACTATTTGCCAACACAAGGCAGCAACAAGGACATAGGCAAGCTGTGCAGGCATTGTGTGTGGTATTTAACCCACCTGACATTATCAATTATTGGGGTCTTCAAGACACGGAAGAGACGATACAGCTGAGGGTTCTGAGGTCCCTTCTTCACTTCTCCCCTTGGGGAGGGTGGAGGTGAGAAAGGTGGAAACAGATCTCCTGGCTCCAGAACTATGTGCTCATCGTCCTAGAAAAAAAAGTCAGAGAGCCCAAAGGCTGCACAGTCGGGGCCTCGGTGGAATCCTGCTGCGAGGGACCAGAGGTTTAGTCCAGGAGGATCCCTCCCACTGCAAGTGGCACAGTATGTGTTTGTCACAGTCCCCTCTTTCAGCTCTTAAAAATTCAGCAGCTAAACTAGCTAAAATGAAATGCTTGTGTTCAAGCAGATCTGGCAATTTCATGAAAACTGGCATTTGGAGCGAAAGTTACGATAAAAACCAACAAAGGTAAATTTCAAGCTTTAAACTTTTTCTAATCTTCTTCAAGCAGCAAAATCTTTGCAAAGATCTTGTAACTGATTTGTTAATTTACTTCTACCCCAGGTATTTCATATTACCTTCTTTTATAATAAATCAGTAGTAAGGAGAAGGTCAAAGCAGACAAACTTTACTTCTCCACATAAAAAACAGGATAAAGTAGGGGTTTGTACGTCATATCATCCTACCGGATAGATTCACTCCACCTATATTTAGCAGCATGTTACAATTCCCCCTTGACCTGGAAGAGATGGAAATACAGTGCTTTGGTATCACATTAGTGTCTCCTGTCCATTGGGTTTGGGAGTTCATATAGAGAAAATGCAGTCTGTCTAACGAAGCACCGTCCTTGACTGAACTGGAATTTCGAACTATTTTCAAGGTCAGACAAAATCAAGCACTCCAATAATCCGTACGCTGGGAGTTAGAGTATTAGCAAGAAAATCCTGGGAAATACATTGTTACAGGCCAGGGAAATAAGACAAGTAAGTTACCTTAATTCCTCTCAGAGAAGCAAATGACTCCTGGCCTGGCCGCAAAGCAATGACGTCTCCTTCTACTAACAGGCTCACGGGTAGGTTGACAAGATGACCATCCCTGTAGGCCCAATGAAGGGACCAGGATGGGGCATAAGGCATGTGAAGGTCAGGGTACATGGAGTCTGGCCATTTCACCTCTTTGCCAAGCGTATCTGAAAGCACAAAGTGTGAAAGAATTAAGTGATAACAGTTCTGGAGGGGCCAATCATACATCGATTTACATCCTGTAGTAGCTATAGGTCCTCCAGTGCTAAGCTCAGTTCATTCCCATGCTCTTTTATCATCTTTTTCTCCTTGATGGCTTTTTCCCTCTCTCTCCACCCAGTATTAACAACTAAATAGTCATTCTATAATCTTAAATACATACTTGTACAATGGAAAAGCTAAAGGCTGTCCTTAAAACTGCTGCACTGAAATGAACTGCCTCTGCAGGTTCAAAAGCCCCCGTTGAGACGATGCTCACACACAGCAATTTATTTCCTTCTGTTCTATGTTGTGGTACAACCCCACATATCCTTCTCTCATCATCTGCTGCAAGGCAGATATTTTTGTAAGATACTGAGGATTCGAATTACTCCAGAGCACAGACATAACAGACGCCTACCTGATAACACACAGATTGGAAGCACATGGCCACATGACAGCCTAAATAACTGTTCTACAGGACAGGCATGAGGGGGGGACAATTCTCACAGCCTGTTTCTGTGTAAGGTAGGGGAAGGCTAGTAAGCTCGTTAGTAATGTATGTGATCAGGTTTTGAGAAAAATCCAATGGGAGGAGAACACAAATGCAAATGAGAGACAGATGAATAAGACCTCACCATTTATCTTATCAATGATTGTCTGAAGTCTCCTCTCCACCTCTCTGCACTTCAGCCTTTCTTGACGTCCAATCATGAAGAGATCCAACAGGAGAAGGAGGAAGAGTGCCAGTGCATTAACTATCTCAGCACCTTGGCTTTGCACAGCAAAACAGAAGAAAGCAGAAAGCAGATGAGGTTTGAGTAAATGAGCAGAATACACTGCCAGCTGCCCACAGAGATAAATGCACACCTGCTCGGTTGTTTATTCCTACATCCCACAGACTTATGGCTAAAAAAGAAAAGCAGGGGAGCTATGATCACGCTTCTTTAGAATAACACCACCAGAGAAGTGGCATATAGAAAAAAGGACCTGCTTCAATTAAAAAAATATCCTTATAAATACAATCAAGGCATGCACAGGTGAGAGCACAGTAACTTCTATGAGCCAATTACTTCTCCAGTCTCAAAATCCTTCCTAACTATGACAATGCCTTAGGATTTTCCAAGACCTAAGAATGCTGTAGAAAAAAAACCCTCAATCTCTCCATAGGACACTCTATGGGTCTATTAGAAATAGAGTTAAGTTGGCTGAAGTTTTGTGAAACGGACTGGTAGAGACAGAACCACCATGTGAGTATGCTAAGGTCTAGATGTCTAGAGAGAATGAGGGACAACACTGTTATGTCAGCCACACACAGTGCTGGGACGATATAAAACTAACACCTTGCTTCAGCTAACCAGTATGGGATGTTTTGCTTACCTGCCCTGTGGCTGGCTCCCGTAGCAGCACAGCAGCAACAGCACTGCCAGAAGCATCAGAGATGCACCAGGCCAGTGGAAACAGGAGCAACGGTTACCATGGTACAGAAAACTGCTCCTCCACACCTCCTACAAAAGGAGAGCCAGCATTCATGAAACACAGAGCCAGACATTTGAAAAAGCCGAGTGAGAAAGGGTGAAGGCAGCAGTTGACACTCCAGGGTGAACACAACTTTGTAAAATCCCTGAATATGATACAGAGCATCCCAGATCAGTCACATGAATGCTACAGCACCAACAGTTGCCCAGCTGGCGAGCAGGGGTGAACACTCTCTGCTTTACTCTTGCTTGGAAAAATGAAAAGGCTTCTGTGCCAGGCTGCCCCATTGTCACTAAGCAAGCAAGGAACACTTTTAAACACTGTGTATAAACACTAGCGCTTTGTATTCATCACACCCGCCAGACAAACATGGTGGACAAGGGGAGACTGTTGAGCTTCACAGCTTTCTCTCCACCTGATCCGGACCCCCTAGGCACACTGCCATTAGTGCTCCTCAAGCCCTTACATCCTTCCCAGGTGAAGCTCGGCTCTGTACAGCTCCAACATCCAGGAGAGAAGTGCTGAGAGAAACACACCCTTAGGTAGATTCCTTGCTTTGTTCCCAAGTACTTTAGCAATTCTACACCTGGACAGTCTGCAGAAGCAGTCTGGTGGGGGGAATGCAGTCAAATTTTGTTTAATCTTCAGCTTTACTTTGAGAAGAGGAGACTGAGTGCCCAACCTTGTACTGTTTGGTGCCTCACCTTCCATGAAGTCACTTTTTTCTTTTCTTTCTGATGTCCCTCCAGCAGAGCCGACAGCTGGTCTCTCAGGATCGTGAGGGCTTTCTTTGTGGTAAGGCCCAAACTTGAGGTCATCTCATCCTGAGGTGCCAGAAAAACAAACTGTTTAGTGCTTTCCTATTTTCTTTTTAGGCTTTTTCCTGGTGGCTGACTGAGCACCCTACCGTGAATGCCTTGCACTCATCATCACCAGTCTGATTCTCCATTTTCCTGAAATCATCTGCCCTCCTGTGAACTTTAGACTGCTGGCTGGAATTAGAGCACTTAGATAATATCAGGTAAACAAACCGGTCCTGACTGTGCCGGATAAATACTTTATCAAAGCACAATACCAAGTAATTTCTCTGAAACAAGATTCTAATCAGCAGAGGCTGAGGACAATACAAAGGGAGGCTGCTCAGGTCCGAGGTTACACAGGCTTGAACTGGTATTGGCTTGTAGAGACAACAGAACACAGACAGTTATGGTAGAATTTTAACAAATGCAGGATGGATTTTGCTAACAGTAACAACAACTAAGTATTAGATTATCTGCAATTCTAAACAAGAGTGGTCCAATTTCCACAACTGCTTGTTACGAATTTTTGGTTATGAATCCTGCCTCTGTGGCTAATTTAATGCAGAAGCCCCCAGATTTAAGTGTTAGGCCATGGATCAGTTCAGGAGGAGACACGACTCCAGCATCAACTCCTGCTTTTACAAGAGAAAGCACTAGAGTTTTAAGTGCTTAAGTGTACGAACATACAAGGGAGGCATTTGGATGTGAAGGAAGCACACGGAGTCCAGAGCGCTGTTCCCTTGCTGGTCAACAAAGAGGCATCAATCAGTCTGAAAGGACACAACCCAAGAGCGTGCCACCCGGAAAGCACTGCCATAAGATGCTGCTAACGAGAAAGTGGGATAAACACTTGCATTTCTGGGGAAAGAACACAGCACTTTCCTTTCAAATCACAGGCGATGTTGAGAGATACTGTGGGTACCAGATCACTGAATCAGCATGGAAAAGCAGGCAGGTGTCTGTGAGAGGGCTATAGCAAATATTGCAGAATTGATCCATAAAACTGGTCATTTGCATTTCATCTTTTAATACAAACACCTTGAGGGTGTACAGCACATTGGATATCCTGCCCGTTAGAAACGTTCAGGTGTATCACACTGTTCACAGAGTGCAGAACTACTGAACACAAAGCAAGCAGGAAGCTTCCCCCTCTGGTCCCCAGCAGTGTGACACAGTCCAGCACATGCAGCTGAGGCAGGAGCTGAGGCTCTTCCTGCTATTGCAGTCACAAGCTCTTCCCAGCCCTGCCAAATCCACTGTGGTCTCCAACTGCAGCAGCTCTGCTCTTCAGGAGCTGCATGCACGTACCCAGCTCTGCAAGGGCAGCTCAGCTATGATCTGCACTTTCCTTCCTGTTCCTTAACTGAGTGGTTTCGAGATCAACATTTACTGGAAACTAATCTCAGACTTCAGACTCATTTGTATTGACAGTCCAATCCAAAACTGTAACATAAGCCTCAAGGAACAGCAGATAGACACTCTTTAAACTACCATCTACCACACTCACATGCTCTCCACCTTTCAGGGACAATTTGAAACAGCAAATTCTGGCCAGGCAGAGCGTAGCAATGCCGCTTTAGCTGCACTTTTACAGAACTAAAAATAATCCTGCTGTAGTTTTCATTCTCTGTGTCAGTGTTAGGAATAGAGGAAGCAGTTCTGTGTTGTTCTTGGAAGCAGCCCAGGTAACATCAGCACAGGACTGAACCTAGGAGTCTCTCAAAGACTCCCAGAGGAGAAGATGGCAGGCAACGTAGCTGGCAACGGACACGCTGCTGCACCACGGGAGTGCTGCAAACATGAGTGCCTGAGAGCAACACGGAGCAAGTGACAGCAAGGTTTCTCTCCCTCTCCACTGACTGTGGGCTGTTTGGGGCATAGCAGAGCACCCACAAAAACACTCATCCTCCCCAGCACTGGGAAAGCAGAGAAATAAACAACGCAGCAACAATAAGGGGGACTTTTAACAGAAGAGCTAAGTCCACTTAGACACCAAGCTGATTCCAATGGCTACATCAAGAGCTGCAGAAGAAATGAGAGGAAAGATGCACTTAATGCCAGCATCTAGTACCGTCACACACTGCCTGGAAAGAGAAACTGGCACATCACAGCAGGCAGCGAGCAGAAAAAGGCAGCAAATCCCGGAGTAATCAAAAAGGTTCCTGAAATACTGGCACACCTGCTCCAGTCTTTACACAGGAGTTACTGTTTTGCCATAGTATCAGTCAAGGTAAGGGCAGCCACGAAGGAAGGTGGCTGCAGCAGGTGGGAAAGGACAAGTGCAGAGCGTGGCAGGGCTGGGGAAGAAGAACGGCAGGAAGGGCAAGGATTGCTAAACACCCATCCTGACACTTAAAACGTGAAGTATTTGGCAAAGCAGAGTCAGCCTGGTAAACAAACACTGTAATAATGTGAGTGAGAGGCTGCCTGCAGTGACTCAGATAACCTACTGCCAGTGAGCATCAAGGGAAAGCGCTTGGAACCAAGGAATGAAAGGGAGAGGCGAGAAGAGACACCCTGAGCTCCTGGCAAGGGGCAGCTCCAGGTTTTCGCAACAAGAGCTGCCCTGCTAAGTCATCAACTGCTAATGAGGCATTTTTCAAATGCCCTGAAGTAAACCTTTGTATATGGCAAACCTAGGCGCTCTTAAGCTGTCCCAGAGGGATCGATCTTTCCAGCCTTTCATCAGCTGTAAGTGTTCTTCTGCCACAAAACAGGAGGCGAGCACCCCAGGGTGAAGAAGTCATTCACAGGAGGTGTCAGTTCATTAATAAAAACCTCAACATTCACATCTTTGCTTTCAGAAAGTTGCATCCAAAGCGTAATCCTCTAATTTTCAGGTCAAAACAAAAGCAGCAAGACGCCTTCCCACCCAGCTGCCTTAGCATAGGGTTTCCTCTGGGGGAAAAAAAAAAACAAACAAACAAACAAAAGAAACCCAGGCAGTAAATTCTGGGTTACAGTGAAAGCAAATCCCTGATGGGTATCAGGAGGCATCTTAAAAGGCTATACTTTCCTCATGCCCATGGCTAAAGGGAAAAAGTCCTGAGGAGAAAATGAGCAGTTGCTTCCTCCTTTGCCCCAAGAGGCTGGAGAGCAAACCAATCCCTAAGTGCACTTACGGCTCCTCTGGAGCTGACCCCTGCCCCGGCCATCACAGCCTTAGTCCGAGAGGCGTGACTGAAGCCAGGTAAACACAGGATGATTGCAACCTTCTGCCTTCACGATGATAACGCGCCTCTCTTAGAGCTGTAATCTGCAGGAGGGGTGTTAAGGGAAAAGCACACAGAGCAGGAGATTTTGTTGTGCATGTGATTTCATTTTCTAGAGGGAATGAATGCACCAAGGTGCTGACTGGACAGGAAGATGAAAAGATGGGTGAAAGGGCTCCTCTCTTCTCCACTTTCAGTAAATATCCTAAATGTTAAATTACTGCTTAGCTTGCCTGCAAACATCAGGGAAAGGGAACTTGAGCTAGATCTAGCAAATGCCCAGTTTTAGGAGCTGGCTGGGCTCTTCAGGAAGGAGACAAGATGCAGCTCAGAGCTAGGAGACGTGGAGCCACAGAATCACTAGACTGTTCTTTGCCTTCTCCTCTCAACTGGGCCTCCATAGTTTGAAAGAGTCGCTAATACCCAGTGATCCAAAAGCTTATTTAAATCTGTAGCCTTGCCTGGCTCACAGCAAAAAGTTCTGCTTTGCCTTGCAGGAGAGTTTTCAGATTTGTAGGTAGGAAGAGAGTGGTTATCTTCTGATTTTTCCTCCCAAAATGTGAAGTTGCTCCTCAGCATCACCACCTACTCATGTCTGCTTCCTGCAGCACACCTTCATCCTCACACAAAATCACCACTGGCTCCTGATCTCTCCTCCTAGAATTCCCATCCTGTTCTTTTACACATAGAGCCATTCAAGAGTATCTTAAAAGTTTCTCAGCTGTTCTCACACTCTCTGCTATCCGATGAAAGACAGAGGTCTTGCTCCTTCCCTCAAGGGGAACAAACAAGCAGAGGTCAGAATGTACACAGCTGAGAAATGGACATAAAATGTTAGTATAAGTAACTCCTCTTCTGTTTTCATACAGCCATTACACATCCATAGTAGCATATTTATTTGTTGTACCAGTAAATGTTGATAAAATATGTGGTAATGTATCACATGTGCCAAACTTTTTTTTTTTTTTATAATACTGGAGCACAAATATATCCTTTGCTTTACAGAGTGAAGTGGGTTGAATCATCCTTCATCCTCTGTGGATTCAGTCTCTTGCGGAATAAGGGCTTCTCACCAAGACTGCTGTACACCTAAATGTAACTGCCTTTACAAAGATTGTTTAAACAAATAAGGCAATAGAAAACAGACGATGTGCTAGCAGTTTCAATTTTCATAGACTGCAGTTCCACCCCTCTGATTCAGAGTGGTAAGGAAAACCCGTACAAGGCAGCTGTCAGATTGTTTCCCTCTTTCCAGGCTGCACACACTAGGCCCCTTTTTTAATGCTTCTACTCAATTGCTTTTCAGATTTAAAGAGTTGGAGGCGGGAAACTGGGCAGCAGAATGTTCTTCCTTTTTCTGAGACCTATTTTGCATTCCTTAGCAGAAAAAGGAGGCAGTTTTTAATTTAACAATGACATTTTGCAGGCTATTAATCTACTTCAGGGATTACACCTCCTGAAATTTAAGCATTATTCACAGTTTCAAAAACACATGAGAAGGAGTAACTCCACCAAATATATTTGCATTTAGTACTGTAAGTCAGATTTTTGCTTAGGATAAGACACAATATGACACAGAGAGGGGGTTTTTGGGTCTCATCAGAGAGGACGGCAGACATCAGACACACAAGTGCACACAATTGCTTGGGGCAACATTTCTTACAGCAGGCTAGTCCTAGGGAGGGATTTATTCTTGTTCTAAAGCAAATCCTACATTCTGTATGCTACAGCTCTGTCCAACTGCAGCTGCTGAGTTAGTGCTCAGACTGCCTGAAATGGCATATCCATGCTACAGAATGACACAGATGTACTCCGCAAAGCCAATGTATAGGTCACTCTGGGCAAAAGCCTCCCTTTACTACATAAATTCCTGGTCCTGACTATGCTTTTTGTCTTTCTTAGTGCTCACCTGGTTACTTTTCAAAACAGGTCTGATCCCTGACTCCTAACAAGAGTGCTTCTCTAGCGACCCAGGCTACATGAAGCCTCCGCCCTGACAAATTCCTGCTCCACAGGATGATCTTTTGATTAAGACTCTGGGCTAACTGACAGGACAGCTGGATTCTGTTCTTCCTCTGCCACAGATTTTTGTATGGCAGTGTGAAAATCGGATGCTCCTCTGCACCTTAGTTTCTCATCTCTGTAATGGGACTACCAACTCCCTACCAACTGTAGGCGTTGTGAAGATTATAATGTTCACCAACCCACCTGAACACTACCAGAAAGCACAGAAAAAAGAAATATATGTTGCTACCTGCGTGATTCAGGCAGCTCCATCAAGCAGATCATGGCTCTGTGGGGACCACTGCCTTTAAAACTGGATATGCTGGAAAAGATACCAGAAGGCACAACGAACACAGCTGTTAAACTTGGTTTAAATGCCACCTGACATGAGCTTGGCAGCCACAGCTTAGCTGCTGGTGGTCTCAAATCAAATGAAACAAGCAAAGTCTTCAGCACAGCAGTGCCCAAATTAATGGCCAGAGCAATAGTCAACAACTGTCTCCTTCCTCCATCTGCAGCAACAGTATGAAAGGCAGCCCAGACCTCGCCGTGCCCCTGCACAAAAGAGCCCCCGCAGCTTGGTAACTGGGTGCGGAGGTTCCCGTGTGGATGCTGGCTTTGAGGCTCCCCGCAGCTCATCGCTAACAGGGCCTGCAGACTTACACTGCAAAAGACACAGCTGCAGGAGCACAGATCTCTCAGGGATCTGGCCAAAGCAACACTAATCAGCCATCTGAATCACCACTGCCTTTTGGTGTGAACAGAGTCCATTTTAATCCAGACAACATTCACATTTTATGTCCCCCATAAAGCACAGAGTAAGATGCCAACAGGCACGATCAACCTTTTCATATGAGTAATGCAAAGCCCAGTGCTTTGCTTCTCGCTCAGCTAGTAGTTCAACGGCAGAGAAAGACAGAACCGCTCCCCAGGTAAAAGCTCAGTTTTGAATTGTACCTTCCCCAGTCTGTCTCTTCAGTCCTGTTTGCAGCAGCAAATCCCCAGCCATAGTTACCTGCTCCACCAGGCTGCTGGCAGGATGAAGCAACGTTTATGCAGTGCTTTGAAGCTCACCCGTACTATGCAATTATCAAGCTTTCGTTACCATTATTTATTCATTTACAGTATTCCTCCAAGTTCAGAGAGCAGTTAGGGGTCCGTATTTATTCTAGCTTCAACACATAGCATATTGCTTTATGCAATGCAGAGCTTACTCCAGAGGATGCTAATCCCCTCCCAGAGGCCAGAAATGCTCAGCAATCCACAGAACTTCAGCACATCTTTCATTCCCCCCATTAGTTTCCTTCCCATCCCCACTTCTTTATCTGAAGACTTTGGGGACTAAAACTACGACACAGCCTAGCAGGTGCGCTGCGAGACGTTTCAAAGAGATAAGGAGGTTCAACAGCTACAGACCAAAGCTCATAGAAGAAACAGACAAATTTAAGTCACGAGGCAGAGGGGCAGCACAGCAGGACTCAGCAGCTAAAATCATGTTTGGCCCCTCCTGTTGGTTCTAGGGTTAAATCTGCAGTTTAAAATAGAGCTTCTTTCCCCGTCCCCTCCAACACCAAGCCATTCTCCAGCGAAAATCATCATTCACTGTTTCACGTCCTACCATACCCCTCTTTCCCCAAAACCTCAAAGCTCTTCATGCACCGTCACATCAGGCAGGATGCAGATTGGGGAGGGAGAGGGGGAAAGCCATTTTGAATTTAAATGGTAAGGGAGAGAAACTTACTTTGTGGCATTTGCCTTGGTGGGGGATCCAGAGATCGGCCTGCTTGAAGAGCATCTGGGCTAAATTCCTGCGCCACTTCCCCAGCAACTTGCACTGCTGCTGCCCTCCAAAAATGAGAGAGCAAAGAGGGAGAGAGAGCAAGACTGTGCAGAGCCCAGCGCTGCAGAGAATGAGACAGAAGCAGCAGAGTGAAGCACCAGTCTGCTGATTAATTCAGCCTGTTTCCAGTCACGCTGCATATCCAGCAAGGAGGCGGTGGATGGGGGTGGGGGATGAGGGATAGAAAGGGGGGGAAAAAAAGGCAGAGAGAAGAAAGTTTGCCCAGGATAGCACCAGATGTCTGCAAGAATGGTCCATTCATCAGATGGAGCCGACGCAGCCAGAGTCCCTGGGTTCCCTGCCTGTAGAGATGCATATACATGCACAGTAAGGGTTGATGCCGACAGACAGGGGTCTGCAGAAAAGCAGATGGCAAATTAGAAAGGACAAAGTGCTATAAAATATACTACAGGGGAAGGAACACCTGAGCAGGCAAGGAAAAAGACTAGATTGAGACAGAGAGACCCAGGAATACTAACTCCCCTACATAAACCAAGGAGAGTCTTCCAGATGACTCCACAGCTTTGGAAGCATTTGCTATTTAAACAAGTTGAGATGGTTAAGGGTCCAGTCTGAAGTGTTCCCTCTCTCTTTTCTTGTTCATAGAGAAAGCAGCAAAAGCCCCTCTCGGCATCCAATATTCATACATCCTGAGCCTCAATCTAAAACAAAAGGTACATGCAAATTTTTCATAGCCATGCACCATCCCTGTTTACTGACACCTGGGCAGTGGCACGGAGAAGGCAAAGGATTAGTGTAGACAGGGAAGGGCTGGCTAGAGTAACAGGTAATGGGATAAAAAGGCCTTTGGAGGTGAAGGAGGAATGAGCTTTCTCTCCCATTCTCATCTTTTACAGGAATGCTTCCTTCTCATTGTTGGAGGGAAGCACCTTTATAAGCAGGTTTTTATACAGCTCCTACTTCAGTGCTGTCCTAATTCTGTCTGGGGCTTCCCGGTTCTGCAGAGCAATCACTAAACCAATTACATTCATTCCACATAGAAAGGGGTAAAGAACTGGCGCGGCCAAGAACCACATGAATAGCTTGCCAAGGATTACAGCTGGCCGACACAGAATGGAACAGACAGGCACTGGAAAGCCTTCCAGGCTCAGCATATCATGTAGCTTTGAAGATCACGTACAGGTGTCAGGATTCACATACCAACCCTGGCCAAGCTCTTCACTTCCTTTCCTTCCCTGAGATTCAGGTGCCTGAACAGGCACAACAGCCCATAGTCTGTGTTTAAACCCAGAAATGCAGAGATTAAGAGGTCTCAGTGTTTACATTAAACCCAACACAGGCTACATCTAAGACAACCCCTGACAGAGCTAGTTATCACCTCTGTGTCAGCACTGAGTTACACATCAGTATGTAATCTCACAAAGCTCTTAAAGCCAAAGTTGAAGGGAAGCAGACATGGCATTTAATGTCAGTTCAGGAGAAACAGGGGAGAACGAGGCAAGACATCCTTCACCCTTCTGTAGGGCATTTTGTTACCTAGACAACAATTTTAAACCGCAGAGAGGAACAAAATGTCCTAGTGGCACAATTTTTCCTTCCTTCCTCTTTTCCTGCTAAGAAACTACTCACCTACTCACTTCAACACAAAGAAAAAAATGCAATGAGAAAAAAGAAAAGATCAACAACATGGGGTTAGAATGGGCAAACAAACCCTCACACAACATACATGTATCAGCCCCTTCCTATCTTAGTGCTTGCTGAGCTGTTTCCCACGGCTCTGCACCTTCCGGAGACTCCAGTGAACGTGAATAAAACTACTTGCTGGTGACAGTGCAATACCAGGAATAACCTTTCTGCTTCATGCAGTTAAGAGGTCTCAAAACAAGTTTCTTCCAGCTCTGAAACTCCAGCTTTGGTCATGAACACAAATGGAAGTAGATCAAATTGCCTCCTTTTGTTTACCCCACTGCTGAGAGGCCTTGCTCCCAAGTGTTCTGTGTAGAGCAGTAATTTGTACTATGTCGCTTCCTTCTGATGTCAGCTGGTATCATAAATTGCATCTGGACATGCATTTGTGCGTTAAATAACAGAATGTGCTATCTTTGAAAGAGCAGAAGCTGCAAACTTCAGAACTGAAGATAATAAAACAGTGGGTCAAAATAAAAGGCTGAGTATAATGGCAGAGGGAAGAGACCCATACAAAAACTGCAGCATAGATGAGAGATGTCTGTGGGAAAACGATCAGTTTGCGAAAAAGCCCTTGAAAGAAGAGCTGAGGTTTTAGAGAACAGCAGGGAAATAAAAACCAAAGATACTGTCACTGGCAAGATGAGCAGAGGCAAAGGACTTGTGCTAATTTTCAGTCGAAAGGTAGGACTGCAGCTCTGGTTAACCATTCTGGAACAAGGGAGGTCAGGACCAACAGTGCTGTAGCTGGAGCAATATGGAATACAGCGCAGGCACCCTGAATACACTTCTGGGCCCTGGCCAGGAGGCATGGTACTGTATTCAGGCTGCAGCAATTGCACTGGGATAATACAGCTCAGTTGTTATTGGTAACTGTGGTATGGATGATGTCAATAATTTTTAATAGTTGTGTTGCTGCAAATACAGCCTACACCTAAAGTAATTCCAATTCATGAGCCTCATTGTCCTGCAGCAATCAATGCTGCTGTCTTGGTATATGCTGAGTGGGTCTCGGAGCAGATTCTGGCACCTTTCACAAGTATTAAATTCACTTCAGAAATACACAGAAAATTAAAAAGTCAGGAGAAGAGGGGAAAGAACAAGATATCAGCACATTTAATTTAAGAAGGTTTTGGCACTGCTCCTAAAATACTCTCTGTCTTTCTCTGCGGTGTCTGGCTTCTGGCAAAAATTGGAAGGCGGCCTACATTACACCTGACAAACTCTGATCCTCAGCTATTTCTGACAAGGGAACTGTATTAGCTGACTGGAGCCAGAGGACAAGTCTCTCATCCTTCTGAGTGACAGATGTCTGTGCCGCAGCAGTGCTCAGAGCATGTCTTCTGTTTCAGGAGTGCTAACTCTTCATCACACACGTATATTAGAGCAAAGAGATTGCTTTCAACTGGATTTGGGACTGATGTTTTCACTTGGGTTCATTTTATTTTTAGCATTTTAAAACAAACCCAGCACATTAGATTTACTACTGAGGTTACAAAGCAGGTTAATTTGTTCCCTTATCAGCATATATGTGTCCAAGTTGTTCACTTTGGAAAGGAAGATGTATTCAACACTAAGGGATCTGCAGTATTGAAAAAAAAAGGAGCAAACTCCTTAACACCAAATAATATATTGTTAGCAAGAATAAAACCATGGTCTTTCCTCAGAATCCCAACAAAGTAAGTTGTAAAATGTAGCTGTATGTATCAATGAGTGGGGTTTTTTAATTCCTATTGGACAGCGTGGTGATTTTTTGTCTTTATTTCAAATCCTCGTTCAGAAAGGAGGGAGAAAAGACTTCAGTAAGTCAGGAGAGGAGACTAGGACTTCAGAACATCATGATTCCCCGTAACCTCGTTGTGCAGGACACTCTTCTAATAGGCCTTTTAAAGGTCTATTACAATACTGTCCCCTCTGCTGCCCGTCCAGCAATTTAATACGCTCTTCCTGCATTGTACAATGAAGAATGTCATATGAGAGAGAGATATGAAGCAAAGATAGCAACCTACAGTGAAAGCGTTCCCGCTGTGCTCTGCCATGGCTGCAGCAATGCCAGCGTTGGCGCCCTCAGAGCCTACACAGAATACATCCCGGTACAGAATGGTAATTGCGTCATCTCTTAAAATGATCAATACCAGACTAGCCCATGATGTCATTAACAGGAGAATAAATAGGTAATTATCCTCACTGGAATGTTACTTCCGTAGTAATACTGCAATTTGATATAAAACAACATAGTTCAAACACGTCCTTTGAGCATACCAGTGGCGAGAGGTTCAGGCATGAGCAAACCCAGGCCCTCCCGGTCTAGCACGCTGCCGAACCGAAAACCCAGCGAGTAAGAGCTCTAGTAGGCAAGTGCAAGAGCTGATGTGAGGAACCAAGTACCTTTCAAGTCACTTACACAGCTGCAGTAATCTTTTAGAACAGGTCTGAGTCTAGGTGATTATCTAACAGGTACTTTGCACTAATGAACAAAAGCCCTTGTCGGTGCTGGAAGCACTGTAAACAGAACAGCAAGAGAGGGATGTGCGCAGGGTAACACAGACAGAAAACACGATCTGGCAGACAAGGCTTGCAAGTGTGGGGAAGACAGGGACACCAAAAAGGAAAGCAAAGAATGTTCTCTTACCAGAGTCAGATGAGATCTTGGCACATATCATGTTCTCCTCTGGTCTCAAACTACCTGTCCCATTTCTTACTGGGATCCAGAAATAAGACCAGTTCACTTTTTCGAGTAAGAACTACATTTAATACTCAGGTGGCTGCTGAAACATGGCTAAAACAGAAGTGACCAGCAGACTACTCACTGATGTGATCAAAATCATTTTACTTTTGGGAAGCATAACACGTGCCAAGTTTACAGTCTCTTGTCAGCCACAACAGATATGTCTTTTTAGCTTCTATAGCAGCTATTCATGAAGACCTCTCTCTCTTCTTTTTCCTCTGAAGCTCAAAGCATGGCAAGATAGCAACAGACAGATTGCCCCTCCACACAATAGCTAGACTGATCTGGCACTTTCTAAACCAGATCTAGAAGTACTATCCTGCAGCACTCCCTAGGAAGACATGCACTCGCCCCAGAAATACATACACTTATCATCAATAAAACTGGACTCAGATGATTTCATCACCTTAGTTTATTTAAAAAATCTTCTCAGTGAATTCAGCCTCTCACATACGGCCAAGGTAAGTGTCGTCAAAGCTTCAGAAAGCCAAAGCATATGTGACAGCATATACTTCACCTATGTTGTTCCACCATGGTGCCTCAGTCCAAGCCTGCAAAGGACTTACCAACCAATACAAGTACAACCCTAGGAACGTGAAGGTGACAGAACTCTCAATTTTGATAATAACCATGGCCTATACCATCACATAATAATGCCAAATGGCGAGTCTCGACCCAAAATAATGAAAAACAATTAAAAGGACTCAACATGTAAGTTGGGCATGACCCTTATCACGAAACCTACCTGACATTTCTCCTTGAGGTCCATGGCTATGCAGTTCTGTAAGCATGTCCAGCAAAAGAGGACTGCTCTCTCCTCAGGGGAGAATGTCTCCTAGGTAGAGATGAGCTTGGCTACACTTATCACATCACCATCTGTGGAAACAGAAGGGGAAGCAGTCAGTCTCCCCATACCACTCCCTCTAGGACAAGAAAGTGATAAAGTTCATAAAATGCAAATTACAGGACTGGTCATTAAAAGAAGGAGAACTGGAGAGCTGAAAGTGCTTCTAATAGTACATCTACTCTCCCCTTACTCAGAACTGATCCCATTAGCTTAAGTCCCCCAAAAAATGGCAGCAGTAGATGAATTAAGTTCCCCACAGCTCAGAGTAAGAGTATTATTGCAGCCCTGACATACTTTTGGGCAAGCCTCCAAAAAAAGCTGACAAAGTGCTGGATTCCACCAGGTGTTGGAGCAGGCTGTCACCCATGGCTATTTGTCTTGCTATTCTTATCTAGCAGGAGCTTTGTCCAGCTAATCTCTAATGAAGCCTGCAGTAATGATTCTTCCATTTGCTGAACAACACATCCAATCTTTGACAAGGCTACGCTGCTGAGCTGAGCATGTATCTGACCACCATTAAGTAGGCCAGAAGTCATAAAAACTATTCCAGATTACCAGGGAACTATGCCTTTTTTTTTTTCTTTTTTTNGGGACAGAATTGAGGTAGGAAGCAGCTCTGGAACTCACATCATTTTTCTAGCCCATCTCCCCCTTGATCACGCACAGCACAAATTTGTTCTCCTTCTTCCACATGTGCAAAATGTCTTTCATGGTCAAAACAAAGGATCTGTGTACATTGCTCTGGAGGATTCTCTTATAGATAAACATAATGAGATATTATAAGATTATGCTATGATTGGTCTTGGGAAACTCTTTTTGTTGGTTAGTAACTCTTGGTACTATTTTTTAACATCACACGCAAACTCCGGGCTCGGACATATACTTCTCTTGAATCCAAACAAACAAGGAAGCAGCTGGATCTGCAAATCAATCCAAACCACCCACGCATTTCCTAGATACAACAGGACTGGCTTTTGCCAGCTGGAATTTACTACCCTGGTCTTCTGCCTTCTTCAAAGAAGAAGGATTCCGGGGATCCCATCCTTGTGGCAGTCACCTACAGCAGTACTCTCCATAATGCTACATCATTTCAAGGAAAACAAAGGGCATCCAAAGCTTACTCGGAAAGCCACTGCTCTCCCACACTGAAGAGTTAGATGTCAGTATTTCCTCTCATGCAGGCGAGTCCTGCACCTGCATTCTGGGAAGCATTAAGCATTCAGTCGACTACTGGTTAGCAAAGAACTGCTTGCAGTACAGCAACCAGCACCTGCAAATGCCCTGCCTGGTGTGAGCCACAAGTCTGGACTCTGCCCTGCTTTTCTGTTTTATGACTCTTGTCGATGTGCACATACCAAGGGAATGAAGCTATTTTCAGTCACTTCATATCCCTGCCAGACCAATTAGCAATTGCAATTAGAGGATCAGACAAAGTTACTGGAGCAAAGCTGACAAAGAGGGCTGGGAGCGGGAAGGAGGAAAATGTACTTCTGTATGCTTGCACAGCGCAGCTTACGGCCTCAGTGTCTTGCCTTTAACTTGAAAGTGACTTCAATATAGGGAAAGGCAAGAGGAGATGATTTTAAGGAGAAAATGGTCACTAATCATAAAAGGGCTAAGAAATAAATCCACAATTCTTCTTCTTGCTCCCCTCTGACAGAAGATTTATTAGTAGATCTACTGAAGGATTTATGCACTGGGCTCTGACTCGTTCAAATAAAAATTAAGCGCCTGAATTTCTCTCTGGATCTGCACTTCAAAAGCATAATTATCTGTGACACAACCGGGTAACTGGGAAGTCAAAGTCACAAAAGCAGAACAAGAAAAAACATGCTGGACTGTTTGTGCTAATCCCATGGAGCCCGGATCATTAGCAGCAGCGGGTGGCTCTGGCTGGAGGGCAGGGGGCCACGAAGGGAGGCAGCTGGGCAGGAGGCAGGATTTGCTGCACTGCCCTGAGTGACATTCTCTTTTAGGCAGCAAAGTGAAATGTGATCCTAAACACAAAACACGCCATTCCTTAAAGTTCAAGGCACATCATCCGCGTGCTTAGGAACACCACCCTGAAGTCCTTCAGTGCTAGGAAGCAGGATACACAGTATGGGTGTCAAAAAGATGAAAGATTGATTGGAAAGAGTGAATATTCCCTACGAAGAGAATTCAAAAGCTGTTATAAGGAACAATAAAACAAGAGCTTGCAAAAGCAGTATCAGTGGTGCATGCAGCGCTGCTTCATCATCATACATGCTCAGGGCTTCTCCAAAATTTGAACTGACCTGAAACCAAGAAGCAGTTCAGCTTCTCTCACATCCCCAATATAAGATGCCAACAATAGTCAGATTGTAGACATTTCACAGAGAGAACGCAAGAAGCCAAGTCTTTCCTGTGCCAATCTGGATACACAATACAAGCAGAATGTTTCATTTTTCAAAGTGGAACTACACTTTAAAAAGGGTTTTCATTTAGAACCAAGAAGTCCAAACACAATTAATTCTAGATAGGTTGGGATATCTTAGTATTAGGACAACTGAAGCAAACAGCAAAGATAGGCTACAATGAGAAAATATCCTCAATTTCTGCCAGGATTGACACTGGAGCCATATAAAACATGATTTGCATGCTTTCTTGAAAATGCACAATTTATCAAGCATCAATGCATAATTTATCAAAATAAAAAGTCTGCAAGAATATTGCAAGGATTTTGTCATACCAAATAAAAACCTCACATGCATTACAGACATCTCGCAAACGCTCAGAAAATGTCTTCACACAATGAACTGAATTAGAGCATGAATGTAGACAGTGTGCAGATCTGCAGAGATATGTATTCATGCACTCTGTGCTCCACAAGGTCCTTGTGTGTCCCCTCCCAGACTTCTGTTTCAGGGATTCCTATAATTCCCACCACCAGACATGTGTGTCTCCCATCACCCCTGCCCAACAGCAGGGACTCAACACGCTCTGGGCCCATCCTAGGAGCTTTGTGCACTACTATTTCTTCCACACTAAAGCATCTGCCTTCCGCTGTCCTCCCTGTTCTTATCTCTCTTCTGTTTGCCCGGGCAATTAGTCACTCATGCCGTCAACGTGTTAAAATCTGCCAGACAGCAGGACAGAAATTAAGTGGGGCTGCTTTGCTGGAACATGTTAGTGGGCGTCAAGTATTCAGCCGCAGACAATCAGAGATGCCTGAAGTTTTGATTGCTCTAATCAGACACCAGAGGCTCCAAGTGCAGCCAGTTTACTTCTTTCACTTTCCCAGCAGACTCTATCCTCCTCAGAAGTCCCATGCCTAGAGCAATCCAGGAAACTTGGAAATGGCTGGATGTGGTGTTGAAGTGTCATCATGCTGCGTTCAGCCTGAGAAATACTTCCAAATCGTTAAAGCAGAGTGAAACTCAACACGGGGTCCATCAAATAAAATAACTCAATCCAATGCACATAGCACTAACAGCAAGCTAACTTTCTGAAAATCCAGTATGCCAAACTCAGCCAATAGTTAGCCCCTAGCTATGTGGAGAGGTCTGCAATGCATGACAGAATATCTTTATTTTATAAGAATGAATGAGTTCAGTGCTCAGGTTCCCATGTGTATCTGATACCCAGACCTTTTCAAATCTGAAAAATACATTCCCATCACCCCAAACTCATTTCTGTTTGGAAGTGCCCGGAGAGAAGAGTAAGTCTCGTAGCTTGATCTAAGTATCAACATGTGTTCGAAACATCCTCCTGAGCAGCAGAAGCAGACCTGTACAAGGGTACATTCAAATTTTGTTTACCTAGTCATCTTTCAAATAACAGTGTTATGCAGTCAGTGTATTTATATAGGTAATAAACACTGTGCTTTCAGATCCTCCTTTGAAATCTAAGGATTTCAAGCACGGTAACTTACCAAACCTCACAACATCAGTATGAGGCATCAGCCTTGAAATTTACTAACTAATACAGCATGATACAGTAATAGAGAACCTAGAAAACAACTAGCAAACCAGAAAGATCAGATAACTATACAACCTATAGACACTTGGAAAGAAAAATGTGTTTCTGAAGCTGCAAGTCTTTAGGGAGAAAAATAAATCAACTTAATGATACTGTTTTCCCTAAAGTGTTCAATCACCGATGCTTTCATGTTATTTACTGAAAATTCCCGACATAGTCTACTCTATGAAAAATGATTGGGAGTCTGAACATTTCTTGCTGCCAAAAGTGAATTCCTCAAGAACAGAAGCCTGATCTGTCACCGAGAATAGAAACACGGGGGAACAGATAATAACCAAAAAAGCCTTGGAGAAAATGGCTTAGATTAGAGCTGATTGTTTTGATATCAGCAGAACCCTGCAGCCTTCCTACTCCTGAGTAGCTGATGTCTGCCTGATCATTTGCAGCACATGGGCACATTTGCTGATATATGGGCTTCCAAAGGTGCATCAAGTGATACTGTCAATTGCTTTGAGACCCATTGAGAGCACAGAATAATTACAGCAAGAGAGCTGGCAGCCACACTTGGCTTCAGTATCTGCTTGTGAAAAAACTTGTCAAAATTTGGGCCAGCTAAACATTCTCTGTCTCAATAACCCTAAATTAAGATAGGGGTACACCTATCTGCTTCAGAGAGAAACTGTGAAGTAAATTTATTAGTATCTGTAAAGTAAGTGAGATCTTCTGAACTAATGTTGTGTATGTGCTAAGTATTATCAACTCAGCAGTGGTCATATATCTCATTTGTGGATGGCTGTGAAGAATCGGGACTGTATTTCACACAGGCTCTGCTTCCCTTGCCAAATGACCGGAATTAGGCAGAGAGATCTACTCTACCTTGAATCAGGAACAGGATCAAACTTGAACTTAAAATCTATCTTCCAACTGACAAGTGTGCCTTTTGGGGGTGAAATTAGTTTTTGTTTGAACCTTACTTGCTGGGAGTTTTCCAGTAAAAAATACCTCCGACTCCTTCCTTCTTTCTTCACTACAGGACTTGCATATTAGACTTGTTTCAAGGGACGGTGGTGGCTTAAAACAAAAGCTGAGCAACAAGGAAGGAGAAGGGGAGTAGGAAATAGCTTTGGCACACTTGTAAGAGTCAGACCATCAGTTTACTTGCAAGATTAAGATTGGTAAAACAAGATGCTACACAATTGAAAGAAAACATTTATTTTTGTTTTAATTTTGTTCTGGTGAGTTGAGAAGTAATTGATGTTTATGATGAAATGAACAATCAAACTAGTTTAGTCTACCTTACTGTTTCCACAGGGGCCAATACTGTTTCAAATTAAGGTATAATAAATCTGAAAGATCTTTGCTGTGTTCATTTTTCCTTACTGGGTTAAAAAAAAAAAAAAAAAAAAAAGGCATTTGGGAATTAAAGGATTGGTTTATCTTTTCTGCTTCAGGTACTCTAAGACCGCCATAGAAAGACACAGCATGTGTTCAGTCTGGATCAAAGTGAAAAAAATGCAACAAAAGGCACAATTCTGAAAGTTGTAAGGGCCCCTCCAGCTTCTGCAGAGCGACGAGACATCATCTGCTTTGTGGCACGATGCCTTGAATGACAACTAAAACATTTCACAGCAAATGCACAGAAGAATTCACTGCAAACGTGAGAGCTGTCATTCATCATCATGATATTGGTTATTATGGTAACCAGGATTGTATAACTACCTCCATTTAAAAAAAAACCACAACCCAACCTGAAATGCTAGAAAACCATAAAAAGGCAGCAGCCTAAAATAAAATAAAAAAGGCCATGCTGTATTTATAGGACTTTCTAGAAAATCAATTTTTGCTGACGTACAGTGACTCACAGATAAAAGCACAGCTTTTCCTCTTAATTCCAGTTTATAAATAAGGGTGGTTTATGCGCAGTTTATAGTAAATCTAGGCAAAACCACTCTTACACCAGTGTTTGCCATTTGGAGATACTTAACAAATGTCATGCTGATGCCAAGGTGTTTTCTGGGAGTTCCCCAAAGCAGGCCCAGCACCTGAAGGCCATTAACCAAGCTCATACATTCATTAAAAGCAAAGCCCAGCCCTTATGTAGAAAAGACACCCATCAGTTCAGTGGATTGTGTATTTTGCTATTCTCCCAAAAAGCTCCATGAAAGTTTTATGATGAACATTTGTATGATGAAGCGTGCCTAGAAATAGGACAGTGAGCTGACTCACTTGATTATGAAAGGAAAACAGAGGAGCTCTCTGCAGCTCCTTAAGAACTTCTCTCCACCACTCACTCAAGAGTATTCTGGACAGAGATCCAAAGTGCCCTCGTTAATGGACAAATGATCCCATGTATTGTCACAGATGTTAAAACCCCAACCAACCCAAACCAACCGTTCTACCTACAAGCCTGGGGAGGGGCAGGACAACGCTGCCCAAGCCCCAGCAGGACTCTCTTTTTGGCCAACCCTACAAAGGACTTGTCTTTTGGCCAATCCCCTGGCCCTGCTCCTGGCCAGTCCCACCCAGCCACAGGGGTATATAAACCCTCAAAACCCACCCCTTCCTCAGGGCTGTCTTTCTGCCTGGAGGACTTCCTGTGGTTCGAGCAATTAGTTTGGGTAGGACTCAAACAGAAGCAAGCGTGACCTCAAAGATAGAGGGACTTAAACAGTTAGAGCTGTAACCTGAAGATTAGAGGAAGAAGGTTTGTTTTCTTGGTTCCACTTGCAGTAGCAATATTGATCTGTTTTGTGACCTAGGCTAAAAGCACTAATATCTTAATCTTCTCATCAGCTAAAAAAATGTTGGTAATGTTTTTATTTAAAGGGTCACAGTTAAAAAGAGTATTATGTAAAGTGTTTTGATATGCTTGAGTAGAAGACAACAAAGAAATATAAAGCACTAGTCTAAAGAACAAAAGATACATTGCATAAAACCAGCATAGTATAGCTATTTATATGCATGTCTGTATTAAGCAGCCTTCTTGCAAAGTAAATCTAGCTTGCTTGCTAGGTTATTCAAATTTTTCTATATTTGAGCAAGCCCTGTAGTTTAATGCAGTACAGCAGCTGTTAAGTAACTGTTTATACAGAAACTTGCATTTCTAAGGAACCTAAAGTGTTTCATAGACTATGTACTACTATACCATTGCATCTCGTCGTGTATGAGCTGTCTGTTCAACTAGGAGTTTTAATCTACAATTGCTGGGGGAAGTCATAGGACTTTAGACAAGGATGTCATAGCAGCTTCCTTCTCTCAGAAAATGTGAAAGTATGTACTACTTGATAGCTTCCTTGGGAAGACGGATGGGTGCTTAGGCTCATCCACTGCTATCTTAGTAACTTTTAAGACTGATAAGACTAACTTAAAGAAACTCTTCTGTGACACAAGCTGTCCTTCTGTGGAAACTCGGTCAGTCCTAAATGTGTAACTAAAACACTATCTGCTCTTGTTTGAGGGTTTTCCCTTCCTCTCTAGCATCTTTGGGGTAGACAGTATCATTTAAGACAAACTTCTTGTGCTTTATGTAATGGGATTTTTAACTGGGATTTTGAGGCCTTTTCTTATCAATAATGACCTGCGTTATCCTGATAGGAGAAAGCTCTGGAACAACAGACAAACAGCGGTAATGTAATCTGAGGACAGCATGGATCACAGCTTTTAGAAATAAAAGCAGCAGATGTGAGGCAAAATGAAGCGTTCCATGAACTTCTGCTGATCCAAAGATTAGGAGGAGGTAGGAGCGGGATGAAAGGGCTGGCTGAGTCGATGCTGCTATCCAAGCTTGGAAGGCACCTAGGCGAACATGTTGGGGCATTTCAGTCAGAATTTAGGAGCACCCCTAAACCCCTTATGCTGGGCCCGCAGCCGCTGGGGCACCCTGCGCTGCCGGGGGGCTCGGCCTGGGCCCCCTCCCCGCCTCTCCCGGGGTTGCGGGACCCGCCGAGGCCGGTGCCCGGTGGGGGATGCTGCGCCGGGTGCGCTGAGCCGCTAACACGTGTGGGAGCGCCTTTTTTGGGGGTGGGGTGGGAGGGTCTTTTTCTTATTTCCCCTCCCTCATAAGCCGCTAGGTAACGCTCCGGCGAGGTGCCAGGGGAGGGTGTCTGAGGGGAGTGGTGCGGCGGGACCTCTGCCTCGGGCCTCCCCCGCCATGGCGGGCAGCCCCCGGCCGAGGTGGGGATCCCGCTGAGGGAGCGGCGGGCCTTCCCGGCGCCGCTTCCCGACGGGACGGAGCCCGGCCGCGCCCCGCCGCCGCCGCTCGGCCCCTACTCACCAGCCGCACCGGGCAATCTCGGCGGGGGGGCCGCTCGCCCGCCGGGCCTCCCCCCGCGCCGCCGGGGCCGCCATCAGGGTCACTGGCAAGCTGGGACGCCACGGCGCTGGGGACCCGCGGTGGCGCTTCGGGGCGGCCTCAAGAAGGCGGTGTCTGGTTGGTGAGATCCCGCACGGCCGCCCGTACGCCGCGCGGTGATTGGCTTGGCCAGGGTGGCGCGCGAAGCCGGGCATCCGCCCTGGCGGCAGGTCGGGGCTCGCCCTGAGGGGAGCCTGAGCGGCGGCTCGGCCCCGGCGGCGGCCCTGGGGGGAAGACGGCCAGCCGGGAGGCGATGTCCCCGGCCCCGCGGCTGCCGAGGTGCCGTCGGAGGGAGGGTGCTGAGGGGAAGGGAAGGGAAGTGACTCGGGGGCGAAGGGAATGCGGGCGGAGTGGAGAGAGAATCCGCGAGCGGCCTGTGGTCAAAGGCGCCAGCCCCTTGGCAAAGGCCGGCCGCGGGGGGTGCCCTGGTGAAGTGAGGATGAAGGAGAAGGGGTATCCCTGTGCCAGGGCCGTGCCTCTGCAAGGGGAGGGTGACACCTGCAGATCTCCCTCTGAAAAAGCCGCTTTTTGCTGTAGAGTAACCGACTGACTGGAAGTCTCAAAGGAGCTGTGAGGTGAAGGGACGCGCTGGGTGCCAGATGCACAGGAAGCCGCCGTGGGAACATGCAGACAAATGTCCCAAGCTGGTAATCTAACAAGAAACCTAAGCCACTGCAGAATCCGCAAAGAAACTCTGAGCTGTGAGGCAGAGACGGCATGCTTTGGTGCCTCAGTGTACAGAGATTTGGGTTTTGTCTTCTGAGTCCATAGTGGACTTGCTAAAATGAAAAGCTGTGTGTCCCTTAATTTTAGTTCCTTTCCTGTTCCTGTAGTTCATTGTGGAGCTTGTATTATCCCGGGCTGTGATGCAACAGTTCCCATATGAGACTTCTCTTTACCAAACTGATGCTCATTAGTGTGCTGAACTACAGATGCCAAAGCCTGGTGCAGTTGTTTGCAATTTTACGGCAATAAATTGTACAAAGAACTTAAGCTCTGCGCTGTTTTTCCCTGCAGATGCAGTCTTGGATGAGAATGTAGTAGCTTGGGAGTGTACTTGATACTCCTTTGAGACAGTCTACTTTCACAGGGTCTGGGTATATACAGAGCGCAGGAATTCTACAAGTGTGATTTCTGCTCTTTTAAATGCAATCTAAATTTTAGCGTGGACAGTGAAGGCCACAAAACTGGTTTTCCTGAGCTTGTTACCCAGAACAATCCCCTAGAATCAGTTAACACGCACACCCCCAACTCTAATATACTTGAATGATACTATCAGTGGTTTTGGTGTCTTAGAAGGAAATCAAATGGCAGATCTGGGGAATCTTATAGTGTAATTCAGAAACAGTACAAGGAAGGGGAAGAGAATAAATGTGTTACTGGAATTGTAATAACATAAGATCATGAGTTGTGCTTAGTGCTGCACGAGCATCTCGTTAGTTCCTCTTCAGATTGTTCCACCCTCAATAAAACCTACTTAATTAGTAGAGTGTTTTAAATAAAAGGTCAGAGTAAAGATATGTCTTGAACAGAGATCCGGAGTCTGGATTATTTTGCCTCTGACACTGATTCCCTGTGGGTCTTGAACAAGCCACTAACAAAACCTGTTTTCACTCACAAGTATAATGTGTATAGAATTTCTGTCAATGAGATGTGCAGTTATAGGGGCTGATAGACTGGACCTTTAACCTGTTTGTGGCTTTATTTCCTCCGTGGTAAATCTGATCTAACTGTCCACCTCAGAGTGATTTAGGGACCTAGTGCTTGTAGACTGTGTTGAGATTAAGTGAAAAACATTATCAAAATGTATTATTACAGGGATGGCTGCAAGAGCAGAAACACCCTTGAATTAGACAAAGTTGCTATAGATTCAGAAATAGGACAGGTATCCAGAGAGAACTTTTCCCATGTATCCTAGTACTCGATGAGAAAGGGAAAGCTCAAAAGGCAAATGCTGTCAAGTACTCAAGAGACACTAAACTGGTATGATTCTTGGATCTGAGAACTTTGGTGTAAAGCCCTGTTCTACAAGAAAGGGCTCTATCTTGCGTTAAGTGTCATCCTCTCTATTTTTTCAGTATTACAGAATTGTGAATGAATGATCTAAAGGTAAACAAGATGATGTTACTTTTGGATGTTTATAGTTGTATGATATTCCAGTATGGAAAGCTCGGATCAGTCAATTTTGCCTGTAAATTAAGATCACTTCCCATTCTTGCTTCAAAATAGCGATTAAAACTATTTCTTGGGTGTTTTTTTCCACATCCTTGTACTTCTTGGAATTGTTTCACTGTGTGAAGGCCTCCTGTATCATTTTGGTAGGAAGTGAGTTTACAGAAATGAAACAGCTACTGAAAACCTATGTGCATAGTCTGAAAATGCTTAATTTCATGCTCACCATGTCTTCAGCGCAGGGATATACTGTCTCCTCTTGGGACCACAACATATGGGCAGAGACATGGCTCAGTTTGCAGTAAGCTTCCGCCTCTGAATGGCTTGTGGTGCCCGACAGATCCGAGGGAACTATTTGACCTCTCTGCATGTGCCTTTCAGTCAGTCCTCATCAGTGTGCTGCTGTGGGTAGAGCAGGCATGAAAATTTGAGTAGGACCACTTTAAAGCAGGTATTGTATGCAAAAAAAATTAAAGATTTCTTTGCCTTTTTTTTTAGTTAAGCTCTCTGGCAAGATGTTGAAGTTGCATTTTAATCAATATTTGATGAGTAGCGTTTCTGAACAGTAGTGCAAAATAATTTAAAAATTAATTAAATTGCTGGGAAAATTTTGTATTGTTTAGAAAAGGCAATTGCTGTGTGTCTGATTCCCCCACCCACCCCTTTGCACATTTCATGACAGATGCTAGGAATTGACCATATTTCTAATGTGTGTGGTGATAAGAGGAATTAAAAGGGGAAGATTGATACAAAAGCTGTTTGAATCTTAAAAATTAAAAGCAGTAGTTGAGTTGACCAACACCTCTACCAAAGCTGAAGGGAAGACAGTATTTCATTTTAGCTGAATGATATTATCTCCCAGCTCCTGTGTGTTGTTTAATAAATAAGGGAGACGAACGTAATTCAATGTCTAATTATAAAAAATAAGTGAGATGATATATTCATCAAAAGAGAGAGATTCTACCTTTTAGTAATAGACAGCATCTGCTTTGTTTTCCTCTGAACTGAAAGGTAATTGAACTGCAATTCCAAGCTGTCCTGAAAATGACAGATCACTGAATTAGGAGTAGGAAGAAAGCAGAAGCCCTTTTGTACTAAAGAAAGGGAGATGGCACACTATAGTTGGATCTGCTTCCCTTTTACCAATTTCTTTCAGAGCTTAAGCAGCTCTGGGTGATCCCAGCCAACTCATTTTATTGTTTAATTTCCTAATGTCAGCAATGGCTGTTACAGTTACCAGGTAGAGCAGCATTTGCTACGCAGTCATTTTTATAACCATCTTGTCCTTTCTTCTCTTTGTGACCATAGAAACACATGTGGTTTGGAAGAGAATCTGCGTTTATTACATTCTTCCCAGTTCACTCAGCTTTACTGTAATGCTCATGGGTGGCTTTGTTTCGGACCCTTTTTCTGCTAGTTTTGAAGCTAAGCTAACTTTTCTTGTCTCTTGGTCTGTAAAAGTCAGAAGACTCCCTTTTTGTCTCACATGGTGATTAAGCTGCTTCACAAGTGCTCTTGAGATCTGTAATGAGTAAAATTGTGAAGCTGTTTTGGCAGATCAGCTGTTCTGTCTGGGTCACGAGCACCAACACTTATTTACAGCACTTGGACGGCTTCGCAGAAACAGACAGTTGTGATAACATTTCAATATGTATGCGAGAAAGCCAGGGCAGAGCATTAGGAGGGTTTCTGAACTGGGAGAGCTGGCTGATGACTGAGACATCGAGAACTATGCATTCAGTACCTAATGCTGTTGAACATTGTGGCATTATTGTATGGCCTTGGGCAAGCCCTCTATGCCTCTGTTTCCCCGTTTGCAGAATATGGGTATTTATCTTGTGTATATGTGTGTGCATCTGTTACACTCCTGTGATAGTGTTGCCTTTATCGCTAACACAAAGCTGCAAACTAAAATGAAACCGAATAGTTAATACACAGCAAAAGTAGTTGTCAAATCCATTCGCTATCCTGCCCTCTAAAGAATAGGCACAGAAAACAAATTTGGACAGGTTTTTTTTTCCCTTAGCTTTGCTGTCTGATTCTCTGATTAGTGCTGTTACACAACGTTCCAGATACAGGCACGTGGGGAAATCCTATATCTAGACCGGAAGCCTAGATCTTGAATTAAGATTTTAGAGAAACTCTAGTTATACCAGTTAAGTCTTGTAGACTCCATCATGGGTCACGCTTGTTTGGTGACTATTTTAATACTTAATTATGCATGAAGGGGATTTGTTGCCTTTTCTATCTGTAAGTAGGATCTGCAGGTCTGTTGCATGTGGCCTGACTTTAAGACTAGCACCTAGATGATAGGTTTTCTCGAGGTATTTAGCATCTTCCTAGAGCAGTTGCTCTACTGTTGCATCAGGCATGTTTGGTGAAGCAACTGCCACTCCAAAACAGACTCAAACATCTAGTGATAGAATAGTTTTGGATTTTATGGCTGATGTCGCTGGCTTGATTATTACACCAAGGCCAACATGGGTTGATGTGAGAGGAGGAAAGGCAAGGAGGTAATGTTCATGCAACAAATATCAACAGTCCCATTCCCAGCATTCCCTCCTTGCTGTGCCTACATTCCGGGCATTCCCCTATTTGCCGCACCCACTTTATTCCTGCTCATCTCAGACAGAGGTACACAGCAGGTCAGTTCTACAGCTGTCAAAACAGTCCTATGGCATTAAATTTTCAGCTTGCAAGAAAATTGATCAGGGCTGTCTTGAGTTATCTACATCTATTCTACATTCCCCATAGCAGATTGTCTGAATTGTTTTCTGTGGGAGGAAGCTTCCTTTCTTGGTTTGTACATGAGGCTGCTTATATACAACTATGATAACACATATAGTGTTACGCTATGTGAACCACCGCAATATAATGCGGAATAGCAATGTGAAATTTTGAGCACCTTCAGATGTGTTGAGCCAGTCAAGGTTTTGCTTTAAAAAAAAAAAAATCACTACAATTCTTTGAAATCAGGAAATGCGTCAGAGGAAGAAAGGTGCATATTAGCAATGTATTTTATCACAATTATTGTGCCAGATGCTGTTAAAAAAAACCCCACATTGCAACAGATACAAAGTTCCTTAAATTGGCGGTTGTGTATTGTAGTTCATGACGATCGCGGACTCTCACATCGGAGGAGAATGGGCTTAGGAACAAATGTGAAGACTGCAGAAAGGATGCGGTGGGACATTTGGAGAGCTCTAGCAGGAAAACTTCCTCTGCCTATGGTTGAGCAGACACGGAGGTTGAAGCATGTGGAGTGTAGGGTTAAGCCACATTGTTGAAGCAATTTCTTTACATTTCAGAAGTTTGTCAAGAAGGTGATCTGCTGTGAAACACCAGTGCTGATGAAGCAAGGACTTACTCAAGGCCAGAGGTTCCTTTTGTTAGAGCTAGGATGTGATGTCAGATTACAGCAACCACCAAGTAGTTCCTACTCATGAATTACACCCACCCTGTTTTATGCTTGATACTGACAGTATCTAAAGTACTCAGATGTTAGATTTTTCCTCTTGATTGATTAGAAGCCTTAAAGAATTTGGCCTCATACAACTTTGCATCAACTTAACATCTACAAATTAAGGAACTACAAATTAAGGATCACTTGTTTTCCACTCAAGCTTGGATTTTTCTTGTTGCAGCCTGTGCTCCACCTGAGAGAGATGGTCACTTTCTGGGCTCTTTCTGCGTCTTGCACTATCACCAGAAAGATTCTGCTGCAGTTAAATTTGCTCACAATGCACACAGAACAGAGACCACACTAGCTCATTCTTTCATTACTATGTCAGTTCACAAGCTTTTAACTAGTGTTTGCTAATAGAGAGAACAGATATGAATCAAAGCTAGAGCAAATATTTTCTGACTATGAACCCTCTCTTAAGTTCAATAGCTCTCCCAGTAGTTCCCAGTTGCTCTTTTGTTTGAGGCAGAGGCCCCTGGGCTCCAATTTAAGCTCTGACGCTTAGTTTTCAAAACCACCTTTGAAGTTGCATGTGTTGATGCTCTCAGCAAGTGGGAGTGAGAGGTCACTTCTTTATTCCTTTGAATGAAAAGAAACAGTCTAGAATATCTTCCTGGTTAGCATTTAGCTTCTTGCATCAGCCCTACAAGAAAGTGCATTTACTTCATACATTAGCATTAAGATGGTGACAAAAACAAGGAATAGGTACGTCATCTCTCTTAATACACACCAGCGTTACTCATCTGGAGAAGTGGTATGTTAACACAACATACACTAAATTCATGCATTTGCTGTGGCAACACTAGAAAAAGTTAATCTTTAGAAGACGTACAATGGGAGTTCTGAGCCCTAATAATGTAAAAGTTGACACAATAATTAAGTTCCATTGCAAGGACACAGACATTAATGGAGCATAGTTTGAAGACTGTGCCAAGATAAGGCATGTGTTATCACTAGGGTTGTCTTCAGTAACATTTGCACTAATGTTAAACTTTGTGTCATCAGTAACTGTTGTCTTTAGTCAGTTTTAATACAAATATTCCAAGCAGCAATTTTAAACCTTCAGTGGCTGCTTAAACAAAAATACAGTTTTTAACAACTATTCCTCTGATCTACTTATAGCAAAATACATACTTATTTCCCCAGACCGCTCTGACACATTTAAAAAGGTATCCAAAATAAATGTCAGACACCAAGACTTTTTTTTTTCTTACCCTTGGTACTTCTCAAAATACTCAGAGCTAATCTTAGATTATATTTTATCACCACAAACTGTCATAGAAAATTCAAGCTATTCCCAGACTACAAAAAACATGTGAAATTGATCCTCTAGCAAAACAATGTCTTTGTTGCCTTTTTCGCCCTTGCTTACAGCTATGCCAGGACTTCAGCTTTTGCTGTAGTGAAGCTGCACTGTATTTGCACAGTAAGTTGTATATTTTTCTAAAGCATTAACTTTTTTGCAAGCCGGGGGGAACATTCTACGTTAATTGGTTTGCAAGCAAGTATATCTCAGCAGCTCCTTTATCAGGAATATCTTTCTGTAGCACTTTGATCCCTGCTATTTCTAAAATTTGTTGCTTGTTTGATTTTCTAGGGCTGCCCTTTTAAAGTCGGGCAGCTGCAGCCTCTTAAAGTAGCCATCATTCAACTGGCAGCTGTTAGCCATATCTGGCTTTTCAAGTCCAGCTAAAAGTAGCTGCTATAACTTTTCTAAGATGTTATTTAACTTATAGAAGGCTTACTAAGAACTTTAAATCCTCATTTTGAGGTTATACGTGAAACCAGAGATTCTGTAAGCCTGTTCCAGGAACAAGTACTGGGGGCTTCAGGGATCTTGGAATCTAGCTCCGATTTCATCAATCTTTGTCATCCTAGATGAATCACTTCTGCATCCTCAGAAAGAACATCTGAACCATTTGTGACATCCTCAACTCCTGTAGCTCTTTTTCTCCACCATTTCCAATTTTTGAATGAAGTATTGGGAGAATTCACACCTTCCCCCAGCACCCGAATCTGGAGAAAATGATCTCGCCAAGGGTTTAAACCGTAAATTTCATCCAGAAATAACCTCTCGGGAAGCTTTATCAAGCTGCTTAAGCATTCAGGATGAGAATGTCAGCCCGCAACGTTTGCAGGGTTGGTAAGCCAAATTGTCTGAGGTAGCAGCATATATTCCGATGTTGTTCTCATCTTGGTGTGGATGAAACCGGGACAGTTGCCTGCAGAGCACAGCTGGGAGGATCAACCAGTGGTGGTTTATTTTTAAAAAAAAAAAAAAAGGGTTTAATTGGAGGCTGAAAATATGCATCTCTGTTATAAAACAAAGTATTGATTATCTATGTCTAAATTGGATGGAGTCTTGGTCAGGCGTGATCCTAAATGGAGCCAAGCCCAGATGTGAACCCTGTAGCGTCTGTCTCGGTGCCGTGGTACATGCTGCGCTTGGACTCGGACTCCCCGCTCCCGGGCTCGGCATCTTTTTGGGAGTGGGGAGCAACCTATCTGGGGGGATGATGACACACAGGTAACCCTTATAGTTGTCTCATCCTTTCAGGGAGCGGGAGGACAGTTGTAGAAAGCCTGTACTTCTGAAAGCAGCTTCCCTCTCCGCAGCCAGAGGAAAGCTTTTTTAACTCGGTGGCTTTATCGAGGAATTGAGCGCTGATGTTTACCCAAGCAACTGTTTTACTGTATGTTGTAATTAGCCTTTTCAAGCTAGAAGAATGTTAGGAGGGTCATATAGGTAAACCCCGGAATTAGTCGCCTGTGCAACCTGAATTTTGCCCTCTGTGCATATTTTAATTGCAATGTGTGATGACGCTGTGGTGGTTTTTTCCCCTGCAGCGCGGGTGCCTTCAGCAGTGCTGGGACGGGATGCTCGTTGTTGAGTAATGGCTCTACCAGCAAACCCTGAGTGGTTTCCCCTCCGGAACGCTGCACTCGTGGCCTCCTCCTCCCCCGGGAAATCGCCGTAGTCCCCCCACGGTGCGCCCGCTACCGGAGCCGCGCTCGGCCCACCCGGTACCGGCTTTCCCCGCCCGCTCCCACGCAGCCCCCGCCGCGCATGCGCGGAGAGCGCCCGCCCGAGTGCGCAGGCGCGACTCCCGCGGTGGGCGGGGCGGGGCGCCATCGCGGAGGGCGGCTGACAGTGCCGCTCTCGCGAGAGTTGCTGCGGGAACGGCAGCGGAGCAGGCGGCGGCGGCGGCGGGCGGGGGGGCGGTGACGGCCGCGGGACNCTGGGCCCCGGGGGTGTTCGGCCTCTCCCCGCTGCGCTCCGCGGGAGCCGCCTCAGCGCTGCCCCTGCGCCCCGGGGCTGTGGGCCCGCGCCTCGGCCTTCCCGGGGCGCTCCTGGGGCAGCGGGCTCTGCGGAGCGGGGCTGGCCCCGGGACGGGCTTGGAGCGAGGTCCCGGGCTGCCGAGGCGTTATCTGCTGGGCGGGATTCCCTGTCAGGGGCTGCTCTCGCGGTTGGGTGCCCCTCACTGGTTTTGGCATTTGGGTCCCGTTCCTCTTTGCCGTTCGTCTGTGGAGGGTTGGCCGGTGGTAGTTCTTGGGACTTATTTGTAATATTCCCCGGAAGAGTTCTGTAACTTCAGGCCGCTTCCAGAGGTTAAAAGGTTGTGAATACCCTGTAGGCAGGTTAACATCCATACCTTTCTTTCTCAGAAGACCTTTCGGGTCATGTTTCAAATATGAGGCGCTATGATAAGAGTGACATTTTTCTCAGCCTCTTCTAAACTTCCTGCTTGAGATTCTATGTTGGTTTTGTGGGATAAGGTTTAACTTGCCAATATAGTTTCAAATGATCTGTAGAATACAAGGATGCAGTTTTCTTAACTCCCACAATATCTGACTCAGACATCTCTTTTATAACCCAAAGAGAAAAATAGTCTGTAGCACAGTTAATGACTGGGAGAGCAATTCATAGATAAATATAGTATTTAAGGAAGGTCATTCCTTGTTTTAAAATTATTAAATGCCTGTGGTCGAGGGCCAAGATTTGAAGGATCACAGGTTATTAGTCTTCTTCAAACACAGCGTTGTTTGTAATCCATTTCTGGGCAAACTTTGGATATTGAGAATTTGTACCAAAAAAAAGTCTTTCAATTATCATCTGTTATGGTGATTAAGTCATGTAGTCTTTTAAGTATTTCATAATACCAGGCAAGCTTGTAACGTTTGAAACTGCTTTGTACAGTTTAACATAAGAAAGGAAAAAAATAGCGGCAATAAATAAATTCTGGCAGAGGTGACATTTTCTAGTACCTGATAAAATTATTTGATCTGATAAATATTATCTGTTCTTTGTGCTGTAGCTTAGTTTTGTAATTGATATCTTGTCTTGTCCTCTGACAAGACGTGCTTGAGGAAGTTGATACATACTAAGCTAGTAGATTGTGAGTATCATTTTTGACCCTGAATGTTCTAGCTTTTATATGCTGATAATTTAATTTATGTTTTACCTCATTCGTTTATTGTGTTGTGCTTCCTTATTTGGCTAATTTGAATTAGTGCTCTGCCCTTACAATTTTTTCTTTCTATTCTTTTGTCTAGAGCCTGACACTTAACATTTCTGCATGTCTTCCAGATGATGTATCCACACGGTTTTCTTTCTACCACCCTCAATAATGTTTTGTCCTATAACAGCTGATGAAGCTTAGGATCTGATTCTTTGCAAAATCTTCCACTGAATGTATCTTCTTTCCTCCCTCGCTTTGACTTTTCTAAACTGTCTGTTTTTCTGTTCCTACCCATATCACTTTCCAGAGGAACAGTGAAACAGTGGAAAGAGAACAATGAGAAAGCTTTTGCTTGCTAGAAAAAAATGCTGTTTGTAAGAGCAGTATAAAAAGTCTACTTTTGCCTATTTGTTTTTTGAAACATCTTTTGAAAAGAACGTGAGAATTGTTTCCTGTTGGCTACAACAGGGAGATTTGTATTTGTAGTTACTTGTGTTCCATCCTGAGCTGCAGCACTGTGTGGCTAATAAGAATTTACTGTTAGCTGCATCTGCTGCCTTTTCTTCCTCTTCACCCTCCCAGATTTCTTTAAAAAAAAAAGACATTCTCGCCCCAAATCACAGTAAGGTGAGAGACGAAAAACGTATTGATATTCTGAGAAATATTAGTCATTTCTCTAGTAAGATAATCTGATAATTCTTGTAATGTGTATTCATTATATTCACATTTTGACTGTTATTCATTCATACCTATCTTACTCCGTATGAAGTCTGTGGAGCCTGGGGTACACTATAGTATTTGCACCGTGTCCTGTTTCACTGCCATCTGCCTAAAGCAAATACCTACAGCTGTGCTCGCTAGTGGGCAGAGACGTAGCACAAGCTACTTCCCCAGGAAACTTATTTTTTTCCCTTGTTGTGTGGTGGGTTTGTTTGTATTTTATTATGTGGTTGACTGTCTATAAGAACTTATTTAATAAGCCTAGTGAACAGCAAATGCATTCAAAGTAACTTGAAGGGAATTGATGTTCTGAGTTTACCTTTCCTGACATTTGCTGCGTAAGTATCTCGGTTTAATATTTCTAAAGCTTTTCCCTAATTTACATGTAGCTTTCGTGCCTAAACTTCAGCTACGCTTTTGCCTAAAGTCACGATGGTTAAAGTTTTGTTCTACACTGCAGCTGTTGTTAATATCGTTACCTAGAAACATCACTCCTTTATATGCTGACAATATACTATGATGGTGGTAGTAATACGAATGCACGTTTAAAGAAAATTGCATGATGAATCTCTTTCATCTTGAATTGTGCTGGAAAATTTCCCAACATTGTACTTTTGCTAAGCTCAGGGAAATGCTGGTCTAAGTTCTTAGAAATGCTACATCAGTTTCTCTAAGAAAGTTGTGTTATTAACTCCTTCAGCCAAAAAAAAAAAAGAGTACTAGGTAGCAATACTTCTGTACCCCAAAGAAAGGAACAGTTACCAATTCGCGGTAATTTCTTTCTTTAAATGTGTCTTGAGCCTGTAACATATTCTTGAAGTTGTGCAACTTGCTGTTAGATTCTTAAGTTTGGATGTTAGGGCTTTCAAGCAGCGTTCCCTTAGCTGATGGTGTTTGCGTGCCTGTATAATGGTGCACATCTTCAAATGGAGCATTGTGCTGTTTGAAACACCAAAACCTTGCTGCCAGCAATATTTATGCTTTAAGAAGGAATAGAAACTGATGATGTCCAGGACATGTAGACAGTACGCTTGAACAACTGTTTGTATTTTCCATTGCTTCATACACAGTCATTCATGTAGTTCCTTAATATTGCTGTAATAGCAGAAAATTATAAATACCATCAGCTAAAAAACCCAAAGAGGCCAGGTTAGAAAGATGAGGAGATGGTGAACCGAACACAATAGATACTGGCAAGGGGAAAATGTTCCCGGCGAAGGGAAGTTATTGTTGCTGTTTGTGTGAGTATGCTCGTGTGGTGTGGAAGACTGACATCAAAAAGACAGATGCTTTTTCATTAGCATTGAAACTAGTCTTTTTAGAATCATGGAAATGTAGCTAAGGTGATAGACTTCTTGCTTTTAATTATCTGCGTTGGTCGAAGCTTGGGTGCAGTATGTTCATTTCCAGGAGTTGCAGTGGCACGGGCGGATTGTTCAGTTGCGATGTCCGTGGCTGTTGACAGCTCTGTCAGTCTTACTGACGTTTCGGTAGTGCTGTGTAGGAGCACCAAAGAAAACCCTGAGCCCTGTCCACGTGGGCACTCCACTAAGCTGGTCTTTTTTTGATGAAGGTGAATCCTGCAAATACCTCTTCCCATTCTACCAGTTTCCTGTGATGGAAATCTTGGTTGCGGTGTTTGCCTCAGGCTTCGTTATTCTTTACGGGGAGCTGAAGGTTGGACAGATGTGGAGCTCATGGAATATAAGCATGTTAATTGCTGAACTGCATTTATGTAAGGCAAGTTTTTCTCCGAAATGAGAAAATACTATTGCCATCTGCTGCCTTTGCATATAGCAGGGTGCTTTCTGGGCCATAACCACAGAGACTGAATTAGCAGGTGCGTGGGTTCACTGGTGTTTGTCAGATCTCTTCTGTCTCGAATTGTCATTGACAAGTACCAGCGCTCTGCTGGTTCTTCTTTCTGATCCCTTACCTTCTCTGCTATCAAATGTAGCTGGAGTTAGATTAAATCCTTCCTATTCTAACCTGAGATCAAGATAGAAGCCTTTAAAATGGTTTCAGAGTGTCTATCTACGCCTTGCCGGGTTTGATGTCATTTCTTCTCCGGGCCCGTAAGAGATACTGAACTCAAACCTGCTGATTTTCGTGCCGTGCTTATGAAGATTTTTTAACATGTTCTGCTGCTCAAGATGCTGGAATTTCAGGGTGGTTGCTTTTATGTTAGAGTGAGCCCAAACTTTTGTCTCTATGTAATATTATTTTAGGACACTTTTTGATAGCCATTTCAATTCCAAGAAAGTCCTGTTATAGACAACCCGCAGAAGTATTCTCTGCTTTGTCTTAACTTCCTGTATTTAAATTGATAGGAGCTGTATGAATGGGGAAAAAAAAACCCAAATTATTGGTGTAAGCTGCCTCTCCGGAATGGTCTGTCCCGGTGGGGGAGAGGAGTGCATCGCCCTTTGGCAGCCGCCCGTCTCCGCCGCTGGCTGGAGCTGGTGGGGTTCCACCGTTCCCGGTGCCGTGAGCGGGTCCCGCCGTGTCCTCCCTCCCGCCCGTCCTGCCCCGCTGTCATCGCCGCGGCGAGGAGCGGGTGCCCTCCCGGGAGAGGCGGGCCCGCTGCCGGGCGGGAGAGGGGAGGACCTGCCCTGCCGGGACGGTGAGGCGGGGCCGGGGCGGGGACCGGCGGCTCCTCCCGGCGGACCGGTGCCGGCCGCGGTGCCGCCTCCCGCTCCCCCCCCCGCCTCCCCGGGGCCGTCGGGGCGGCCATTGGGCGCGGGACGTGTCACTCGGGCGAGCCGGGCCTGGGCGAGCGGCGGCGGGAGGAAGCGGCGGCCGCGCCGCGCCGGGCGGAGGGAGCGGCCCTGGGCGCGGCCCCGGCCATCGATCCCTGCCACTTCCCCTAATGGCCCGTCTCTTCCTCCTCCTCCCCCTCCCCTAGGGCGGATCGTCCCCCGGCCTCCCTGTATGTGAGAGACGGGGCCGGCGTCTCGGAGGGAGCCGGGCCGCGGGAGGAGTGGAGGCTTCGGGGAGCGCTTCCTTCCCACCGCCCGCACCGCCGTGCGCGGCAGCCCCAGCATGGAAGCCATCGCCAAGTACGACTTCAAAGCCACCGCGGATGACGAGCTGAGCTTCAAACGGGGGGATATCCTAAAGGTAAGTGGAGGGTACGGGCTCGGGAGTTACCTCTCTCGCCCTCGGCTTTTCAGCTTCTCTCCCGAGTCTCTTCCTGTCTGTCTGACCTGACCCTCTTGTGTCCCCAGCGAACGCCATCTGCTTTTAACAGGGTGGCTCAAGATTTCCTCAATCCCAGTCTGATCTCTTTAAGAGCAGAAGAGGCTGTTTCATTTCTATGTTAAGCATGTGTCCCAAGGTCTCTCATTTCTCTGTTCTGAGATTGGAATATTTGAAAACTTAGTCATAAACATGGTAGCAAATAAGCAGAAGTACAAGATAATCTCTGCGCTGTATTCCCTTCTACGAGAGGAAACCCCTTAAACTAATGAAGATCAATTTGGTACTCCTTTCCTTTGCCTCCTGCCAAGGATTCCAGTATCAAAGAATAGTGATTAGATTATTTCTCAGTAGATAATCTTTTAGCATCAGGCTGTCAAATATTGGTGCTGAGTTTTATCTTCAGTCCTGATGAACTCCAGCGATAAGCTTGTGGCTGAATATTTAATGTAACTGTACAGATATAATGGATGTTGGAGTGCATCAGAGGAATTTTGGTGGCTCTTTCAGTATATCAAAGGCTTTTTAGGCTTTGTCTTGGCTATATTAAAGGAATTTGAAAAATACTTGAATTTCCAGTATTTAAAAAAACTGGACACACAGAACAGGCCCAAAATTTTACTGTGGGGGTGTTAAAGTATAAAAACCCATAGTGATTTGGCTTGAGTGAAGAATAGCTCTGAGCTTTGTTGCTTCTAAGTAATACAAAACATATTGTGGAACATTTTAATGGAGTTTCATTCAGAGTCAGTATTTCTCCAAGATGGGCTTCCTAGAGTGATGTATTTAGTATTAAAGTATTTTAAGCTCCTGCTTTCTAAAATGCTTTGAGTAGAAACTGTTTTGAGAGGTGCCTATCCTGCAGACACAAGGCTGTAACTTTGTGTATGCTGGCAAATCAAGTCCTGCAGACCTCAATGGGATCATTCATCTGCTCAGAATTTTTGCCAGGGAAGGGCTTGATTTTACTATTGTAGAACAGGTTGGAAAAAACAACCTCTATGTGTAAACTTAATATGCATTTTTTATAGCTGACATTTCAATAACATCAATGTGGCTGTGTTAAAAGTGCAGTAATATTGTGTGGCCAGATAAAGGTTGCAAAAATGTATCCTGCTTTCAGATTGATAACTTCTAAAGTAATGTATATATCATACATGTCCCCGGCCCCCCATTGGCCTAAAATGCCTGTTAGATCTGTACACTACACCTCAATTCCAGTGTTTATGTAAATTACCAGGATATTTCCTGTTGCTGTTTATAAACATTTGAGACTGTCAGAATTTTGGAAGTCTTCTGTGATAGTCTTTCATTTCTTTTTCTTAATCTGAGCTGTATTCTTCTGTTTTGGGTTACTACTATCTGCCCTCAACTTCTATGATGTATTTGAAGTAGAGCACAGTTGAAGTAAACTTGTAGAAAATGCTGAACAGGAAGGAAAAATTAAGTGTAATGAAATACAGTTTATTTAATAGCATATTTTTGAATTATATTAATCTAGTTTGGTATAGGAGTTTGCTGAAGTATATGAAAAGATGTCTTGTGAAAATTGCATTCATTTAAAAATATTTTCTTCTCGAAGAATTTATTTTTAGACTTCTGAAAGTTTAGTTTGTGCTAAAACTCTTACAACTGCACACAGTGGCACACAGTTGCTGATAATAAGACCTTCTTGAGTCCTAGCCACTTGATGTGATCCCATAGATAGAAATTTTATCACATGGTGGTATGTATGCTGTTACACTACAGTAATCAATGTATTTTTCCTAGAATACAGAGAGGGATTTTCCTACTCTAAGCCAGACCTAGGCTGGACACTTCCTCAAAGCATTGATGAACAGTTCTTCAGACTGTATTTCCTTTCAGCTCATATTCTGAAAATGTTTACAAATTTTACCTATTTACTCCATAGATGGGTAAACTGAGTCATAGAAATGGTAAATTGCTCAAAATTATCACTACAGTGAGTGGAAGCCCCAAGGGTTTCAGGAATCCTTCAGCACGTAGTTGAGTTCTGTGCAGCATAGTAAGGTTCAGTGTATAATTCCCAGTGTCTAGCTGGCAAATTTCAGACAAATAAACCAATGACAATCAGAATTGTTACAGTTCACTTCGCTCAGACTGACAGACTTGTGGCGCGTTGTCATTTTGAAAGTCTGGTTCACTTCAAATGTGTTTCAGGTTGTGGAAATTAATTTTTGTCAGGTGTGCCAGATCTGTTTTATTAGTACTTTGCTCAGGACTCAGACATCTCAGGGTATCCCATTCATGTTCCTCATGTGATCTGTCTTATTAATCAGATCAGTCCTGCTGCCCTCAAATGAATTGGGAAGAGAAATAAACTTGTAATGTTTGCACCTGCATGCTTTGCTCTTCAGATATGCCTTGCTGATGTGCAGTTGAAGATGATGCAGTGAAGACTTGTTTAAATCTAGCTAGTGGACACCTGTCTCCATGTACCTCTGGAAAGTGGAGTTAGTTTAATGGTATATACAGTGATGGCAAAAGATTGTTTCGCAGAGAAATGTTCTGCCTTGGCCACGCTAAGGAAAGAACAAAATCTTAACAATTTAATTCCCATGCCTTAAAAGTTTGTGTTTCTCTCGGTGGGGAGAGGAGGCAAAAGTGCACCCTGTCTGTCTCCCTCTGACTTCAGCAGATAACTTGCCCATGATGTCATGGTGCCATTACTGCTGCATACCCGCATATTCGGGACTTGATTGAATAGCATTTGAACTGTAGCCATTAAGCTGGTTGTTAGTAATCTTGTGGCTGGTTTCCAAAAGTGAGTGAAGATAGTTGACCTTTGGCTTGCAATTGTAAAACAGCTGAGTGAAGAGGAAAAGTGCTTGGCCTCTTCTTTTGTGGGCACTATATGGTAAAAGCTGCTTCTATGATTTTTGTAACCCTGGCTGTACTCTGCACCCCCTTCCACTTTTGTCTAGTGGTCCTATAGCAAGCAGTGTGTGGTATTACCATGCAGGATACATTTTTTAATACATTTTTTTTAAACTTCTAAAATACACTCAGTACTATTTGTTGAGCCTTTTTCAGAGAAAGAAAGGTTTCTGCTTCCTTCTGGGTCTTCTGATTATGGTACACTGCTTCAGGTCTCAAGATCACCATTCTTTTCAAGTACTGGTGGTTGTTTCACAAAAGCTTGTTGGTGACTGGCATCCGATTGGGGCAGGAGGATAGCCTGTCCTGTTATTTAAAAAGCTAAAAAAGGAAACTGAGGGATTCCTACTTGAAATTTTGATTTACTGTTGTTCACTTTGACTAGTTGATGGTTGTCATGATGCTTTTTCAGTCTTTTCCCCTTTCACTTGCTCTATTTATTGAAATTGGGAGGAGTTAACTTCAGTCTCTGTCTATATTTGTTATTCAGGTTTTATGTCCCCAAAATCTATTGTATTTCCAGCAGCTTCTGGTTTTGTTGGCCTTTGTGCTAACTGGCAAGTATCCAGACCTGAAGTGTGCTGATACTTGCTGGTGGTTTGGCAGGAGCCAGGGGGAAGGAGGCGGGGGAAGAGGGAAGAAAAATCATAATTTCTTTTCTCTGTTCCTCCCACACCTTATCTGAAGTTTACAGTTAATACCATGGTGCTCTGATAACTGTTTCTGCACAGTTAATACAGAAGCACTAAACATGTTCATGAATATCTTGACTGTTAGAATTGTGTTTTGTTTGTTGGTTTTTTTAAAAAACCTATAGACCACTGCTCCATTTCCTCTTTCTCCTTCTTCTGTCATAGGGTTGTAGCATAGCTGGAAAGTGATCTTCTGAAGAACTGAGTAAGTTCCTGTTCCTAGTAGTTGTCAGCATAATTAATTCAGGGGGATTTACAGATTGATTTTATGAGTAAAATTATTCAGGTGGTGTTTTAAATAGAGGGCCTTCATCATCTTTAATTTTTGGATTTTCACTTTTGTGTGACACACAAACCAGCTGCCCTATATGCTAAAAGAAGGAATTCCTTGGTAGGATTTTGATCGTTTGACAGTTTCATTTGGCAAAATCAAGATTTTTTTCTTTTTTCCCCCTACTCTGATCCTGTACTTGACAGTCACCACAGGTTCTGTTCACGTGATTGTTTGCCGCCAGACTTATTTTCTTTCTGTCAGCCTTTGAGAGGATTGAGTGTTTGCAAACAGTTGATGCTGAGATGGCATTTTCAGTTCCTGGATGAAAACCATTTTTTTGTGTCTGGATGCAGTGAAAGAGTTTTGAATAGAGGGAGGAGTATAGCGAGCAAGGGGAGCACGGTCTCCCTTCTCTTCTTCCTCGTCCCTTGTCTTTGACTTCACTTGCATTGGCTGTTAGGTCGCGCTGTCTGTGCTAGAGAACAGAATTTCTTGGCTTGCTGAAGAGTAATGCAAAGGCTTTTCCTCTACCTTGGTGAAATTGTTTTCACTCTTATCCTTCCTCTCCTTTCCTTACACACCTCCTTCATCTTTCTCCATATTTTTGTAAGGGGATGGACTCAGTGTGGTCTTGATGATTTGAATATGTGAGAAACAGTTTTCTGAATTAATCATTCGGGTAGATTGCAAGCACTGTGTGCCTCATAGTGAAATAGGTCAAGTATTAGAACAGGTTGCCCAGAGACGTTGTGGAATCCCCATCCTTGAAGATAGCCAGACAAGTCCCTGAGCACTCTGATCCGATTAGACTTGTTTTGAGCAGAAGGGTGGAGTGTGTGACTTCCAGAGGCCCTTCCAACCTCCGTTACTCTGTGACTTAGCTGTGAGCGTCAGCTCTTGTATGTGATGGCTGATTTGTAACAGTGCACTTGGGTCATGTTCCTTGGCTGGTGGCCTTGAATGAAGATGATATTTGTCACCAATATGCAATCAATATTGCAGTGTGAGAAGACAAAACAGAAAATTACAGGTACTCTTAAAGACAAGTACAGTTGTCTTAAATGTAGTTGATTTGGCATCCTGGCGGTTGGAGATCACCATGGTTGGACTTGGTGATCTCAAAGGTCTTTTCCAACCTAAGTGATGCTGTGATTCTGAGAGATCTGTGTTACAAAAAGTTGCTGCTATAAAAGGTTGCATTCCTCTGGTCTGCCCAGCTATTCAATGCCTATGTTTTTAGTATGACCTTTTCAAATATTGTTCCTCTTGCATATGATGGTAATCTGAAGGTGGGATGTGTTTTATTAGCCAACTTCTCTAGGCATCGGGGGGAAGGGTTGTGGGAAGGAACTATGTAAGCTCCACGAGGTGCGTGTGCCCAAAAAAGAAATCACTCGTGTTCTTTATTTGTAAAAGAGCTTGGACCTGCTTAGAGCAAGATAACATTGCTGAAGGTGTCTCTGTGCAGAAGACATAAATGCGGAGTGTTCCAAACTGTAAAGTGGTGTTTGGAAGCAAGGAGTAAACACGTTCCACCTTAAAAATGGCATCTTTGTTTTTATTTAGGAGCTATGTGTGCTGAGTATTTAAATTTGTCACTGAAAGCAGAGAAAAATTAGCTCGTGAGCTGTGTGCTACCTGAAGCCTACTGGAGTTTTGAATGTCAAACAAGACACTGATTAAAGCTAGTGGTCAGCTCAGCTAATTTTATTACATTGACTTAACATGTATTGCATTCTGTTATAACCAGGGGAAATGGTGCTAATTTGAAGCTCCAGCTGCCTTTTGCCAATTTAATGGAAGTCCTATTGTTACAGCTTCTCTGCAAGGTCCTGCTTTTGATATGACCGGTGTGACAGACTTCTGAAAAGCGTTAGCATAGACCTACCAGCAAATCAAATTTTGTCTTGCTAAATTATCTGCTTTGTTCAACACGTATGTCAAACTGCAAGCAACGTGCTGTATTTTTGTTCCTATTTACTGGCAACACAAAAATGTTGAACCTCTTTGGTTCAGTGACATGTCTCTTGTGATAACTGTCTAATGAGGGAATGTCTGAGAATTTCAGAATAAGAAAAATCTCTTATTCTGAGGGATATCCCAGGTTTTAGTTGACTAACTTTCATTTACGTTTTTTTAAAATGAAAATAGTAAAGCTTGATCACAGTTGGGGGAAGAAAAGAGGGATAATGACTTTTAGTGGCATGTGTAAAGGATGGAGACTGTCATAAATGTAGTATTCATGGTTTTCCAGTTTCTGTGCAGGGCCCTGCTAATTGGGGGAGGAGGAGGGATCCTGTGTGTAGTGAAATTCAGGGGTTTCTGATTTCTTACTATAATCAATAAGGATCCAACTAAGCGAGAGGAGATAAGGAATCCAGTCTGTCTGTGTACAGCTCAGCCTAGCACAAGCAGTGAACTGTATGACCCCTTGATAAAATCTGTTGTGCTTTAAAGTTGCCCATGGCTATACACCAAAAATCAATAACCAAAGCCTAATAACTAGGAGAAAAAGCGCTGGGCAAAGCTAATTCAATTTCTGAGAAAATGAGAGAAAATTAAGCATTAGTCCCTTAATAACACTGGAGCCAAAAATCTTACAACCTTAAATGGAGCAAAAAGGGAATGTAATTTACCAAACATGATGATTTTTACAATATAAATCTAAACTGGAAAACTACTAAAGATAACACTAAGACATTGTCATGATTGCTGTGAGACTGAACTGTTGCATTAATTTAAGGTTATTATACCAATGATGCCAGGTTTCCATACTTAACTTGCTGGTTACCTCTGAATTAAAACTTTTGCTAAATTGTTAAAACTTAATTTATGTACGTTTCAAAATATTTGAAAAATCAAAGCTATTTCTATAACAGTAACAGTAAATAACTTTTAAAAATCCAAACACCCCCTTCTATTCCCCACAAAAAAAAAATGCACATGTAAAGCCATTCATGCAGTGGGCACCAGCAAAGGATTTGACAACATACATGGACTAGTTGAGTTTTGAGTTTTTCCTGCGTGACTGCATATGAGCTTCACATTTCTTCTGGTCTGTGGTGTTGAGTTGCAGAATGTCCTTTCCAGGTCTGACAGCAGAGAGTTGTTAAAGCAATAAGCAGAACTGAGAGGGTCTGTAGCACCCCTCTGCACAGAGGATTATGTGTACGTCTGCGCTACGTACTCAAGAGATGGGACTGTATCTTCTGTAGCTATATCCAAGCTAAACTTCTGGTAGCTGGAGTAATGATAGCCACATTGTAGGACTCAGCATGATTTATGCAACTCAGACAGGACTCTGGATGAATACTTAGCCTGTGTTTAGTTCTATCTTACAAGGTGTGTGATGCGTTAATGTCTGAGCTAACTATGCGAAGGTCTTAATTAGCAAGATGTGTAGCAAAGGATAAGCCTGTTTCCCTTCTTCCCCCCTGCCCTCACTCTTTTCTTTCAGTGCTGGCGGGGTAGGTGCTAGCCAGAGAGATGAAGCTGTGGCTTATGAATGTAATGTTTAGGTAGAAGGGTGACCAGGGAAATGCATTTGTTCTTCCTCTGAGCCTGATCTTACGGACTTAGAAATGGAGCTTTTGTGAAAAATCCGTGTCACTGGGGCACTAGTGAAAAGAGGCACTTGGTCTCAATGTTGGGGGTTTTTTATTATTTTTCACTTGCTTTCTTTAGCATTTTATTAGGAAAGCTGCCTTTGATCTCTGTCATTTCCAGTTTTCTGTCAAAATTCTGTTAAATTCAAAATGCAAATGAGTAGCTGGCTTGTACGCGTTCTGCATTTCTACGCAGATCAGCAAGCTGATACTGCAGTAGTTTGATACACAAGTTCTTATCTGCAGCTTTAGTCCACAGCAGTTCTTGCTCTTTCATTTCCTTTGCTGGCCCTGCAGTGGCAGTTAACGCTATCTCCCAAGTTGGGCAAACATCAGTGACTAGAATATACACAAGGAAATAAAAACTGTGTTTTTTAGATGGTTTGGGCCTTGGGAGAGAAAATAGGATAGCAGAATACTTTCTGTGATTTTTTTTTTTTTGTTTGTTATCTACAGCGTGAGGAATGCTGTATAAAGTTGTTCCTTTCCCTCAAGTATCCGTATCTTTTTAGATGGAACAGCAGCGTTGTCGATCTCAATCTGTCAAGCTTCTAGCTGCACTTTGTCACATTCTAGGCTCATGCCCTGGTGCTGCGTATTTAAAGCGCTGCTCATGAGTGACACATGCCTTCAACTTTGAAGTCATCTTGTAACACCTCATGAGAGTAGATGTTCAAATGGAATAGCAAAACGGTTGTGAAGCAGACTGCGGTGGAGCCTGAACTTGTTCCCATGTCTTATATGCATGATTGGTGCCACCATCTGACAACTCAAGTGAGAATTGGTTTAACAAACTTTAGAATGTGTTTTTTTCATGGTGCTATGTGCTAAACACATGGGGTTATACGGCTGAGCTCTAATAGAGCAAAAAGTGAACTGAGTTTCCAAAACTGTTCATGATAATTATTTTTAGGATATTTATTATATTCCTGAAACCCAGATGCTACTCTACAATACTTCCTGATTAGTTACTTGATGCATATGAAATTTGCATTTTAAATGGTTGTGTTCATAATTTCCCTCAGCTTGTATTTCTCTCTTTGCCAAAAGAACAGTGTTTTTCTTTATATACACACACAAAAAAAAAGAGCGTGCCCATTTAAAAAATGTCTTAAATATCTTGAAGAGCCTAAGAGGGTTTTTTTGCCCTTAAGGAATGCTCACTTGAGTTTCTGTACCTGATCCTGGATCCTTTTGTCTCCGGTTGTTTGAAGTTGTGGAAACAGATAGACAGTCCTGTTACTGAAGATTCATCGAATCAGTTGGTTTTTTGATCCTATGGGGGCAGGTCAGGATGGTGGCTGGAATAAGGCGAAAGTTAGGACAGCTATTTTTGTCTAGGAAGTAGATTGTCAGCCTCTGTAGAGTAATTAATTTATAATTGTGATGTTCAAACGTTACTGACCTTTATAAATAAAATACAGAAAGAGAATACTTAACAGAGTAGATTTATTCTGTTTGTACCTGTTGAATTTAGCTTCTTTGCATGCGTGCATGTCAGCATGCACGCTTTGTCGTCAACTGCGTGTTGGCTCCGCTGCAGCTGGACCTCATGCAGAGAGCAGACAGCATTTTTTTTTTTTCAGTTCAGCTGAGCTGTAATTATACTGTTAGTCTCTAAAACCTCTTATTTAAATAATTTTTCTCTGGAATTCATGCTTTCTGCATTGAGCCAACCTACTTCTTGCTGTAACTTGTACTGAAACTCTACGGGGGGGGGGGAGAGTGCTGCTGTTATGCAAAATTGTTTCCCTTGGGAGGAAAAGGGGGAATTCTTCATGAGTTATGTATGAGCCAGCAGGTTCCACTAATCATAGCAGCTCTGCTAGTGCAGAAGGCTTGTGGTCTAAGCTAGTCAGCCCTCTGGTTTGTGAGAAATTGGCACAAAATTTTGGACCATGCAATGGTCAATGAGTTTGAGTAGGTTTTTCCATTATAAAACCTTACATGCAGTCAAATTTTGAGTATTCTTTTGTTATCTACACTTTTTTAGAAAGTGGTATTTTAACCATTTGAACTCTTGGAAAGAGCTATGCTTAGATTCCAGGTTTAAGGGAATTTATTTCAGAATACTAGGAAGGATTTTAAGCTACAGAAGTGTGCATCTTTTGCTGGCATCTTTGGAAAATCTGTGACTTTTACTTAAGAGTTATTTATTTCCCTGAGCTACTGTGTAGTTCAGGTCTTGTGCTCTAATCGTTACTGCTACTGAGGGCGTAACTAATCAGGGAAAACAGCCGGATTCTTTGGGGAAGGGGAGGGGAAAGGCAAACAGCGCTCAGAGCGTGTCCTACAGTTGCAGAGGAAGGGAAGAAACAAATGCAAGGAGGAAAATGAGGAGGAAGCGTCATCTGTAATGGAGACAAGTGCAATGAAAACTTTTATAGGTGAAATTTGGCATTTTACACCCCCCTTCAAACAATACTTGAATTCTGGTGAAAGGAACATCAGCTTGACAAACGTGCCTTGTTGAGGCAATATCAGGAAAACCTGTTGTGCATATATTCCACAGTTAAATTTTCTGTTTCTGTAATGTTTTCCATGTCCTTGAAGAATACTTTGTCAAGATGTATCCTTAGCCCTGGAAGTGATAGAGCATGGACTGGCAATTCAGCCTCTCCTCTGACCCCTGGAATGGAAGAAGCAGAAGTTGCTTCTGCTTCCTCCTTGCCTTCACTTCTGTCCTTGTTTCTTAAAATACATTTTGCACTGACACCCCTGCCCTATCTGTAATGAAGCTATAGTTTGTCAAAAGCCAATGTGTGGATTTGCCTGTTTTGACCATTTGTTCCAGGGTGCCTAGATTTTCTTCCAGCGACAACCTGTCTTGACACTTCCTTACTCCTTAGCAGGAAGCAATACGTTCCTCATTTTTTTCCTGAAAATTGCCTTTTAGGTTGAGTGTAACTTGCTCTCTGCCAGGATGGATAGATGAAGACTCTTAACAACTCTACTTAAGAAGACCCAGATTGAAGCCAACAACTACATTTACAGGGTCACAAAAAATAGAGATAACTAAACTGATTGTCGTTGACCCGGCTTTCCTGGCTTCCACCCCTTCCTTTGCAGCTTGTTGTGTCTAGAAATCTTGCAAGCTGTTACCTCCACTCAGTTTATTTAGGTAATGTAAAAAGGAAGAGCATAGGTAGAAAGAAGCTTCCAATGTTTCTCTAAACTTCCTTGAGCTTTCTTTTCCTTGAAAAGCTTGTGTTTCATTCCGTCTGTCTCGTAAACACGTGCATGATGCTGCAGTATGATTAGAGACACTGTTGATGCTATTTGCATTATGAGTAATAAGTTCCCCCTAAAGCTTATTTGCTGAGGGGGAAAAAAAAAAATTTTTTTTTTAACTTTTAAAAAAGCTGAAGTTATTAAACGTAAGGCAATGTGTTGATAAAACAACCCCTCTACAGTCTGGTCAGCTACTGAAATCTACACATGGGTGACTTACATGAGTTGCAGATCAGCATTCAGTGGAAGTGTATGCGTTACGCCACGTGGGTTTAGTTCTAGACCCTCTTGGGCTCCCCAGTTTAAAGTCCCTGCCAAGCAAGTGGGGTTATACCGTTTCTTAGTTTGCTTTGCGTTTAACTGGATTTGGCTGTTTTTGTTCAGGATTGCAGTCCAAAATGAGAAGTCTAGCTATACCTAACTAGACTCTTGCAAAACCACCTGTTTTCCCTCAGCCGTGGTCCCCAAAACTCCTAATTTACTAACTGAATAGGGAGGGGGCGTCAACCAGATGAGTGGAGCTAGCTCTCGTGTCCTAATGCAGGGAACACGGAATGCTGCAGGAGCGTGCCTGGGTTTGGCGAGGTTTTTCAGCACTATCATCAACAGATTTGAGCTGACCTTTTACGTGGCCCTTGTACCACGTTGCCAGCTACCTGTATTAGTCAGCTTTTTCCTATTCACTGCTCATCGCCACAGATAATGTTGTTATACCTTTACAGTGGATCATGCTCTAGACTTCCTCCTGTGGAAGTAAATTCTAGGCGCCTTGATGTTAAAGTACTGTCTTGTACCATTCTGGGAGCAGTTCCCATCTGAAGTGAATTTTACACTGTTTTTAGGATCAAAAGTAATTAAAAACTCTGTATGCATCTAGGGTTCCTCTATTATTCTCTGAATATCTGCATTATTTGCCATTAGAAACTGGGCTAGATGGAATCCCTGAGTGCTGGCTGTATTGGGTGAGACATTTAGTGCTTCCTGCCTGTATAAGGCCTTGGCTTCTTGCAGTCAAGCTTTAGTGTCTGTCTCAGCTGGAGGCTGCATCTGGACTATTGTGTTTCAACAGTCACTGCTGGACTATTGTGTTTCAACAGTCACTGATGGTCACACCTTCTATGCATCTCTCTAAACCCATTTTGAGTCCATCTGTACATTACAGCATTAAATTCCCATAATGTAAACATGTACTGTGTGGAAAAAGTTATTCTCTTTGTGGGTTTGAAACATGCTACCCGGGAATTTTACTGACTTTTTTTTCCCCTCTTCTGTCCCCCTCCCTTTGCAAGAGCTAGTAGGAAAACATGATTCCCCATACTTCTCATGGGGAGAATAGATGTGCAAATGTCCTTTTGTCCTTGTTGCTCTCTTTCTGAGAAGGAAGTTGGGGAGTCTGATCTCCTATAGTGCAAAAACCATTCTATACTTTGATTTATCCTTGTTTCTTTCTCAGCTTTTTTAGTTCATTTTAGTATTTTTTTCAAGATGACACAGAACAGATTTACTGTGCCAAGGTACTTTTGGTTCTTTTTTGACAGAATATTAGGTAATATTTCTGTTTTGTTTTCAGATTACTACCCCTGTGATTCCAGGATATTTGCTGAGAAGTCAAGTTTGTTTAAAACCTATACAGCTTCATATAGTTATGGTTCTTTGGGGTTTTTGGTTGTGTTTTTCCTCTCGCGTGTTATTTGCATATTGTATTTAATCTGACATCAGTCATTCAGTATTGGTCTTTCAGTATTAAAAGCTATCTGTGCAACTTGTAAATTTTAAGGTTTGAGTGTGCTTAACTGTCTTGGTGAACTTTGCCACTTCACTCCTCAGATCACTTGTGACGCTGTTGAACAGTGCAGCCCCTCCTGGGATCTCTGTGGTACAGCCTCCCTCCGCTGTGGACACTGACCCTTTGTTTTCCATGTTAATCTTATATTAAGCCACTGGGGGGGATTCTGTGGTGTGAAGGGGTGTATTGGTGGTGGTGAGTAGCCAAAAACGTGAGTTTTATTTTTTTTCAAAAAGCAACTCATGTAAAACCTAGAAAAGCCTGAGTCTTGGCCTTGCAATTATTCTAGTTTATCTCAGTTAGTGATTCATCTGTCTTCTATATGGAGTTATGTTTTTGTTCTCTCTTGCCACTGATTAAATGGAGGTCTGAGGTGAAGACTGGTTTTCACTTTTATAGCCTTGCCGGAAGAGCCCAGCTTCCAAACAGCTGCTTGAAAGTCAACTTAATTGGATAGCTGTATTTCCAGGGAGGTTTTATGGCTGCATGCGAGCAATATTGCTGCAAACCAGCTGGGACCAACTGGCATCTGTCATGATGCAAGATATGTATTTAATATCTTTAGATAAGGCCTGATCCTGGTTTGTGAGTACGTAAATGAGATGGTTTCCACGTATTGAGGTCTTCCCAGAACTCCACTTTTGGGAGTGATTTTGAATGCATCCGCACTAACACATTGGGTTAAAAATCCCATTTTGTTGTGTAGGAATGATTGATCCCTGTTCAGGGCCCTGGGGGGAAGTTTTTGTGGTCAAGGCATTGATTCCTGATTGGAATCTCCTAGTAAGAGTTTTAGTGCCTTAGCTTTTACTGAGACTTACAATGGAGATATTGTGCTACTATAATATACTAGGGAGCTTAAAATTAGTCTGTGGTCAAATAATATACCCTAGGGTGTCAGTGACCTGCATTATGATATCCCTTCCAGGTTATTGCAATGGAGCCATAACGAGTTCTATTCTTGTTTTAATTTGTTCTTGACCTGGAACAGTTCTTCTAATTTGAGACACTAATTAGGAGATGGTTTTAGTTATCTCTGATCTTTTCCGTAAAGAATTTGTTGCCTCAGCTGTCTTGACTTCAGGATTCTGGAGCAAGTTACTGCTTTTGGCATTCACTATCTGCATTTCTGCATTATTCATGTAAGGACAGTCTTTGATTTTTCTTTTTTGCCCATAAGCCAAGAAAGCAGCAGTAGACTTCTCTTGAGGAGATCACTGGTGTTTCTAATAGTATGTTACATTTACCAAAAAATAAAAAGGATGTATCAGTAATTATTTGTCAGTTTTATATTTCTCTGTTCCTCTGAGATCTTGTAGGTAGTGCATCTTCTTAAATTAAAAAATTATTCCTGTGTTAGTGTACTGTTTTTCTTCCTATCCCTGAGTAACTTTGGACAAGTGTTTCTTTTCCCAATCCATGTAATCGTAAGCTATGATAGCTATTGTCAGTCTCTTAAATATAGAAAGTTCTCCTACTCTTACTTGGTATGAGAAAATTCCATTTAAATCTTTTATTTTCCTTTTATGGAGAGAATTGAACATGAACTAATGCTATTTTCTTAGCCCTGAAGTGAAAGAGGAACTTCATAATGTGAGGGGAATTTTTGTTAAGCATCACTTTGACGTGCAGATGTTGCCCCCCCGCCCCCCTTTTTATTTTTTTATGCTCCTCATTTTCCCCTCTCTCCTCCCCCGCAGTGTAATTCAGAAGTTTACTTTCAGTAAGCCCCCACAGCTGTGGGTTTGGACTGTTTCTGAGGTAGAATGCAAGTTCATCTTGCTCTGGATGGAGTTCTTGGGCCTTGCACCTTTCCACTTCGAGCCAGAGTAGGAACACTCTTTTGACGCTGGGATGAGTGTAGGTTATGGACCGTCAGGCGCGTCTCTGATACGCGTGTAGTCCTTACTGTATAGTGGTCACCTCTCCGCATTGTTTTTCAAAAGAGGAGGTTATTCATATCTTTCCACTTTTTGCTATTCATAATGGCTTCTGGCATTCCTTGTGGGCTTCTTTTTGGGGTTAGATGTAGGCCATTGAGATCTGATAGCTTTCCTTGGTTTAAAGGAGTGATCCTTACTCTTCAACATCTGATTCCTTGTTTGTGGTTCAGATGTCCTCTCCAATTCCTTAGTCTACCATTAGTTATGAAAGTATGTTCTTTTTTCAGTCTACTGAGGAGTGCATGTTTTTGCAGACTCTGGTGGGATGTGTGGCTTTATTTTCTTTTTGAAAGGTTCATCTTTCCTGTTTTGCCAGAAATTGTTGGGCTTTTTATGGTTAAACTGAGGCCATTGTAATTCTGCATTTTGTTATTCCGCGTTTGTGAGTACAGAATTGTGGATGTTTCATTTTGTATGCTATTGGCTTTCCAGAAATTGAACCATAATGTAATGATGAGTTTGGAGAAGAAAGAAAAATGGATCAGTGTTAGAGTAAATCAACGCTTTTAACTAAGGCCTGTTGTGACCCAAAAATAAGCTAAACTTAAATGTCATTAAAAGATTTCTGGGATATAATGGTTCATTATTCCATAGCAGACTGAAAACAATCATACATTTCTTCTTAAAATTATCATGAATTAAAGATGAACATGAAACATTAGTACAGCAAACCTACTCTGTGTTTTTATAGAATTCCGTGCGTTTGCCCTATTGAGGTTCACATATGTTAAAGGCAGGAGTTGCTGTGAAAGCACTGAAGAAGCTTTGTGCAGAAAAGGCTGGCATTTTTGGCAGTTGGGTAAAAGCTGGGATTGATTGTGGACAAGCCTATGGCCTAAGTCTTACTAATAAAATGACTGAGGTACAATGTTAAGAATCTCGACATACAAGTTGTATCCATGATGATCAAAGATCTAAGGACACCTGGAGAAGAAATGAAAGGTCTATATCTGAAAGAAGTTGTCTTGGGGACTTTGTAGATGTAGAAAGATAATTGAGCATAACCTGCTGGTGCAGTTTGTTTTTACTGGCTTTGGAAATTGTTAGAAACATTTCTCAAAACAACCTGTGAAGCAGAGTTGTGATTAAAGAGATTTTCACAAAAGGTTATTTAGCTGCAAGATCCACTGAAATCCGTATTTTTGTTTGTGGGTTTTGGTGTGTTTTTGTTGTTGGTTTTTTATCTAATGTCTTTGCCTTGTTGACTGTTTTTTGTTTTTTGGGTTTTTTTAATTTAAGTTTGCTTCCTGCATGCCTGAAGTTTCAATTTGGAGTGTGCCTGATGTCTTTGGCTAACAAAGGTCTTTCGGTACATCTGTTATTTGAAGTCTTTTTCTCTTAGCAGAACCAGCATCATCCTGGTTGGTTGCTGTTTGGTGGTTTTTTGTTATGTTTGTGTTTTGTTTTGTTGGGTTTTTTTAAAGTGTGGCTGATGACCTGCTGGCAGCTGTGCCTGTCCGTTGAAACATGGGCGCAAGAAAATGGCAATGTGCCATCTCAGGCCTTTAAAAGCAAGTCCCCTAAAAGTCTTTTTCCATTAAAGGGCCTCTTTATTATCCTCTCTTTTTACCTCATTCACTGTTACGTGGGCAGGAAAATCACTGGTGCTAATGTAATGTTGTACAGTAAAACTGCAGCTCATTTCTTCTTGTTTGGTTCTGTTTTATGAGATTGCAGGCATTCTGTGAAATGTTTTTAAGTGGGTATAATGTTCTAGAGCCCATTGTGCAAACTGCCTTCAGTTTGCTTAGTTTTATATGTACACTTACGCTCTCATAAAGATTTGCAAGATCTCTCGGTGTGCTTTGCATTATGCAAATGTGACAGGAATGAGTCAGATGATATTCAGCGTTCTGATCAGAAACCATTTGCAAGTGTCTTCCTCTTGTGTGTGCGTGTCCCACTAGAGAGGAAGTCTGAGCAGCTTTGCAGTTACTGGAAAACCAGAAGAGTTCCTGACTCTCTTAGATATTCTCACTCTCTGAAGATCAGCCAGACCAAGTACCTATACGTTTCCTCTCCAATTCAAGATGATGCTAGACATGTCAGAAAAAAACAGATTAAATAAACTATATCAGCAAAAAATATGCTAGATTAAAACTGTCACTCTACAGCTGACAGTTGTCTTCTCTGTTGAATATAGTTGCAGTTCCTTAGTGGTAAATTAGTATTTTAGGTGCCTTATATGATGTTGTTAGTTCTGTAGAAAACTGAGTTCTTACGTCATGCTAAGCCAAAATGTTGTTAGTTGTATGCACTGGAAGTACCTTGATTTGTACAGGGAAAGATAAGCTTCATTAATTTATCTTTATTTTAGTCATTGCTGACTTGTAACTGAATTTATAATCTAGTTATGAAGGTGCCTTGTTTTAAGCAAGAGTTTGTTTACATTTAGTTGAATTAAGATTCTGATAAGGAGTAAAAAAATCATCCTGGCCAGGAGGCTAAAGTCAACACTATTGTTGGTCCTGCTGTTCTTTTTATGTGGATGGATTTGTCCGACCAGCCCTGCGGAACTGATGTGATTGGGTCTCCTCTTCTAGCTTTCGTCAGTGAACCATCCCAAAATGAAATGGGTTGTAAGTGCTGGCTTTTTGCAGATCTGCATGTCTTCCCCACAAAGGAGAGTTAAATTTACCATTTTAAATGCACAGATAAGAGGTTAGGCAGCAAGTTATACACATGTACACACAGGATTGAGGCAATAGAAAGAGCATTGTGTGGATACCAACCGAATTATGCATTGTGGCTATACCTATATAATATGTTACAAAATCATGAGGGCTGTGAGAGTGTGAACAGGCTTTTTGTGGGCTGAATTAAGACATGCTGTAAAATTACTGGCTAAGAGCAGATGCATGCAAACTGCTAATGTGCTCTAAGAATTATGAGAGTAATTAGTCTGAACTGACAGGTGAACCTGCTTGGTAAGAGATTGGATCTTGTGGTGCCTTTCTTAATTTTTTTTTGTCCTTTCTTGTGTCTTTGTGTAACTAGCTTGCGATACTGCTAAACTTCACATTGAACCTCAAAGGTCTCATGTTGCAGGCTTTGATTTAGAGAGCCTGAGGCTTTTGCTGACCTACAGCATAGGGCTTCTTTTCTGGAAAAAGTTAGGAACTGTTAGCTGCTTGAAAAATAATTTTCCATTTATCTTATAGCTACCAGTCTGTTTTTAATTCCTTGGATGATTTCTTGCTTCCCTCTGTTTCCCTTTACAGTGTTATTCAATCTCAAGGCATCTTCCTGATCCTATTTAGTGCTAAACTATAGCATGCTGTTTTTTCTTTTCTCCAAGTTTTCCTATTGCTGATTCTTGGCCAGGTTCCACTGAGGTAGCTGGATAGTGGCCACCATAATCACTCTCAGCTATCTTATATATCTGAGGCTATTTTACGCTTCCCCTCTCCCCCCACCAATATTCATATCCTGCAGAATAGAAGAGCTAAGGGGTCATTCGATGATGCATCTCTAATATGCTGTCTTAAACGAAGATTAAAAGTGTCCCTTCCTGTGACTGCTTTGTCTCAAGCTGGACACAGACGCAAATTGCTGTCTTAACAGTGTTTATCCACCTTATAGTAAAAAGCAATAAGCAGTCTCTAGTCATGTGCAGTTTTGAGATCTTTATTTATCAAATGGTTGGTTCTTGCTGCGTTTCTAATTAAAGCATCTGGGAATGGTATTGGCTCGAGTCTCAGTAAATTAGTCTCTAAGTTAGTCTTTAATATTCTGCAACATATTAAAAGTACATTGATGTGTTATTTTTTCTTATTGTTTATGTAGTATGGATTTGGAGATGCCTCATTCTCCCTTCCAATATGTTATATTAGAATTGGTTAAATAGGTACAAATCTAGCAAAATATTGACTTACAGCTATGGTGAACCTTGAAAAGCTGCCTATTCTAGGAAATTGGCCTCCTGTTATCTCTGATTTCATGCTTTTTCCATCTGTCTCAAAATGAAGAGATTAGGGCTGATCCTAGCTATGCGTGTGAGGCAGATTATGGTAATCTTATTATTCTGATCTCATTACACTTAGTCTCTAGATTTGAAAATGTCCTGGTTTTAACCCTTTCTTCAACAGCTACCAAAAAAATTAGTGAAAAAGATAGTGCAGGTGTGTTCTGCGAACTTCGGACTAAACGTTTATATCATCCTGAAATAATGAAGCTCTTAAAGACTTTCCTAGTTAGAGTAATACACTTTGTTGTTGTTGGGTTTGGGTTTTTTTGTCTAAAGAGACTATCTAAAAGAATAAGTAAATCAACTCATTTCAGTTACAAAGGATGAAATTCAGCTTATATGAGAACAAATAAGTGACAGTTATTAAGAATTACATATTCAGTTTAATAATTTGGGGAATCTAAAATAAGAGTATCTTGTGGAGATCCTTAGTTCATGATAGGTCAGTATTTTTTTCTATATCTTTCTGAAAAGAAATGGGATTTTCCAGAGCTTTGTACCAGTGTTTGACACACAAAAATATAGAAGTCCATTGAGTGTCTCCTGATCTCATTACAACTACACAGAAGTTAATGCAAGATGCTGCAAAATATGTAGCTGTGTATTTGAAATGAACAAGGGACAACTGAATTGGAGTACCGAATTCCCTAGCTTTTCAGTAGCTACAGCACAGCTTCGCTATAGTTACTGGGTGGTCAACTTTAAAAGGGTTAACTTTCTAGTCTGTGATGGAGAAAAGGCCTCTTTTCTACACTGGGTTAATAAGTTTTACTGAGAACACTAGTGCAAACATTGTCAGGTGGACTCAAGGATTACAAGAGGTCTTTGTCTTAAACTTATGGAGGAAGCTACGTCCTTTCTGCACAGTTTCAGGCACCAGTTACGAAATAAGTGTTATTGCTTCTTCAGGCCTGTAAATGAAAAGAAAGCAAAATGGCAGCTGATAATTGTGTGAGTTAAAAAGCAATTATAATTCTCTGGTTTTAAGAGACTTGTATTTTATTGTAACTCCCGTTTGAACAGATTCATAGGATATTTGAGATTTTATTGTACTACACTGATGGACTTCTAGATTAGATATTGCAGGGAGTTCTTTTTAAAGCATTTGAATATTGCTGTGACTGTTCTACTGGTCATCTTTGACCCTCAAGCGTATTTACCAGTTCCCATCCTGAAGTTGCATTTGGAGGACAGGGAAGAAGATTGGAAAGGAAAGGGAAAGATTGTATTAGTACATCAAACAAAGCTGGGATAGAAGGAAGCAAGATCCTTGTCCTTCCGTGTTTGTTCTGTCATTTTTGCAAGTCATCTAAATTGTTGTTCTGTCATTTTTGCAAGTCATCTAAATTGGACCTTTTTGTAGAACAGTATATGTTGTTACACCTGGTTTTGCTTAGAGAGAAGCAAGCAGTGCAGGAACATCACTTAAGTTGCTGCCCCAACTTCCTAGAGTACATTGAATGTATAACTCTCAATTGGGCTTCATTGTTTTGTAGTACAGGGACCATTTGATCTTTTCCTCTAGTTGCTAATTCCTGTGCTCTGTTGGTAAAAAATACACGTAAGTGACTGACCTCTGTTGGGACTGAGCAAATTGGGGAAAAGTACAGTCCTTGCAAATTGTGGGTGTTTTTCTTCACCCTGTTCGGTCTTGATTAACTTCTTAAACACTTGGGTCATCACAGGGTGGGGATGGAGGGTGCAGAAGTGAGAATGAATGGCTGGAGGGAAGAAAGCTTAACTTAGCTCTGTCACAAACTTCCCTTGTGGAATCACTGCCTTGGGGACATGCCTTTACAAGCAGGATGTTCTGTTTCGTGTGTCACTCTTACTTGTGGTAGTGTGGAATTTGTAGAATTGCACTGTGAACTCGTCAGGGAAGAGAGCCAGCAGTGGAGAGGGGTTTGCTGGGGTTTTTTGGTTGTTTTATTTTGTTTTTGTTTTTAAGCTAAGGTTGACTTTGATTTGATTTTAACATAGTTGTACTGGCTGCACGGGGGAAGACGGGCTTCGGCATGGGAGCTGGGTCAGCGTAATGCTTTTGCTGCTGTCAGACTGCAGTCTTCATTCCTGCCCTCGGGCTGTAGGTTTGGCTGAGTCTCATGATGGCAGAGCAGGGTTCTCTTGGCGATTATAGAGCAGCCCTTTCTTTTTGAAGGGCTTGAATTTTGAAACTTTGAATAATTTTTCTTGCTGTTGTCAAAAACTCCTTAAAAATTCGCCTTACCAAAAATGCTGCTTCTATTGTGCGTTCACACTGGGTGGTGATGGTTGTTCTGCTTTGAGTGCTAAGTTGCTGGCAATGTTTTAATATATTTTTAGATAACAGTGAAGTATTTGTTTTTCAAATGAGAGGTAGGAAATTGCAAAGAATAAAGAATTGCATGAGCTGGCTTAGTGATAGCATGCCTGTTCCATTTGGGGTAGTGGAGGAGGAAGGGGTAATAGATGGTGATGTAAGGGCTGTTGCTGTGACACTCCCCCAGTAATAACTTCTGTAGGAGCTGTAAAGGGTGGAAGGAAAAATAAAGATGTTGAGGATTTGGTGACTTTGACGCTTGACATGACTCATATCTTCTCTGTTTTAAGAGGAGGATAATTCAAATGAGCACAGTGAACCCTTACAGTAGCAAATGCAAAACCCCCCCCTCCCGACTTCATTCTTGACAAAGCAGGAGTTAGACTGCAGTCAGTCTGAGTAAAGGGTTGTCTCTATAAACAAGGCCCGTAAGACTCCTGCATAAAATTCTAGCAGAGTTGTGGAAGCTCTGCATTCCTGAGGCAAGGCTTTAATTTGTGGTATCTGATGGTTTAAGGCAACTGCAGTAAGCCTTAATCTGAAAGATTCACATAGCCTTGAGATTGGAGTGTGATGGCTGAGACTGATGACTGAAGTGGAGAGGCTCTCGGCAGTACTTTTAAGTTCTATTTTCTGGTGTAATGATCACTAGTTAGTTTTTTCTACTCTGCCAGTGTGTGAAGTCTGTTTAATAAAGACATGAATCTTCTGTCCCACAAGCATTTATATCATTTTGTTCTCCATCAGCATACCTGGTAAAAAGTGCAGATGCAACTGCTGTTGCTCTTCCTAAACAACAGTAGGAAATACGGGTTCTTTGCATGAGCTGACTGTTGTTTGGGGAGGGATTCTCGGATCCTGTCCAGAGCACTGATGTTGCTTTGCAGCAATTGCTCACAAAATCCTATGCGGACCTTTTAAAAGTAATTTTCATTTTTCATCTCAAAATGAGATTTCAACACCATTTACTTCACTTTTGGAGGATAGGGTTTGAAATGCACAGGTGGGGAGTTATAGATGCATTTTCAAGTTGTGGAAAATGTAGTTCAAATAGATGGTGATAATACTATTCTTAGATCACTAAGGCTTGTAAAACTTTTTTGGTGCTAACAGGAAATGGCAGACTTCAGCTTCATCGGCCAAAGTCATCAGCCTTTGCAGCTGGGATCTGAACTGAATAGTGATGACATTTGGGGCAGCTGTCTCAAGGTGGTGGAACTGGGGCTTTTCCTCCTTCTGTACTTTCAAATGCAAATTGCAGAGTATGCTCTAGGGACTGGCAGAAGAGTACGTGTACCCTAGATGTGTAAGAAATTAGTAAATACTGACTGTTCAGTTGCTGCAGAAAGGATATTGCACTTAACACTCAGTTGACATCCTCTGTCTAATAGGTTTGAGTTTTGTGCACTGCTATTAACAAGTATTTTTTAAACATCTAGTCATAAAGCTGGCTTTCCCATGTGCGCAGTTTTGCGATGTGTAGTTGGATGGAAGGGGTGATTTTTGCTATGCATGTGGATGATGTAACATGTAAAGAATTAAACTTGTCAGAAGGACCAACAGCAATCATTGGTGAAAGTCTGGAGCAGAAAAAAAGACTCGATCATCCCAGCAGTATTTCTTGTAAGAGTGTTCCTGAACTTGATGGCTGTTTCATGCATGAAGTCTGTGGTTTTTCTTTCTGTGCTGCAAAAAGCTTCAGATGTCTCTTGCCAGGAGCAGTATGAGGATTAGCTTAATGTGGTTGGCTGACCTGCAGGTAACTTCTCTTTCCATTTTATCCATTCCAGCTTCAATTTGTATACAGCTTGTAAAAAAAAGCTGTTTTAACACCCAAATTAAGCCTACCATCAGGAGCCACAAATACCTCAGTAAGTATCAGCTGAGTCCCTCACTCCTGCTTCCCCACTTCCCCTCCTCCCACATGCGGTCACTTGAGTCTTGGGAGATTTTGCTGCCTCTTCTCAGGACCCACGTGCACCTTCTTGAACTCTTGTCCACTTCTTGCCGTAGTCTACTCGGTTTAACTTTGCCTAGATAAAACTTTAAGGAAGTGGATCTGTTAATTCTTACCTATGTAAGTTTTTTGGGTTGCTCGTTGCACGAATTGTAGAGCAATTTTGTGTTTTTGTAGGCCTCTTTTGTGTTTTTTGACACTGGAACAAAGGGTGTTTCCTTCATGGCAGTGCCCGCTTGAGCAGTCCTGCCCTATGCCTTTCCTTCCCGTCTTCTGTCGCTTGCTTCATTTCCAGAGATGTACCCTGTGCTTGCTGATACAACTATCCGTGCAGGCAACCAGTCAGCTGAGACAGGTGAAAAATACGCCACCTCCCTAAACTGTTTTGCAGATCAGTTCCCCAGTCTGCTGAACTACAAAGTGCCTGCACAGAGGGCACGTGGGAGGGTGCAGCCACACAGCGGTGACTGCCTAAACCAACTCGAACAGTGCTGCTGCCGAACATCTCACCACTACAAACTGATAGTGTAGCCTCTGACTTTGTAGCTGGTGAGGAATTCGTGCTCAGTATAAATTAACTGGTAAGACTGTTAATTCTGAGGTCAAGGCAGCATCGCTACTACCAATTTAATTGCTAGCTGTTTTGAGAGATGCCTGCAAACGTCCTCGTTCCTAGATGTAGGCTTAAATCATCTGGATTTTGGCTTATAGCTCTGTGTTCAGTTGAATAAATGGTCCACCTTTCAAGCCATAACTTAATAATTGTGTTCGTTGAGCACCGTCACTAAGAGACTTTAAATGTACAAAAGTTCAGTAATACCACAATATAAAGTGTTGCATAGCTTTTCAAAAATACATTTGTTTTTTTAATATGGCATATCAGGAACTTTGTTCTATAGATAATTAGTTGTCAGATATTATTCCTGATATCTTTCTGGCAAACAGCTGAGTAAGACTGTTTCAGTCTGTAAAATTTACAATGCTATAAAATATTAAGCAATCGGTATTAAGTGCAAGAAGCTATGCTAGTAGAATCCTAAAGCATTTAAATTCTAGAACCAGATGAAGCAAAGTTAAAGTTTTTACTGCTCTGTTAACTTTTCCACACTGTAAAATGAATGCATAATACTGTAATAAAACAGTTTAAACAAAACCATGCATTTAAAGACAAAAAAAAAAATTATCTATCTTGTAAATACATGCTAATTGCACTGAAAGCCTTTTTTCCCCCCCCATAATGTTGCTAGTAGTCAGCAGGAATTTGTGTTTTCTCTTGATCTTTGGAAGCATGTTGACCTTTTTCTCGTGTATAGCTTTCTCGCTAGCTTTTTCACTGGAAAAAACAGATAGAGCAGCTGCATATCATGTTAATTTACTTCCTTTAAAAGCAAAAAATGAAAGTCCGTGTTTTGAACACTTGAAATTTTCCTTTAAGGTCTTTACCACTTGTATCTTTTCTTAATGTGTTTTAAAATGTTTGCAGATAGTGTTTCTAATTGTGTTTCCCACTGAAATGTAGTTGGGTTTTGGTAGTGGTTTCAGGCAACATTTACAGGTGTTTTTTTTCTTCTGGCTTGCTTTGTAGCTGGAGGTTAATATTAGGATCCATCTTGCTTCTCACCGAATAGGCTGGTTGTCAGTGCAAGGCACGTGCATTTTTTCTTTAACTTTTTCCAGGTTTTCAAAGTACATCAAGACTGTGGGTTTTATAATGTCTTTAGCCATATTGTTAGTCACTTACACGTGCCAGTGCATCCTGAGGTATCAAGCCTGACATTGGCAGCCTGTGTTAAAAGCAGCAAGGGAGACCTACTTACTATAGGACAGTTTGTAAAGATACTTAGAAAACCACAATCACACTTAGGTAGCAGTGGTTCACTGCTGCACTTCAAGGCTCTGGGTGTCTCTCCACAATATAATCTTGGGTATGATAATATTGCATTAATGAACTGGCGGATGAAATATGCTTATAATATTTTTGGTGCTGATTCAGTTGGACTTACGCATGCTGAAGGTACGGTTTAAAACTTTCTTGATGGTTTGAAGCCTATTATAAAAACGGGAAGACGTTGAACAAGGATTAATGTACTGTCATACACGCAGGCAGAAATAATCAGCTGCACTGATAAAGGATGAGGAGTAAGTAGCTAGGTATCAGTTCCTCTGAAAATACCCCACATCACAGTGGAAAACTGATTGAAATTGAGGTGGTGTCAGGCTCTTAAGACAAGCAAAACTCGTAATGAGATGTACAGACAGGGCTGTAATACCTATACAACATGAAAAGAATTTCTTCAACTCAGTGCATGTAAGGCCTTGGCTGTGGAGCGCTGCAGCTTGAAATCCAAGACAACTATAAATCTGTCCTCTAGTCACATATCCTAAATTTCTGATCAAAGATTGGTTCAGTCCAGGTTGTTCCACTAGCAGTCACCTTTCCTCTGCCCAGCTTTTCCAGCACTGGAGTAGAGGTACCTTTACATGGTGTGGGATTTTTGCAGGATGCCAAGTGAACCAAGCAATATTTGGCTTCAGTGGCTGCAGTCACCTCCTTTGAAAGTTTGTGTTGCGCAGCTGTTCATTAGCAGTTTGTCTTCCTTAACACATCCTTTTAGACTTTAACCTGCTATTACTTGCGTACATCATAGCAACTTTATTGTGTATGAGCATTAGAATGGTTGTAATAGAGAACCTCTTATGTGCAGCAGTTGCTTAATGTCACTCCACAAATAACTGTTCCTAGCTGGTTAAAAGTGATAGGTAAATTGCCTGAGTTTGTGTGCTAGGAAAAATGGTAATTAAGAATGAAAGTGCAGGAGTGGAGTGTTGGACTTGGTGGCTTCTTGTGCAGCGAGATATAGAGGAGATAACGGTGCACATCCTCCATTTGGAGTAGAAAGCATAACTGTCTTAATTTCAGCTTTTCTTATCTTGATACAGGAGTTTGGGGGATTTTATATTTGTAGAGGTTTGGGGTACCAAGCGTGAGGTGAATAAGGTCTGGTTGTTCCTGTTGGAATATGTTGTACTTCAATGAAGTGGAAGCCTTTCCTTGTCCTCTACTGAGGACGTTTTACTCATATTGATGACTGTAGTCAATATGAGTAATCACAGAGGAATTGTCCTTGTCTGAGACAGGTGTATCTGCTTCCTCAGAGGTGCTGAGAAATACAGTCTCTGGCAGTGCATTTTAGGAAGAGGTATTAGGACAAAATAGGACACATGCAAATAGAAATAGGAGCTATAGGGTATTCAAGTAAAATTGTTATGCAAAGCAGATTAAGAATGGATTTCACAAGCTATGAATCTAGTTGATTTATGGACTGTCACGCATGTGCATTTCCCCAGGGTATTTTTCACTTTTACTATATGTGACCAACTTCATTTGTATTGTAAAACTCTTAAAAGGGCAGCCACAGCTCGAATGACAAGCACACAGTGTGATTACTTGTTCTTCATTAGCTTTTTCAGTTTTTCTGCTTGAGACACGCCATCAAGTAATGGTTTACAACAGAGCCGGCATGATGGGAGGAGTTGCGTGAGAAATGTGTGATTTTGATATGCTTGCAAACTGCCACAAGACCACTGCTGATATTTCTGCAGTGTTTCCCTGTTAAAATTGAAAGCAACTCTGAAACACTTTCATTGGAATGCATGATAGATTATATTATTAATAATAATAATATTAATATTATTATTATTTTCTGGTAGAGTGACTTTTGAACTTCATCCCTCAGAGCTTGTGCCAAGAGCTCTTACAAAAGCTGTAACTATTTCATGAAAGGCCTGAAAAGTTGCAGTTGGTTGTACTTGGATAAATAGTCTAGAGCATTTGATAACAGATGTACTTTATGCTTGGTGTCCATGCTGCTAGACTTAAAGGGATAGCTAGAAACAGCCCCTCTTTTAAGAGGGCCTGGAATTTATAGTAACAGCAGATGCAGGAATAGAAACCAGGAAACTTTACTCTGACCGCTAGGTAGAAGTAGTTCTTTCAAAATTTTTCTTCTCAAAATTAAGGGTTTATTTAGATGCTTAGGGCAATGTACACTCAGTTCTTTATGTGCACATGTGCATATACGCATTTGGGCTATTTTGGGGTGTGGTTTTGAATTTTGAACCTTTCCCAAACAGAGCAGTTTTTTACTCAGAACTCAAGGCTGTTTTCTTTCCTCAGTAAAAAAGAGGGAAGGATGGCATAGAGCTCTCCAGGCTTCAGAGCTTGACCTGTTCTTCAGTTTGTGCGCATCAGTGGTGGTGCTTCTTTTGGGACCTAAATTAAACAGTGCTAATGTGTTTACTTTTTAAATAAAAACTCAACAAGGAAAGACACTCATTTGCAAGCAAATGACCATCCCCACTTAGTACCTGAGTAAACTAATCTACACTGCACAGCAGAAAACTGACAAAACGCTGCACTCTTCAGTGCTTCCAAATTAGATGTGGATTGGGTTTGAGATTAAGGAAGGATGTTTTGTCTTCTGTTTCCGTGATAACATCCTGAGCGCTACAGCTAGTTATAAAAGGCGGCTGGTCCTGGTCTTTAGTCACTGTAAACTAACCCTTGGTCTGTTAGGGGAAAAATAACACTCCCCTTCCTCTTTTAAGAAACTGTTCTTGTGAGTCCCATAGCATTCTGCTCTCTACATGCGCAAGCCAAGCTGTGGAGCTTAGGCTGTGATAACAATCTTTTTCCTTTTTTGCACTCCATGTTGATCAAGCACTGAAGTGAGGCAGTGCATTCGCTGCAACATCCAAATGTTGAACAGTCATCCTTACGTTATGAAGCTTGTCAGAATTAGTGTTCACTTAAGCACCATAAAAGTTGCTGAACATAAAATGAATCTCACTTCTGAGAGTCCCTGCTGTTACTGAAACTCTTTTGCGTCTTTTAGATGAGGGAAGCCTAATTTGAACACTAGCTGTAGCTATTTCTAGCTCTGTAAAGCTATTATTACTTAAGTTGTAAAATCACCAATACTGACTTTTACTGCAGGCTACCATTCTTTCTATAACGGAGATTTTGCATCAACCTTCTTGAAAATACGCAATTTGTGGTATCTATAGCTTAACCTTTATACAAGTGGTAATAGTGGGAGGACTAATTTGAAGAGAATTCTGTAATTGCTGTGGCTGACATCTCGCTATCCTTCACAAACAACGTAGGCAGAACTGGTGAAATTGTTATCATTTTACCTCTATGTGTTTGCACTAGTGGAAACTTCCTACACAGTGGGGAAAGTTCATTGGAGATGAGACCTGTGGCAAAGTTCCTTGAACTTTGTTGGCTCCTTCCAGGATCTCCATCAGACATTTACGAGGTCACTACAATATTCTTTAAAATACTGAGGGTTTTTTTTTCCTCCCATCTCTTTGTGCCACGTGAACAAAAAAGGTGAGCCATAGGGAAAGAGAATTGTTGTCTAGATTGTTGTTTTTTACTTCTCTCTCTCTCTCTCTCTTCTATTATCTTAAATAAATAACTAAGTCTTTATAATTGAAGGCTTTTGCCAGAGGGGAGGTGGTAGTACAAGACTTGCAAGGCCTGAGAGGCAGGGTAAGTTAGTCTGTGCTGAGTTCTGTCCTTGTGGCTAGACTTGATTGCACCTCAGCTAACTTAAAGTTGCCTCAAGTATTCTTGCATTACATACCAAAAAGAAAAAAAAAAAAAGGTAGTTTTGAAGTGAAAGCTTGAATGCTACTTCCTAGCTACATTCCTCTCTTTGGACTTTGCTTTATTGCAACATACTTTACTGTACTTGCCAGTCAATGCTGATATGGATTTCTTGACCACTGTACCTCTCTCTCTATCTGGAGTTTTGCGTGGTGAAATACTGCATGGAATTGGAATTGCAACTTGCCTTTATCTCATGTAGTTAAAAGTAACATCGTTTCCTGTTATCTTACCCAGCTACTTCTCCCCATCAACACTCTCTGAAGGTTTGGGGAATACTGGATTTACCTGTAAACCTTTATATGTTACAGACCTCCAGTGACCAGTAGATTTGTGCAATAGACTTGGAGGACACTATTATTTACAGTTTGGAAGAGAAAAGCTTAGATCCTAGAGTGGCTGTCTCCTGTGACTTCCATTGACATTTTTGATTTGTTGTCTCTCAATTTTCTCTTGTATTTTACTTTGGACTAGTTTCCAGCTTCCTTCAAGATGAATAGAAATAATGTAGTTTCTTTAAGAAGAAAACATGTCTAAAGACAGCACTATGTAACCCAGACACTAGCCTTTTGATTTGAACAGCTTCAAAATTTGCTGTCTGTGATTCCTGCTTTCAGCTGCTTGGCCTGCTGCGGTAAATGCTGTCAGTGTGGAAAGTCAGCGTGTGCGCTGGGTTGAAGTACCAGTCCTCACTTCAGATAAGGCTTCTGACAAAAGCATTGCTTGAGGGGTGGGGAATTAGGGCCCTTGTACCTTGTATTTGTTGTGGTGGGAAGATTTCATGGATTTTTTTTCCCCCGTTTGTATTTTGTGCTCTTTTTGTGCCTTTAAAAAGGTCAGTGTTTCTATAGTGATAATGAGAATTGGGGTGAGGGTGAGAATGAAAACCTGTATCCATAAAACATGATTGCGTTATATTACAATCTACATGCATTATTTAGGTATTATATTATAATACTTGGTAGTTGAGTGCAGTTTAAGAAGCAGTCTTTCTCTGGCTGTTTACACTAACACTTGCTCAGTGATTGTTAAGCGTTTCCACAGCTTTTTATATCCCTCTAGAGAGCAAGTACTCAGAATCTTACAGCATGTCCAAACATGGTGCTTTAGGTTTTGATCTGAAAAACGTGGATATCTTTCATTTCCTATACGTGATTATGATAAATTGCATTTGAGAAAAAGCCTAAAATATTTTAGCAGTTACATGTTCTTGAGCTAGTCGCCTTAATTGTCTGATGTATCTTTTTGCATTGAGTGTTTGAAGTTAAAATTAACTCTACTGTGTGTCATGATGAGTAAACCAATACGAGAAAAATTCTGATTTGGCTTGACCTGAATTACAATGCCATTTTGAGGTGCAGATTACCCAAGGTTTCTTTAAGATGCCGTTTCCACCGTACAGCCACCTTGGTGATGGTGTTGGGCAGCCAGAGCGAGGAGGTTTCTTTTGTTCAGGGGAGTTTATGCAGCATGAAGGTGAGGCAGGGTTACCAAGCCATGACTTGGGTTGTCTTCTGCAAAACCCCAGAGATGAATTTGAGCGTTCTTGTGGTGCCATTTGCAGTAAGCTCATGGGGAAGAAGAATGCCCTGCAACTTGCTTTGTTGCTTCCTTGAAGCAGTGGGTGCTTTCTGGTTTTGTAGCTGGTTCGTACCTGTTCTTGGAACAGAAAAGGAGCCATTTTCTCTGAAATGAAAAACTGTGTTAAGGCATCTCTGCGGGGGATGAGAACAGTCCTCCAAAACTCCGTTCCACCCTGGGACAAGTAATTTCCAGGCTTAAAAATTCAGTTGCAGATTTGCTGCCTTTGAATAATTTGCTCACTTTTATAATTTTAATTCCTGCCCCAGTTTGAGTGTCGTGAGCTCTTTCCTTGGATTCCTGAGGCTTTGGGAGTGTTTTTAATACACTGCATTGTCGTCTTTGTGGCAGTGTCAGTGCAGCTTTGTTAAGGAGGAAAACCACATTGGCAGCTAACAAGTTGTACTTGAGCAGTTGTGTTACCTTCTGTTTCAGTTAGCACAGCAAGAATCCCCAAACCTTTCAGTTCAGGGAAAAGAGGGGGCTCAGCCAAAACTCACAGCCCTCTCTGAACAAGTTTCTTGGGTTTTGTCTCTCCAAAACCCAAGCATTCTGATGAATTTGGCTAAATTTGCAAGCACATAAGTATGTTTTGAGGCCTTATGTTTAGCTTCATGTTTGCATATGGGAATCAGCTTGAGAGAGTTGAGATGCCAGATCTGCTTGTTATATTCTGGTTTGGTGCTTGCATGTTCCTGAACGCTGTTTGGTTTTGAGAGGATCAAAACTGGTGTGCAGCAGTTCACAAGGGTAGAAAAGCTGTGCTTAGAAATATTTACTGGGTATGGGATTGAAAATGGCCAGGAATGCTTGTTGTGTGTGAGCTGTTCCAGCTAAAACTGGTAACAAACTGGTGACTGCCTTGCTGTGCTGCCTCTTCTCCATTTCCTTGGGAACAGATGGGCTTTTGTTGATAAGAGATCTGTTATCAAACTGGGAAACTGATGGGCAGAAGTTGAGCCACTATTACTGTAAAACAGGGCAGATTGCAGACTGAGGACATCACATGGCAGTATGTGTTCAAATGTAGTGGCTAAAAATATATATTCTTCCTTCTTCCTCTTTCAGGCACAGATGCCCCAGTGTGAAAGGAACAGTCACTCTGGCGTAGACTCGATTAGATCTATAGCAGACATGGGGGTTGGCTGCAAAGGAATGCCTTATACAAAAAGCAGCAGTTTTTAACAGTTTTTGAGANATTGGCTGCAAAGGAATGCCTTATGTTTTGACCTATACAAAAAGCAGCAGTTTTTAACAGTTTTTGAGATAAATAAGTGTTTGTGCCATTTAGATTTTTTCAGACTCTGAAGGCTGTCTCAGTTTGGAGCAGCGAAACCTTAATTTTTATTTTGTTGCTTAATTTATCTGTATTGTACTTGGGGAAACTTTCAAAGCAAAATCCAGTGACATATGCAGTACTTAAACTAAATTTTATAGCTTTGTTAAGTCTAGGAGAATCTAACCATAGTTCAGTTAAGAATCTTTATTTTTTCTTAGAGGCATTGCACTGGTTTTTAAATATCCAGATGACAAATTTTAATCTTAATTATCTGGAGATCACTTAGAGGCCAGTTGGAGGCATGAGGTAGATGGATTTACTGGATGCTTTTCTTAAAATGTTTTGCAGCCAAATGGTCTAATTACATGAAGTCAGTTCTTTAACTTCAGCGGGTTTACAATGTAAAAGAAGAGAGCAATGTCAGATGTAAACGTCTAAGCTGGATGCACCAGTGCAGAGAGTTCTTATATGTGTTCCTGACTTTTTAGTTGTATTTCACTAATGGATGTTAGTGGCATAGGTTTTTTGGAAGCTGAAATTTTACATGACTGTTCTGCAGCTGTCATAATAGCTTCATAACTTCATAGCCGCCACCAGAATTCCAGCCTCGTGCATGTGACTGTAAAGTTGTCCTGAATTTAAGGTAATTCAGTACAAGCCATTTTTGCTTGGCTAAACATTGGGAGGAACTCCAGCGGTGTCTGTTTGAGACACTGTCAGAAAAAAATGATTTTGTAGGTACCTGTATTGTGGAGGTGAGTCCTCTTGAAATGATACGTGAAGATGGAGTTGTGTAAAGCAAACAGTAAGTTCTAGTATTGCCCCTGGAAGAGTGAATGCTGGAAGACCCAGAAAGGGGAGAACAAGGGTGCTTACAGGGTGACTCGGTGTGTATAAGCCCTCTGGTATATAATACAGGGCATGGATAGTTTGACTGCCTGCCAGGGTGTGAATGGAGCTGTGACAGCTAGTTAAAATGATCCTAGAAAGGACAACCGGCTATGAAGATACGTCACTCTGGGTGTGAAGCCGGAAAAAGTCCCTGGAGCAAACAAAGCCGCTGAAGGGATGGGGGGAGCTGCAGGGGATTCATTATTACAGCAGAAGTGCCCTGAACAGGTTGTACATGCGTATGTGTAGGCAGTTCACCTTACTATGCCTTTTATCCAGGTTTGGGGTTTTTTTTTTTTCAGTCACAAAGCTTACTGCACTTCTCAGCAACGCTCCCTCACTGGCATTTGGCTTCAGGCCAAGCGTTAATGAGTACCCCAAGCCCTATGTGATTTGGCTCCTCCAAATCTATTAGCATATCTTCAGAGCAAGATAAAACTCATTAGAATAATATACATTTGGGCATTAGAATTTCTGATAATTTTGAATACCTACTGCCAAAAGCACAAATATGTGGTAACATCCTTCATATGAAGCTACAATTTACCCTTTTTGTTTTAATTCTTGGACAAAGAGCAGGCTACCGTATCGCTTAACTGCTCTCTGATGGTAATGAAAATGAGTTTGTAGTACACAATCTTATCAAAGATGTGATTTGTGCTATCTTTGGTAAAGGAATGCATGCTATTGTGTAAGATTTGGCTTATTAGAAATCACATCAAAATGTGTCATGTTTGTGTTCTGTTGCACTGGAAATGACTCTAGTGATGGTGACTGAGGTGTATAACAACCAAACTTTCCGGTCATTCAAGCTCCGTGCCAAAATCTTTGCGTGACTGAGTTGTAGATCTGGGCTTCAGTCTGTGCCCTCTGTCTCCGTAGTCTCTATGCAATTCACTTTTTTATATATCTGTTTTTAATCTGTCTTCCCTGCTAAGTATCCCAGAGCTGCCTGCTGGTGTCATCTACCTGTATTTTATATTCTGGAGTTGAATGAGTTCCTGCACAGAACGTTTCTCGCAGTCAGTACAGCGGCTGTGAGGGATGTGCACCGTTTTCTCGATTACAGGCGGTTCCGCAGGCGTCAGCTGATCTGCGTCAGCTCTCCATGTGCAAGCTTTTACCTCCGAGCCTGTGCCAGAGCCACACTGGAACGGCTCATGCCTGTGGTCACATTATCCTTGCTAAATGGCTGAGCTGTAATGTGTGCTAGAACAATGCTTGTAAATAAATAAACAGAAGCCCAAAGTAGTAACTGCACAAAAGATAGCTTGGAATATTTTTATCCAGATAAAAGGACTTAGTATCTTTTAAGTATTAAAGTCTCCTCAACTGAAAATATCCTGAACTGGGCCATAAAGGTGCAGCTCTTTGCTCACCTGAAGTTCTGTAGATGCGGCCCTGCTGCTGCACTGGTTCCGGGATGGAAGTGCTGGCACCTGGGGGCTGTACACCCTGCCGTCAGCCCCTCCGGCTGGGCTTAAGGAACAGGCGGTGGGTAACTGTTACCCCCTGGAATTCACGGAGAACATTCGGATTCTGTTCTCTTTTGGCTTTACTGGATTTCATTTCAGTAGGTGTTGAGGTTTTTTTCTTTTCATATGTAGCAGTCAGCAATGAGGCAGATTAGGGTGTTGATACGACACGCATTTTTGAAAGGCAGCAAACATTGAACTGTAGAGTTTTAATTTGCTGAGGCACTCCCATAAGCTCTAAGAATTTTACGGCCTGCACTCGCAAATTCTTGTCTGCTTTTCGTTTTTTTATTTCCTCTCATCAGCCTTCCGAAAAAGAAACATAGTGAGACAGCAAAAAAAAAAAAAAAATTAGAGCAATAACTGCTCATGAAGATTCTGGAGTTTTGGTGGGTATCTTTGCCATAACTGCGTCTGTATGTAGTATGTGATCTCTGGATCTGCATTCATGTTGTCTTTCTCTTTGCATTTCCTCTTCCGCATTCAGGCAATGCTAATCATGTGATACTTTTGTGACTTCAGGCTTTAAGTACATCTTTTTTCTTTCTTTTAAAAATCCAAACCCTCAGATCCAGCTTTTTGTTGACCATTGTCACGAAGTTAAAAAAGAACCTTAGAAAGCTGAGAAGGAATGAAAGTGCTCGGGGAAAAGTGCCGTTGTGGTGCTTAATTGTAAACCCAGAGGGCAGGATCTCTGCAACTTGTATTTCCAAAACCAAATAAAATCTTTTTGAGGAGAGGTAGTTTCCAGCTGTAGCATGGCTTTACTTACAGGACATAATGCTCCTTTAGTTGCCAGACTACTTTCAGTCTGTGTACCAGGCTTGCCTATTGCATGGTACAAGTTGACAGAAATTCAATGACAAAGCACCGAAGTTTTCACAGCAAGTATGCTTTGAAGTATCAGATTGTGCTTTTTAAAGCTACCTATTGACGTGGCTCCTCTTGTGACTTCTGATCTTTTGTTCATTTTAGAATAAAGTTATAGTAAGAAAAGTATCCCTTAAAAAACCAAAACAGAACAAGCAAAAAATACCAACAGACTTTGTTTATCTACTTCTGCTGTTTGTATGTGTTTAACTCTCTTTATTAACATAAAAAAGACTCAACGGGCAAGTCACTGTCTCTGCCATAGTATTTAACTTGGTTTTAATTTGTATCAGCAAAACCACTGATGCTGCCAGTGTTACCTGCAGGTGCGCCTGTGCTAATGTCATGAGGGAGTTTTTCTGTGAAATTGTAATACAGATGTTGCCTAGAATCTTTAACATATCCAGCATGCAACGAGTGCAAATGCAGAAAAGCGGAATTAAATCATGTTTGTGCTGAAAGCATCAGGTTTGTCAGCTGAATTCAGGAAAAAAGTGATCATTAGAAGTAATAAATAATTAGAATTTTGTATCTTATAGATTTTAGACAGAATTTTTTGGTGATAGCAGCCAACTTAATCTTTGGCACAGATCTCAGTCTAGCTATGTCGTTAAAAGTACCTGTGGACTTACAGTGACTTTCTTTCTAAAGCATGGGGTTTTGGCACTAAAATCCTATGGCTATTTTAAACTACTCATCCAGCTTTTTGTTCACCACAGTTCTGAATGCTCATGAGATGCAGTGGAGAGGATGACGCATCATTTTTTATAGATTCATCTTACAAGAGCAGTCTTTGAAACAAGAATGGGAAAAAACAGTTAGTACTTTCATCAATTTTGCTGTATCTTGCAATGTGGTAAGCTTTTTTTTTTTGTATGTGTGTGTTTCCTTCAGGTTTTGAATGAAGAATGCGATCAGAATTGGTACAAGGCGGAACTTAATGGAAAAGACGGCTTCATTCCCAAGAACTACATAGAAATGAAACCACATCCGTAAGTAGAGATTTAGTGATAGGCTCCCTTGATCTTACCTTGCACATCCTCTCAAACAGGAGGGAAGTTTGCTGTACTTTGTTAAGCGTCCTTTACCAGATCTACCAAAATATACGGATAGATAAAGGATGGCTACTGAGTTGTGTCTCTGGCTCTAACTTGCATTGTTCTGCACTGTAACTTGTTTCACAGCTGGCTATATAGCAGGATATTTTGGAATCTTTTCTGGTGGTTGCTCTGGTGTTTTGCTGTAGGGTCAGACAGACTGACCTTGGCGGTAGCAGGCCTGAACCAGCAGAAAATGCTTTAGTAGAGTGCTGTCACAACCACTGCCACAGGAAAAACAGTGACTGTGTCCCTGTGATGATTCTCTATTTCACTTAGTGTAGCAGATAAGAGTAAAAATTGTGTCATTCAGAGCTCACAAGAAAAATATTTAAGGATATTTGGAGCTGTACTCTCAGTATGTCTGTGTCACATCCTGAGTATAGAATCACAAAATAATTTAGGTCAGAGAGGACCTCTAACATTTGTCTGGTCCAACACCTTCCTCACAAAACAGGCCAACCTCGGAGAGTATGTATTGCTATCCAAGTATAGTTGCATTGATTTGCAACTCCAAACAAATGTATTTGAGTAACTACTTAGAACATTTCCTCTTAGATATGAAGAATCTGGCATATGAAAATAGTAGTATTTAATAACTGGGTATTTTCTTCATGTTTTTTCATATATTTCTGCTATCTTCTACGAAACTCCGGTTCTGCCAACCTTTGGGATACCTCAGCGTCTGAACAGGAAAGCAGCAGCCTCTGGGTAACAGGTTGAAAGGGGAGAGAATGTTTAGGAAGGATCAGCAGAACCTGTAATCAGGGTTTTTTACAAGGAGCTGCAGTGTTTCAGTTGCCCACAAAAACTGATGATTGATTTGTTAATTGTTGGCTGTAATTATATCATGAAGATATTGCGGTTGAATCGAATCAAGAATTATTTCTTTAAGGGCTCTTTCGAAATAGCAGAAGGAAGCTTTTTGAGGGGCCAAGAAGGTGGTACACTGCTTTAGTGCACCCAAGTGGGAAGTGATGGAAGGATGCACTGTTTAAAGCCTTGTCTGCTGCAATAATATGCCTAGTTTATCCTGATCGTGCTAGTCCACTGGGGATCACAAATGTACATTGCAATTTCTCTCTCTCGTTGATTTGAGTCATCATACATCTTCTCATAACATTTCTGCAGGCGTTTGAGTTATACTGTGGCAACGTCTCCTGTGATGATGATGATGATCACTTTGTTCTGTAATCATCCATGGTATTTTGTTTTAGAGGAATAGAACTCTCGGATTTTTGCTTTTTGCTGTCAAAGGGGAGCAAAAAATATCAGCCTGCAAGTGGGTGAATTTGGTGGTGTTTTTTAAGCATAGCTGCTTTGACCTTTTCTGAAGACGTTTAAACTGCTGATGGCAGCTGGATGGAGTTAGCTCCATGTGTCAGCAATGCTCAGAGTCTTAACTAGTGCATTAACAACCCTGGGAAATTATGCAAAAGTTTTTATAGTGTAATGTTAGTTTAGCTGTAACGCAGAGCTCTCTAAGTAGTCCAGCAGGTCATACAAAACAGCAAATTGCAGGCAGCTGACAAGGTGTGAGAAAGAGAATGCTCCTTTTCTCAGGCTAGTATCAAACTGTGTTATGGGAACATGGCATGAGAGCTTTTCAAGATGATTTGGAAAGAAAGTAACTGAAAATGGCTTTTAATTCCGTCCTAGGAGGAGACTTAAATTCTCCGTCGCCATAGTTGGTCTTAAATATGGTGGGTTTTCTTGCTTGTATTTTGCAAAGCTTTAAGTTTGCTTTGTAACTATTAGCAAATGAAGCTGAGAGGAAAATGTGGGGCCTCTTGGTCACCAGCTGAGTTACCTGAGTTCTGAAGGGTTAATCTAAATTGCCACATCAATTAACAAAGCAAAGACTTAAGTAGACCTAGGCATGACACTGAGAGAAGAGCTGCGGAAGTTCTGGGCAGGGAGGCTTCCTGTGAAGGCACAGCAGTGCAGTTCAGTGGCAAGAACACCTTTCTCTCTTCAAGGAGGCGGGGGAAGAATTTGCCCTTTATGAAATGTCCTGGATCAGGCTCATGAGGGGTGTGTGTATCAGGTGTTTGTGTTGATTATTGGCTTTTCTTGAAAATACTGCTGAAGTCTCACTTTGCAATATTGTAATTTATGTGGAGGAAATTGGCCCCTCTAACTGGTTGTGCTAAGTAAAGCCAAAATAATTGCCCCGCTGCCGGTTGAAGTGAGTCTGAACGCGATGTGAACTTGGTGTTGTCAGTGCATCTCCCTCTAGCTGTGCGGCAGCAGCAGTAATGCCTGGATTTGGGTTTGCGGCGCTGACTGGCTGACTGTCACCTACATTACAAAGCTAGTTGGAGACACGTGGGAACAAAGCTAGTTGGAGACACGTGGGATCAAGCTTAGCCCTTCAGCAGGGAAGCTGTGGGAATGTTGTGGTCAGTTTCTTTGGCCTAATTCTCTTAGACATGCTGGGATTTTTCTTTATTTTTTTCCAATTGTTCTGTAGCAAAGATTCATATGTGCACCACACTCCTGATGCTTTACAAGCGTGCTCTTAAGTAGACAGTAGTGCTTCAAAATAACTTTATTTCTTTCATCTATGGGGTTTTCTTTTCATCTTTTTTATATTTAGGATTCAAAATCCTTTCACTCCGAATGGCTAAAGTGGTGGTGAAGTCATAAAACTGCAAGGGAGTTCACGAATTGTGATAGATTTTTAGTCTTTCTGTTTAAAGTAAGGTGCCTTAGAAATAGCTGGCAGAAAGCTTTAAGAATTTGATATTGTCATTTTGGAAGTGTTACTTCCTTTAATCAAATTTTACACTTCTACTTTGTAGTGATTCAGTAAAATTTAGCAGAAAAATAGGGTATACTTCTGAGGCTTCAGGAAGGATTATAGAAGTCTGATTGAGCTCTTTCAGGCTTTCCTTCTCTTTTTACGGACATGGGCAAGGTGTTTGGGTTTTTTTAAGATGCAGCTTTCATTTCCAAATCACATGTGAGTAATTGAAAATTATTTGAGAACGAAAAAGAATTAAAACACTTTCTAAACAAGAACTGTGGCAAGACATCTAAAACAGTAATATAAAGCTTGTTTCATGTAACATTTGGCAGAGGCAAAATTCAAGACTTCCTTATCTTTCTGACAATTGTCCCAGAAGCCCAGGAAATAAAATACTACTTTCGAATTCTGAAGGAGTTTCACATAATGGTTTCTCTTGCTTGATTTTTGAAGGCAGAGAGACAGGTAGAGGATCCCTCTGCTGTCTCTGCTGCCACCTCACGTACCGAGGGCCACAGATGCTAAACCACCAGGGAAGTACTAAATGCTGTGAAGTTCTGTATCGCTGGAAATAGGGTGGTTGTGGGAGAAAGCTTTTCCTTTCCATTCCAGGAGATAAAAAGTACACAAGACTTGCCAGCAAGTAAAACATGTCTAGGTGATCATGGAAACAGAGTTTGTAAACAAAAATGTATCATTTTCAGTGCCAAAATGCTTTTCATAATGGAGCTGCATAGCTAAATGGAGTAAATACTCCTGGTACAAGGGCGATGTCCTAGGGTTGTTTTATTGAATATGTTGCATATAGTAGAAATAGATCTGTGAATTCATCATCCTTGATACAACATAGGGATGTGGTTTTGTGTCATTTCCTATGGTGAGCAGATACTGAGGACAGCCAGTGAGAGGAGTGAAGGGCTGCCAGTAGCTGGAGAGTCTGGTAATCAAGTAACTGGTCCTCCTTACCTCTAGAGATGGCTGCTTCTTGGAGAGGGAGATCTGTTGACTTTGTGATTTCATGAAGGCCTCAGCTTCTCTTAAGAAAGACTGTTTCAGGGAGAGTTCTGCAACTTCTGTCTTTGCTGCACCAAAAGCTCTACTGTAGAAAGTAAACTTTGTGAGTGGAGCTCTTGTTATTAAGTGCGCTCTTCGAAGGTCAATCATCTGCATGGTTAGGGATTGCAGCAAGTGCTTCTGTCCTCTGTGATCTGCTACTCAGAACCGAAACCTGGACTTTTCGGTGGTGAAGATGGTTCTGCTTTTCCCACGCCATGTGACCTACCACTGAGCCCTTGTTTGCCTTTAATCTTGGATTAATCTGGAAATACAAATGTAAACATGGGTAAGAATCCCATGACCAGGGGCTGTTGGTCAGTGCTGAGTCAATGTTGGTCAGTTGGTTGCCTGAGGTGGGTTCAACCCTTGGTGTCATGGAGCTGGTCAGCCTGTGGCTTTGACTTCTGTGCAGCTGTCAAGAATTTCAGATGTGGCTTCCACGGTGCAGCTGATTCATGTGGCTGCTTATGTGAGAGCTGCCAGATTATCCTGACTGTAGGAGAATGCAAGGAAATAGGCTACTGAAACAAGCAGTATCAGCATCTTTCCTGGGACTGAATTGCATGCCAGCTCAGCACTCCTCTGCAGTGAAGTAGAGAGACCTTGCGGGAACTGTTATCACTTGGTCTGCTTGTAACTCCACTCCTGGCACCTGCCTTAGCTTTCAGACACGATACCTGTCTTTGACCACAGTGCTCTGGTAGGGGTCAGGAAGATTGGACTCTAGGCTGCAGGAGCAACCAGCTGATGAATGAAGCTACTCATTCTCGTTGCTGAAGTGGTCGTGTCTTACCACCTGATCTAAGAGACTAGAAATCAGTTTTGATGCAAAATGCACTTTCCATTTGTGCAGGATGGGTCAATCCGTAGACAGGATCTTGTTTCTACAGCTTTGATGTTTCTGACGAGAAACCCGTGAGTGAACTCCTAGTGTTTCCCTTGCATTTTGCAAATACTTCTTTTTTTAAAAGAATATTTCTACCTGCTAAGGTAGTGGTGTTTCTATTTAATCCTTAATAACTTTAATTTTCTATGTAGTTTGCTCTGCAAATCATGGCTAAGCCATGGGTTGCTTCTCCTTAGGAAGGCATAAGTAATAAAGGAGACTGTATAATTACACCCCACTGATTATATTTGGGTACTAATAGTGAAATAAATGCTGCTGTATCAGAGGGAAGTTCAGTAGTGACCAGCCACAAGGGCAGGACTTCTTTGTTGTCTCAGTTGATGGCACCATACAGTTTGGACAATTAAAACTTTGCATGTAGAGACATGAGACTTTATTCCTTAGTGACAGGGGAAGGGACTTGAGTTTCTTGCTTGAGCTAGGAATTTAATCTGTTTGACTTCGGGTTATGGGGACTGATTACTAAGATACCAGTGCAGACCACGTTTTAACTTTTAGACATTTTAACTTTGTCCAAGGTTGTAGCCAGTTCCCAGGTCATGTAGTCATGTTAGTCTCACAAAGCAGGACTTTGCTGTGAAGCAGTTGTGTGCATTAGGTTCTCAGTGTGACGTTTTATATGCTAAACTGCAGATACAATAGGGTGCAAAACAATGGGAATGATATATTAACTTTTGAGCACGGGTTTTTTCCACCTCCAAAAATAAAGCCTGTAACTTGAGGATTTCGCTCTTACTACATTTCTGCTTTGCTAAATTGGGTGAAACAGGGCTATTGCAAGCACCTGCTTATCAATTCCACAGTTGCTTCATTGCCAGGACAAAACATTGCGAAAAGCTGCGTGGTTCAGTAGCCTGTATTGGAGTGGCAGTGAGGTGCAGTCTAGTTATTTCTGTTAGAAATCATTTACTCTGTGTTGAATATCTACGTCTGACTCTTCCATGAAAGGACTAAAATTCTTAACTTTCCCTATTGTTTTTTTTCCTCACTCCATAGGTGGTTTTTTGGAAAGATTCCCCGAGCGAAGGCTGAAGAGATGTTAGGCAAACAGAGACACGATGGTGCCTTCCTCATCAGGGAGAGCGAGAGCGCTCCTGGGGACTTCTCCCTCTCAGTCAAGTAAGTAATGCCCGGAAGCAATCGTGTGGTAATCTGCTGCTCGTTTGGACTCCTGGGTAAAGGACAGGTGATTGTCAATGCTGAGGAGCAGGAATAATCTCCAAAATGCCCTGTAGCATTCCGGCTCTTCCAGTGGTACTTATTTATTCCCTCTTTAATAGAGCAAATATATGGTTTGGTTTATAATGAGCCTACAGGGCTGACCTGGTGGCAAGTTGCTGTCTGGCTCATGTAGTCTGTTTTGTTTGTGTATCCCATTCCTCTTCCTTACAGCCACAAAGTGCCCAGCGTGTACGTGTTCTCTCCCATCCTCCTTCATTTCTCTTCTGCAGTACAAGTTATTACTCTTATCTTTTCTTTTTGTGTAGTACACTTCCAGATATGTTTTTCATGTCTGCTTGGCACATGCTTTGGGGATATTCACATTGTCTAACACTGGGACGCGGAGCTGTGAAAACAGAGGCCTCTCCCATCTCTCATAAATGTGTTCCACAATGATAGAAAAATGCATTTCAGTGACGGTGGAATGAGGAGGGACAGGTCTCATCCTTGAGTAACCTCACTAGAAGTACTGGCTGTTAACCAGCAGGAGTTCCTGTTAGTTAACCATGGCCCACAAATACCATGCTACTATCTCACCCATCTGAAGTCACTGTAAAATAGAGGTATTGACAGGGCATACGACATAATTTAACGTGGGTTGGGGATGGAAGGGATTCTGTCCTTTGCAGCTGATTTTTGCATTTTTCTTTTATTTTCTTTAATCTTCTCCTTTCCTACCAGAGATGGGCAAGATTTTCTTTAGAATCCTAACAATTATTGATTATTCATGCACAATTCCTAGTTTGCTCTATTTTCTGTGGCTATCAGTGATCTGTATTGGCAGGATTTTTTTGTTCTGGTTATCTTTGGTCTGTAACCAAATTTTTGTCCTCCTGTATGGCAGCACTGAGTCATATGAAAAAACTGGATTAAAGCCACTGATTTTAAGAGATGTTTATATTTCTGTCTTGGATGCAGTCATCTGAGCTAGAATACTAGATATGAATGGAAGCTTCATTCCAGAAAGTGCATTCCTTTAAGAAATATAAAGTTAAGATAGCATAGCTCTGCCTGCCTGCAATGTTGCCACCTGGTGGTAATTTCTCAGTTGACTTTCTTTTTTCCTGTTTCTTTAATTTAGAAGAGTCTTTTTTCCTGAACAGTGATCTGTGGGATTTGAAATGGTGAGAAGCTCTCAGGTTGAGGAAGGGAGAGCAGAGGCACAGTATTCATGAGTTGTTTCATGTTAGCTTTGTCGCCAAGGTAGCATCTACTTTTTCAGCCAATGTATAGAAGCTGTGCATGCCAAGTGGGAAACAGGTGTCTTCTGTTTTCAGAAGTAAAAATACCTATGTGCCATTTGTCTGGAAAATCCCAATGAGCCTCTTCAGAGCTCTTTATCCAGAATGAAATTGTTGGAAATGTAGCTTCAACTGAATGCCATCACTTGTCAGAAAGAGCTGTTAACAGAAAATTGAAGTTGCTGCGTTACATGTGCAGCATCAATTTTTTTTTTTCTTTTTTTTTTTCCCCAAGGACCAGAGAGATCCTTTTGTTTTGCAAGGTAGTCGTTTACGTATGTCCAGACTGGCTGCCGAAAGAGACAATCCTACCCTCCCTGTGGCAGTGTTTTCCCAGCAATTTACCTATAATGATACTGGTGCTTATGTATTGCAATATCACACACACCCAGTGGTGCTAGCAAGAATACCACAAACCTAAACTGGCTCGGTTCATTTGAGAAACTGCTGTGTGTGAAGACCTAAACTGAAGTGCTTGTGCTGTTCTGAGTTCAAAATCTTGCATTTGGGAGTGTGGAGTGGAAGGTACATAGTGCAGCTAATTTAATGTGACCTTGCACTTGTGCTGCAAAGTCCATGGTATGTGTCTGAAGTGTTCCGTGCACGGTCTTCAGCGATTCAGGTGACTGCAAACATACATCAAAAAGTACATGGACTGGATGCCAGCTATGGGGCAATGTAATGTAAAATGAAAAATTGAAACGTTGCATGTAATCCAGGAGAAAGAGTGTTGGGACATCAAAAATCCTTGACCAAAAGACTTCAAAATTCTGCAAATTCAGAGTGGTTTGAAAATCTGGTTTTAAACTGAGGTCTTATTATAGGAAAAGCACATAAGAAGCTTGCAGGACTCTTTCAGAATAAATTCAGTATTTTGATTCTCTCTCTCTGATTACTGATTCCTGTAAAATATAATTAGCGAGTGGTTTTCAGACATCTGTTTTACAGCAACCAATTGGTATCTATATTATCAGTGTCATTTACAGTTTTCTCTGTGCCCTGAAGGACCTTTTTGTTCCAAACTGTTCAGAAGAGGAGTACTCAGTGACTAATAATGTACTTTTTTTGTGTGTGTTCTTCACTCCTTCCTCCCAGGTTTGGAAATGATGTGCAGCACTTCAAGGTGCTTAGAGATGGGGCTGGCAAATATTTCCTCTGGGTGGTGAAGTTCAATTCTTTGAACGAGCTGGTAGATTATCACAGATCCACATCTGTCTCCAGGAACCAGCAAATATTTCTCCGAGACATTGAACAGGTGCCACAGGTAAGAGAAATATCCTTGCAGAATGCCCTTTTCAGACTGCTGCAACCACAGTCTGAAGCAGGATAGCACCTTAGAGTAAATCACTCAGGATGGAGAGAAGCTGACTGACTTTTTTTTTGTCTGTGGAAGTGTATCTTTAGATCCTGCAGCTAGAATTATACTGGGGAGATAAGTTGAATGTTTGTGCAGAGCCTACTTGCTAACTCCCTAGTCTCCTCTTCAGGTCTGGCAAAGTGTTACTGTTGCAGCTTGAACATTTGGCTCGTCTTAACGTTTGTGGATAGTGTTGTAGGAAGGTCATCTGATTTCTATGATTTTAAAAATGGGTTTACTCCTGTTTTAGGACACAGTAAGAAAGGATAGTTTTACTTGTACTGGTTCATAGCCAGAACTGTACCCCTCTGTCACCAGTGAAGCTTTGGTACTGGTCTTTCCTGAAGAGGTGGTTGGTTACAGGTAGTAGCATATGGAACATCTCTAGCCTGCTGGTTTGGATCTAACCAGTTTTAAGAGAAACCAAAATCTACTACTAAGTGCCAGCAGAGCAGCTTTTGTATATCTAGATTTGTTTTGTTCCATTTCCCAGGGCAATCAGAATGTTATGTTGCATGTAACTGGCTCTTTTGTCAATGTTGGATAAATCATTTTGCCTCCACATGCAGCCTTCTAGTTCTAGCTTGAAGACAAGGAGAGTGGAACTCGTACTGTTCTCCAGGTGCCGCAGGCACCCTTTGCTGCAGTTTGTCTGAATTAACATCTAACTCTGCGCTGTCGCTTCAGTGGTAAACAGGATGAGAAAACAGCTGGCTGGGAATGACAAGCGTGAAGATACCTTCCTAGCCTAGATTTTCAGAATACAAATGCATTTTAAATGAGCTGTTAGGTTTTCCATAAGAATGGAAGACTTTGCCCACCAGGCAAAATGCTGTGTGACTGAATTTCTTCATAGGGGAGAGTTTTAAGGAAAACGTGTAAAATGCCAACATCCAATCTTTAGGGGCATCTTTGGGTGTCACAGTGTTAGGTAGATTAGTAATATTTATGTTGGCAGTTGGTGAAAACAGGATGAATAAAGCAACAAGACCATTGTATTGCAGTAGTAATACAGATTTACAGTAGGTCATCAAGACTGGAAAATACTAGGAAAGCATCTGAGTCATCTGCTGTCTTTGTTTCGGCTCTTTCACAGAAACTTGACTTTTTTTCTGAGGTCTTCTGTAGACTACGCTTTCCTTGTTTAGCATCTTGTTACAGATGTTGGAGGCTGGCTTGCAGGGAAATGAAAGAGCCCTAAAGTTTATTGTTAAACTCTGGAGTAAGTTAAGCTCCTGTCTGAGGGAGCGGGTGTCTCGAGTGCTGTGGATGATTCTCACTTTGTGTATCTTTTTCTTTCCCCTTTCAGCAACCAACATACGTTCAGGCCCTGTTTGATTTTGATCCTCAGGAGGAAGGAGAGCTGGGCTTCCGCCGCGGAGACTTTATCCAAGTCCTTGACAATTCTGACCCCAACTGGTGGAAGGGAGCCTGCCACGGACAGACGGGCATGTTTCCACGCAACTATGTGACCCCAGTGAACCGGAACATCTAGAGATAAATATTAGAGATTATTTAAAGAAACAAGNGGGGGAAGAGTTCAACTTACACACCAAAACTTATCTTTAAAAAAAAAAAAAAAAGAGAGAGAGATAAAAAATGAAAATAACAAATTTCCTCAGCTGCTCCTGGGTTACCCCCTTTCATTCACTCTTCTTGTTTCCCCGTCCTCCTCTATCCATCAGTGCATGAAGTTTTAATGCCATGTAAAGTCCTAGCCATGCAGTTAAAGGAAAAGGGAGAAACTCTGCTGGTATTTTCTCTCTCTGCAAACGGTCTTCATTTGACATGAAGGGACATGAGAGAAGAACCAAATCCACAGTCCTGCCTTTAAAAAAAAACAAAAATCATCNTTCATAGCCAGAACTGTACCCCTCTGTCACCAGTGAAGCTTTGGTACTGGTCTTTCCTGAAGAGGTGGTTGGTTACAGGTAGTAGCATATGGAACATCTCTAGCCTGCTGGTTTGGATCTAACCAGTTTTAAGAGAAACCAAAATCTACTACTAAGTGCCAGCAGAGCAGCTTTTGTATATCTAGATTTGTTTTGTTCCATTTCCCAGGGCAATCAGAATGTTATGTTGCATGTAACTGGCTCTTTTGTCAATGTTGGATAAATCATTTTGCCTCCACATGCAGCCTTCTAGTTCTAGCTTGAAGACAAGGAGAGTGGAACTCGTACTGTTCTCCAGGTGCCGCAGGCACCCTTTGCTGCAGTTTGTCTGAATTAACATCTAACTCTGCGCTGTCGCTTCAGTGGTAAACAGGATGAGAAAACAGCTGGCTGGGAATGACAAGCGTGAAGATACCTTCCTAGCCTAGATTTTCAGAATACAAATGCATTTTAAATGAACTGTTAGGTTTTCCATAAGAATGGAAGACTTTGCCCACCAGGCAAAATGCTGTGTGACTGAATTTCTTCATAGGGGAGAGTTTTAAGGAAAACGTGTAAAATGCCAACATCCAATCTTTAGGGGCATCTTTGGGTGTCACAGTGTTAGGTAGATTAGTAATATTTATGTTGGCAGTTGGTGAAAACAGGATGAATAAAGCAACAAGACCATTGTATTGCAGTAGTAATACAGATTTACAGTAGGTCATCAAGACTGGAAAATACTAGGAAAGCATCTGAGTCATCTGCTGTCTTTGTTTCGGCTCTTTCACAGAAACTTGACTTTTTTTCTGAGGTCTTCTGTAGACTACGCTTTCCTTGTTTAGCATCTTGTTACAGATGTTGGAGGCTGGCTTGCAGGGAAATGAAAGAGCCCTAAAGTTTATTGTTAAACTCTGGAGTAAGTTAAGCTCCTGTCTGAGGGAGCGGGTGTCTCGAGTGCTGTGGATGATTCTCACTTTGTGTATCTTTTTCTTTCCCCTTTCAGCAACCAACATACGTTCAGGCCCTGTTTGATTTTGATCCTCAGGAGGAAGGAGAGCTGGGCTTCCGCCGCGGAGACTTTATCCAAGTCCTTGACAATTCTGACCCCAACTGGTGGAAGGGAGCCTGCCACGGACAGACGGGCATGTTTCCACGCAACTATGTGACCCCAGTGAACCGGAACATCTAGAGATAAATATTAGAGATTATTTAAAGAAACAAGAGAAACAGTAAATACACATACAGAGCCTAACTGCAGCCAGTGACCTAAAATCACACGGCGATAAAACCTGAGTCACCTTTCACCGTGAGGTGATTCTCCTTCACTCAGTACGGAACTTCAGGGGCGGGGGGG